>LPNX010136504.1:856968-902196 GCA_001517045.1 Pseudotsuga menziesii | reverse complement strand
TAGGCTATGCACTAGTTTGTAGGAGCCCTAGCTTGTATGCAAACCCTAGCTTGTATGTAAACCCTAGCTTGTAGTAAGAGTGCTAGTTTCGTGTAGTAAGAGTGCTAGTTTTGTGAAACATCCTCCATTATTTCATCTTAAAATATTGTTCTTCTTTCTTCTTAGGTTCTCTACTTTAGCCTTAAACTATTGAAACCTGCCGAAGACCTCATCTTTGGTCTTCATGAAATATTTCCATGTTTTTTAGGAGAATTCATCAATGAATGTTACATTGTATAAGAATCCACCCAAGGATAATACTAGCATTGGTCCATAGTTGTATGAGTGCACAAGATCCAAGATCCCCTTGGATCTATTATAATTGTTTGGAAAGGAACCCTTGTCATTCTTTCGAAGTGCACAACATCTTCATACACCATCATGTTCTATTTAAAGTTTTGGAAGACCTGTAACCATCTCCCTCAATGCTGGAAAAGCCCTATAATGTAGGTGGGAAAATACTTGATTCCATAGCTCACATAAACTGATACTATCATGATCTAAATGTCTAGTCACTATGTATAGTCCTCCCTCTCAAACTCAAATCACTCCTATTGAGTCTATTCTTGAACCTTTTGGCCATATAAGAACTTGAGCATCCACAAATGTAACTCTATAACCTCTATCGTTCAAAGTTGATATAGATAGTAGGTTCTTCTTCAGTCCTGGTATAATTAATACATCTTCCATATGTAGAGAAACTCCAGAATCTAGTTGGATTGTTGATGTTCTAACACCTTTTATAACCTGGCACTTGTTGACCATATTACATTCATATTGTGCTTTTTTTAGCACTTGTTGAACTTGAAGGTCATTGATTGTCTAGTGGATATGCACTAGTTTGTAGAAGCCCTGGCTTGTATGTAAACCCTAGCTTGTAGTAAACCCTAGCTTCTATGAAAACCATAGCTTGTAGTAAGAGTCCTAGTTTCGTGTAGTAAACCCTAGTTTGTAGAATCCCTAGCTTGTATGTAAACCCTAGCTTGTATGCAAAACCCTAGACTGTAGTAAGAGTGCTAGTTTCGTATAGTAAACCCTAGTTTGTAAGCTATGCACTAGTTTGTAGGGTTTCTATGGTTTAGAGTAGAAACTAAGGTTTAACCTACAGACTAGGCTTTCCATAATCTCGGGCTTAAACTATAAACACGAGTTTATACTACAAACTAGGGTTTATGCTAGCTCGTATGCAATTCCTAGCTTGTAGTAAAAGTGTCCTTGAACGACATTTTCATGCGACTTGCAACTTGACATATCTTGGAAACCGGAGGTCAGATCGACGAACCGTCGAATCCGTTGGTCTCCTGGCATGCCATTACCCCTAGGTGGCCCTCTCCCTCATGTCCTTGTGGCCCAATGACGTCGTTGTACAATCATTTCCTAAACTAGTTTTTTTCCCAGTGCACTTCAATGCAAATCTGGCATTGGTGGGTCAACTTTGCAAAAACCTAGACCGAGCAAGTGTTGGTGGTCTACCCACGTCGGCATTTCCCATACACACTTGCAGGAGCTGACGGCATGCACTTTCGTCGCTCCGTTTGGTTTTTTTCTCCCGGACCAAGATTGACCAATTGTCCCTGAACGACATTTTCATGCGACCTGCAACTTGACATATCTCGGCAACCGGAGGTCGGATCGACGAACCGTTGAATCTGTTGGTCTCCTGGCATGCCATTACCCCTAGGTGGCCCTCTCCCTCGTGTCCTCATGGCCCAATGACACCATTGTACAATCATTTCCTAAACTAGTTTTTTGCCCAGTGCACTTCAATGCAAATCTGGCATTGGTGGGTCAACTCTACAAAAACCTAGACCGAGAAAGTGTTGGTGGTCTACCCATGTCAGCATTGCCCATATACACCTGCAGGAGCCGACGGCACGCACTTTTGTCGCTTCGTTTGGTTTTTTGCTCCCGGACCAAGATTGACCAATTGTCCCTGAACGACATTTTCATGCGACCTGCAACTTGACATATCTCGGCAACCGGAGGTCGGATCGACGAACCGTCGAATCCGTTGGTCTCCTGGCATGCCATTACCCTTAGGTGGCCCTCTCTCTCGTGTCCTCATGGCCCAATGACGCCGTTGTACAGTCATTTCCTAAACTAGTTTTTTGCCTAGTGCACTTCAATGCAAATCTGGCATTGGTGGGTCAACTCTGCAAAACACTAGACCGAGCAAGTGTTGGTGGTCTACCCACATTGGCATTTCCCATACACACTTGAAGGAGCCGACGGCACGCACTTTCGTCGCTCCGTTTGGTTTTTTGCTCCCGGACCAAGATTGACCAATTGTCCCTGAACGACATTTTCATGCGACCTGCAACTTGACATATCTCGGCAACCGGAGGTCGGATCGACGAACCGTCGAATCCGTTGGTCTCCTGGCATGCCATTACCCTTAGGTGGCCCTCTCTCTCGTGTCCTCATGGCCCAATGACGCCGTTGTACAGTCATTTCCTAAACTAGTTTTTTGCCTAGTGCACTTCAATGCAAATCTGGCATTGGTGGGTCAACTCTGCAAAACACTAGACCGAGCAAGTGTTGGTGGTCTACCCACATTGGCATTTCCCATACACACTTGAAGGAGCCGACGGCACGCACTTTCGTCGCTCCGTTTGGTTTTTTGCTCCCGGACCAAGATTGACCAATTGTCCCTGAACGACATTTTCATGCGACCTGCAACTTGACATATCTCGGCAACCGGAGGTCGGATCGACGAACCGTCAAATCCGTTGGTATCTTGGCATGCCATTACCCCTAGGTGGTCCTCTCCCTCATGTCCTTGTGGCCCAATGACGCCGTTGTACAGTCATTTCCTAAACTAGTTTTTTGCCCAGTGCACTTCAATGCAAATCTGGCATTGGTGGGTCAACTTTGCAAAAACCTAGACCGAGCAAGTGTTGGTGGTCTACCCACGTCGGCATTGCCCATACAAACTTGCAGGAGCCGATGGCACGCACTTTCATCGCTCCATTTGGTTTTTTGCTCTCGGACCAAGATTGACCAATTGTCCCTGAACGACATTTTCATGCGACCTGCAACTTGACATATCTTGGCAACCGGAGGTCGGATCGACGAACCGTCGAATCCGTTGGTCTCCTGGCATGCCATTACCCCTAGGTGGCCCTCTCCCTCGTGTCCTTGTGGCCCAATAACGCCATTGTCCTCAACCCTAGCAGATTATCATTGCCCAACTCAAGGGTGGTCTTCAAACGAAAAAGTAGAAACCTTCGGAGAATCTACAGTTGGGTGGAGCATTGTTATTGCCATTCAGCCACCCATGGCTAACAATTTACCTTGTGAAAGTTATTTTCTTAACTATTGTAACGTTGCAAATAATTTGAGATTTGATATGTGATTTATAGTTGTTTATATGTTAAATTTATGTCCATTGTCCTTTCTAGTAATGTTTTATGTTGCACTTTCCTATATATGTACATCTATAATTTGTACTCATGAACTTATGTTGGAAATATCGATCCTGTAAAGGTCCAAAGATGAACGATGGCAAGATACCAAGTTTGATCCTTTTGTGATACATGATGAGCATTATATGTTATATTAAGGTTCCATGTATTCCATTGAAATGTGATAATCATGTGCTGGGAATAATTAAATACGTGATTGGATGAGAGTCCTCGTATAATTCATGTTGTTGGTTGAGTCTTTTATGTAGTAATTTGATATTTTGCTAGGTATGCATGGCTATTTCCACTCCAATGAGTTATGTCAAACGTTTGATTAGGATTTCCTAGTCTGCTATATATTGTTGAACCAATATATAGCAGACTATATGTCTTAGTGTTCCATATTGTAACATGCACACTGGTGTGGTTCTGGAGATTACCATAAGCAGTATAGGTCAACATTCATAGTTCAACTACCTCTATCTAGGTGTGGTAATGTACACAAATCTTTTGTTCTTTGGTGTGCCTCACTATATACAATACAAATACAAACTTCTATATAGTGCACCAATGCAACTAGACACATAGCACATCCAGGGAAAAAACCTCTTGCATAAACCTTTACTTAACTTGTAATTTATTTTTATTATATTACACTTAAACATTAACTTGACTTGTAATCTATTTTTATTATATTACACTTCAACATTCACTTAACTTGTAATTTTATCATCCAAACTCACTACATTTAATTAGATGTATCCAATTAGTGTGCATGTCGTGAGTTCATTGAAACATTGTATTACATTGTATTGCACTTAGTTTGATTTAATTACACGTGCAAGAACTTTGACATAGTGCATTCATAAATAATAGATAATCCACACAATAGATTGACATAACAACATGTGGAAACCAAATAACTCATACGAAGTGAAATATATCATTCATTTATAAGTGAAATGTCAATGTACATGTATAAAAAAGTAGATATATATCCAAAAGTACATGTCTCCAACAGTACATGTATCCAAAAGTACATATATATCCAAAACTATCCAAAAGTACATGTATCCAAAACTATCCAAGCCACTTGCACATGTATGCAAATGTACATATATTCTATAAGGCATGTATCAGAAGTCAAGCTTCCTCTTGTTCTTTCCCGACTTTGATCCACTAGGCTCATCTCTGGGATCAATGTGCGTCGATGGATCCTCCTCAGTGGAGCCGAACTCTGCAATACCATATCTCCTCCTCAGTGGAGCCTGACTCTGCAATACCATATCTCAATTAACTCAAAACCTATCAACATCTTGTTGGAAATTGAATGAAACAATTAGTCATCAATAGACATCTCACCTCAACAACATCCAGTGATAGCTGGAGTTCAGTTCCTTGTGTCGCAGACAGAGCTGTTGGTTCAACATCAATGATGGTCGGACCGGGGGGGCCAGGAGCTACTTCTTCAGTTGGTGGCTACAATCACCAAATGTTGAAGTAGTTAGACATGCATGAGTAAACAATAAAATACAATAATAAACTATGTCTAGCTAAACAACAATAATAAACTATATGTCTATATCAACTTAACGAGTTCAAATATCATCGAAGGATATACATTACCATGGTCTCAGCCGTGGTAGAACCAAGGGAGGCAGGAACTGCTCCTGCTGCTGGTGCCTCAACTGTGGTCGAAACAGGGGGGGTGGGAACTACTCCTGCTGCTAGGGCCTATAATCACCAAATGTTGAAATAGCTAGACATGAATGAATAAACAATAGACAACAATAATAAACTATATGTCTATATCAACTTAACGAGTTCAAATATCATCGAAGAATATAGATTACCATGGTCTCAACCGTGGTAGAACCAAGGGGGGCAGGAACTGCTCCTGCTGCTGGTGCCTCAACTGTGGTCGAAACAGGGGGGGTGGGAACTACTCCTGCTGCTGGGGCCTACAATCACCAAATGTTGAAATAGTTAGACATGAATGAATAAACAATAGACAACAATAATAAACTATGTCAATATGACGTTGAAATAGTTAGGTATACCTCGGTGTGACTAGCTGCCATTGATGAAGCAGCATCAATTGCTGCATCAACCATCAATGCTATACTTTATTCCGTTAAATCCGGCTCCTGATGCAGTAAACATGCAAATCAAACATTAACAAAAACAACTTATGCATCGGATTTCAAGTTAAGCAACAAATATCATCGAAGGATATACATTACCATGGGCTCAAAAACTCCATGGCCGTGGGCAGCTCGAGTCTTTTTTGGAGTGTACCGCCTCATGTACACATGACCATTGTCCACGGAAGGCCTGGGAGGAGATGCATCTGGAGGCAATGGCCTAGATGTTTGGGTCGGTGCCTACAATCAGCAAGTGAACTCATGTAGTTAGATGTATGCATAATTCAACAAACATGTACATGTATTTAAAAAATGACAACTGTAATTGTTTACCATATTAAAATGTTTACCTGGGTACCATGATGTGTCTCGTGGATCTCTCCACCCAGTGACGAATCTGGTATCTGCAAGTTTAATAATTGTAAATATTAGACCATAGATAGAATTAGTGAACTAACATGTAAAGTATGTGGAAATTAACAAATTATTGACAAGCATAATTGAAAAATTGAAATTTTAGAATGTTTACCTCAGTAGAACCAGATGGGCCTGTACCATCATGGATCCCTCCACCAACAAAGGGATCAGTCGCTGCAATGCCATGCCCCAATCCAAAGTCCGAGGGGTCTCTAGCATCAAAACACAACAACTGCAAGTTCACGAAATTAATATATTAAAGCTCAAACTATATATATGTGTACAAATAGGAAACTAAATGAAGAATCTATAAAAATTAACTAGATCTACATACCTCACTCAAAAAACCACTGAACGCAACATCTGTGGAAATACCATAGCAGGGACGACCACACGATGTGCACTCATGAGGATCAGAACTCTGTTGGGGATGTGCTGATGGTGGTGCACTGGTGGATGGTTCTCGTGGCCCAGTAGGTGGTGGTGCACCAGTGGATGGTCCTGCACTAGGTCCTCGTAGCATAGTAGGTGGTGGTGCACCAGTGGATGGTTCTGCACTAGGTCCTGCATCACCACCCATCTGCTGAAGAGTAGTGCTATGGCGAAGGACCACTCGTACCAGTGTCAAAAAAGCATCCCGTGTCTCAGCAACTACACGAGTTGCAGGTGGGACATCTGGCCCATGCAATGGCGTGCGAGGTGCAGGGATAGGGCGATTAGGGTCTTGGACCCTCGCATTGGGTCGGTTTTGGGGCATCACCCCACCGATCCCCTGAAACTGCAAGTAAGAAAAATAGTTCACGTGTTTATGCAACACGAACTCCGCATACATCTTTCGAAGGAAATACAGGGGCATTTCCCTGTTGTTATGCGGTGGCAAATCAAAGACCATATACCATCTATCCATCCAGTTATCGATAAATGGTTGGTATATGCACCACTCAATGGATATATGTGGCCGGTTTGCATTTGGGATTTCTCCAGTCCGAGGATCCCTGAATAATGCAAAAATTTCCTCCTTTTTTATTTTTAGCCTTCTTATTGCCACATAGTCCAATCCATCCTCTTGTTCTCTTCTTTTCCTCTCTCTATATGATGTGATATCATATAGTATATTAGTTGACTGCGAAATAGTGTCAACAATAGCATCCATGGTGGATGCAAGTGAGCGGCGAATCTCATCGCCGCCACGAAAAGAGGCACTGATGCCCCTTAAGCGGGCAAGCTCAATCAGAATCGCGGCATTCGGATCCATTGCAGCAACTGCAAAAAAAACATCAATAAGCAAATCATTAGAAACATATACATGGCATATAATGACGTCTCTTAAAAATTCAAAATGTATTAAATCAAACTCAAGTTAGCAATTTAATGACAAATTCACTTACATATATTTATTTAAACTTAAGATTAAACATTTCACAATTAAAACGTAAGTTTCGTTCAACTTGTGACTACATTCAGTTAATGAGTAAGTAAGAATTGGATATAACTTGTTCTGGCTTACAAAAATGGTTGCACTAACTTAGAAAGATGATTTGAATTTTGTTGAGAGGTTTGTCTTTCGTTTAAGGTTTGGATTTTGGCAGGAAAGGAGGAATTGTTCATTGTTCCATAATTCTTCTATATGGGCAGATTAATAGGGAATGCCATTATGAAATTGTCCATGGTTCTATAGCGAGTACGAGTTCTTTCATCACTTTTTGAAAAGATGCTTGTTTATGCTTCCAGTCATATTCAAAAGATATTTGTTTATGCTTCCTAGATTCTAGTGAGAGTGGTTTTTTTTCTAATGGTTATGGTTTTCACAATCTCTAGGAATTTTGGCTTGCTTGTAATTCTAAAGGCCTTAATTCATATGTATGGCATATGATGTAGATTTTTAGGCAATATTTGGTTTGTTGGTGAATTTCTCTTGAAGGGTAGGCTCTTTTGGTCATGTAATTGTTTGGGTTATTGACTATTCTATTTTTTTTATGTACTAGAGAGTTTCATTTGATTAGATATAGAATAGCATCTAAATTGTTTTTTATGAGGAAAAAAGAAAATAAAAAGTTTAGTCTTCCTCCATAATGCATGTCAATAGGGTTTTTTCCAATGGCATTGCCTAGAAACATTTGTGTCAAATTGTATGTGATCAATTTATGTGTTTAGTCTTGGGGAAGGCATCGGCATATCATCATCTTTGGTTGGTTGGTGTTTTGGCTATGAGATGGTTGCTTATTTTTTTATGGTTTTTATTGCATTTACAAATACAAAATGGTAATTTAAGTATCTAATTGAAAAAAAAAAGCTATGGGTGAATGAATTACTTGTGAATATGATGATTCACCGGAGGATTTGTCTTCAAATTGAGGAATGGGCACTCTTCCAAGCTCCTATGGCACGGGCAGGCCGTCGTCTTCGCGCTCCTGTTCGGTGAAAATGACTCTCGGTCAGGACTGTGTGTTTTATTTTTATTTTTATAGATTTACAAAACGCGCACGTATTATAGAGTTACAAAATGCGTGCGCGTTTTGTAACTCTATAACGCGTGCGCATTATGGTTACCTAGCCTACATGTCTGCTGACATGTCAGGCTCGGATTTACTATTCCAAGTGCTATGGAAGAGGAGCGCATTCTTTTTCTATGTAACGTGAGCTTGTTCCTAAAAAGTTGAATTGCATCTAAAAGGTCCCTCAACTTCTTGCACACACCCATAAAGGGCAAGTAATGTAAAATAAGATATATGATAGATGATAGATTACAATTTGTAGCCACCCTTATATATTGTGTGGACAACCATGAATGAAGGTCCACGTCCCTTAACCTAGTATTACATATCACTAGTTAATATTTAATGTATTTATTATTATTGTTACAATTTGAAAGTTACATTCTGTGGAAGTTTGAATTTTTTACTACATAAAAAATTATCTCACACATGTATTGACCATGTTGTGTCTAGAAAAAATTATAGAAGTGTATCTGAAAAATTGGAGGCCTAGCATGTTTTCTCTCTTGAAAAAACCAAAAATAAGTTGTGAAACAATTAACATAACTTTATCTTGGCACCACAAAAATTTCAAACCTAGGGAACTATAGAGAAGACATAAATACTACAAAACAAAATATCAAACTTGAATGGTTGAAATTTCATACTTACATCAGATGGAAGGTAGGCTACAATATAGTCTAGAAATATCTTACAATTAACATAAATGTTGATTGAAAGATATGATTCAAAAAGTGTGGTAAAGTTAAAATATAGAAAAACTATAGATAACTATATTTGGTGAGCAACATGGAATATGGTGGTGCAAAAAATACTACCAGAGTGAAACCTTCATAGAGCTCACAACCATGACTCATAAAAAAAAACTATCCAATTTGGAGAATAACTTTAACAAATTGAATGATAGGTTAGTGAGAAAGGTGGATTTGCATATACACAAAATGAAATAAAAAGTAAAATGGAAAAGACAAAACAAAAGATAGAAATGATGGAACAAAAGATGGAAATGATGGATTAAAAATATGGAAATGATGGATTAAAAGATGACAAATTGCATGCAAACCCTAGAGGGAAGGACCCCTAAAATTGATAACATGACCCAAAGAGCTCATGGAAGTAAATATAGTAATCGAGTGGAACAACCTTCATCAATACACATGTTCCAAGATGATAACTCTAATATTGAAGCTAATAAGGGATGTGTTCATAAAGCTATTCACTTCCTCAAGATTGAATTAAAAAGCTTGATGGAATAGATGTATTTATGTGTTATGTGGACGAACCAACTAGAGTAATACTTTGAATTGCATAATAAACAAAGCATTTCCTTAGCAACATTGTATTTTGAGACAAAACCCTATCAATGGTATCAGTGGGTAGTTATGAGGAAGCCTCCTTCTTATCGTTATCATTCAGTTCTATGTGCAAGATACCTAAAAGAACAATATGGTAATGTTTGGGAACACAAAAAATTTATTAGGTTGACAAAAATCAAGCGCATAGGATATGTGGAGGATTATAACCATAATTTCTCGTATTCTCTACCAAGGTGGATAGCTTAAGTGACCATCATCTATTGGAATCTTACATGGGAATATTATTAAACATGATATTTTCTTAAAACATTCTAAAAATGTTATGGAATCTATGAAACTCACTTGTCATGTATTCAAGCGAAGAATAGGGCTACAAACAAGTATACTAGTGGAACATATGGAGGTGTAGAGATATAATTGCTCCTCACAAGACAACTATTTCTCAACCCACTTGAATATCATAGAAAGAAATGGACACAAGAAGAGAAATGTGATTAAATGTTTTTTTTAATAGAAAATGGTCTAAAGGGCATAAATGTCAAGAAAAAAAAATTGTTCACATTAAAAAATAATGATGAGGAAATAGAGGCATCCATGCAAATGGGTGAAGACGAACCTATGAATAAAAAAGAGTAGAGAAAGGATGTACACATTTTTCACAACATCGATCCAAACATGTGTGAAATATCATTCCATACATTGGCAAGTGTGTCACGATCACCTCAAATCCTTAATATTGTTGAAATATCATTCCATGCATTAGAAGTGTGTCACGATCACCTCAAATCCTTAATATTGTAGTAAACATTAAAAGGAAAATGATCATATTACTTATCAATTATGGTAGTACACATAACTTCATTGATAAAATATAAGTAGAGTGCCTCAAATTTTGTGTGTATCCAATGAAAAAACTTCGAGTATTGGTTGCTAATGGGAAAGTACTGATTGTGGTGGGAAATGTCATAATGTTAAACTTAGTATGGGAGACTATAATTTATCAATCACCATGCATTCCATTCCCAATGGAGGAGTAGATGTTATTCTAGGGTATGGTTTCTACAAAAAAGTATCGTGGAAAAGCATCATGAAGTCTTCTAATATATTCCTAAGAAGCTACATCCATATATAGATCATGAACATCAAATTGAACTCATAACTAGAAGTAATCTTCCTAATAAAATGACTTATAGATATCCACATCAACAAGAAGGGGAGATTGAGAAAATGGAACAAGTGAAATGTTGGACTTAAGTATTATTCAACCAAGTAGGAATTCATTTTTAGCACTAGTAGTGATGGCAAGAAGAGAGTATAATTCTTGGAGGATGTTTCTTGATAGCAGAGACTCTCTAAACAAAATAACCATTCAGGATAATTTCCCTATTCCAAATATGGATATTTGTGATAGATAAGCTTCATGGAGTGGCTTATTTAACAAAGGTAGTTAGTAAATCAAGATACCAACAAATCATATTAAGAGAAGAAGACATTCTAGAAACAAATTTTAGAACACATGAAGGGAACTATGAGTTCTTTGTCATACCTTTTGGATTGCTTAATGCTCAATCTACCTTTCAAAGACCTATGAACATTTTTTTTTACTTTATATTATAAATTTTGTGTTGGTTTTCTTTGATTTGATATACTTATTTATATAAAATTAGGGGAAGAATGCATTAAACATGTGGATCAAGTACTACAAATTCTTGAGAACAATCAATTATATGTAAAAAAGTCCAAATGTTATTTTGGGAAACAAGAATTAAAATATTTGGGTCATATTGTTTCATGGTAAGGGGTTAAGGTGGAACTTCAAAAGGTTCAAGCTATCACACAATGACTCATTCCTAAAAACACCAATATTGTTAGAATATTTTTGGGTTTTACAAAATCTTATAGAATTTTATTTAAGAATTATGCATACATTGTTGGCCCACTCACATATCACTTGAAGAAAAAATTATTTGTATGGAATGAAAAGGCTGCATTGGCATTCTTACTCTTAAACGATGCTATGTCTTTTACACTATTATTGGAAACTCATGATTTTGGTAAAGCATTCATAATCGAATGTAATGGATTAGGAAAATGAATTGGAGCAATATTTATGCAAAAAGGGAGATCGTTGGATTTTAAAAGAAAACAATTCAACGAAAAGACTTGGTCAAATATTCATCTAAAAAATAAATGGAAGCAATTCTACACACTAATACATTTGGGCGGGATTTTCCATGTTTTGAACATTCGTGGATTAATAATTCCTTTTTTTTATCATGGCAGAAAAACTGTGGCAATATCGACGTTTTTTAATTTTCGACAAACTTTCATCTCTATATCGATGATATATGGCTATCTTTGCACACCCGCCAAACCAATGCCAGCTTTCAATGGCTCTTGGCTATTTACGTGCGGGTCAACTGATGCATTTTCTTCCACATCTAACTAAGAAGATCTCGCTGTTTGCATAATGGAGTAAACTTGTTCTGGGTGAGAAGTGAATTCCATCCCTCCCTTGGTTCATATTCACGCCAACAAGCATGAATCTGGCGCTGAACGTCAAAGAAAAAGCTTGCTTCTATCTTCTCTCCGATCATAGAGAGAAATCCTTAAATGGAAACCCTCAATAATAATAAAATAGATTTTCTTTTTTTCCCTAGATGTTGCATATTTTTTCTTGGCTCTGGGTCTGACTGGCTATGTGTGGTATAGTATTTTATGTATATGACAGAAACCGCCTATACCCCCGCCTTAGGCCATCCATGTGCCCTTATATTTTTCATAGAGACGTTTACACTTGTTCATATATGATGTCGCCATGGATAAATAGTAATTGCCATGAAATTGACTACCTCATTGCAGCTATCTCTACTACTGCAACCTAGTTAGCTATACATTAATGTCAGCATAGATAATTTTACCTTTTATGTTGCCAATGGTCCATTGATTAAATTATTCCTGAGAGTGAAATCAAATTGAAATCCAGTTTACAGCTCCTTTGCGGGAGCATGCCAAGTTGTATCACTTAGCACATTTGCTATAGTTGCGACAAGGTTCTTGGTGATTGATTGAGCATGGATTGAGCCCAGATTTATTTATCTACCATATCCAAAACTAGAGAGATCAGTCATACCCTGCAACAATCATATGGCCGTAAATTCATAAAAGGTAAGCATGCATCCTTTTTTGGGGGATACAAACTAACATTGAGGCTTAAAATAACAGTTGTATTCTTTGGGTCATGTATCTTACGAATGAATTTAACAACCCTGCAACTCCTTCCTTTTATTTAAACCAGAGTAATTGCAACAGGAGGGTCCAGTCAACAATGCCTCTAGACAATTCATTTTTTTTATAGACCCGATGCTCCACTAAGCTATTGGCTGTTGACACAGTGTTAATTACTTTCCACAGTAGAAGGACAACTTTCATTTGGACCATTTGGGCCACCTAGTGTTCCAATTCCCAAACTATCAAGGTCTCCTTGTTAGTAAATCAAAGGCCATTGTACAACACTTGTTGCATCAATGAAAACTTCAGTCTGTTAGAATCAATGCTCACTGAGAGGGTGGGAGAGCGGGGGGGTGAATCAGTGAGCTAAGGCTTCAACTCAATTTCAACTTTTTCTACCAATCTTATCATGCCCACAACCATCTCTATCATCAAGTTTGCTTGTCTATTGTCATGTCACCATCTCCTTGTCATCTTTTCACCATAATCTTTGTCTTGCCCAAATCATCTTCAAATGACCACAGAATGGGTCATTTGACACTCTAGATGTTCCTTGCTTGTCAATGTCATTATGCATGTCCTTAGTCATCTTTGTCCTTCATGTCTTGTTCCAATTACACCTTGCAACGTCATCATGCTTAGACACCTCTTCGAATCTCTATTTGTTATTTATTGTTTTAATGAAATAATCAATTAAAACTTGTTCTAAACATTGCATCTCTCCAATAGTAAGATGTGTCTCTTCAAAACTTTGTCTTAATTATTTTTATTAAATTTCTTTTTATTTTTCTAAATACATTCCTGTGGCTTCTTATTTAATAAACTCTGTTTATTATTTTTCACCAACTTTGCAGGTCCATCTTTTGCATATATGACCATCATAATGCAAACTGAAAGTATGGTTGGATAGCCACCTCAACAAGGATTAGATCCATGTCACCTTTTGAACTTTTTGATACACATGCATTATCTGGAGATCATTTGAAAATAGGCTTCCAATTGTTTAATTTAACACTTAGAAAAAAATGTTTTTAACTTGTAAAAACAAATTTTCTTCTACTTTGGCATATTGATTTCTCCCTTATGCGATCACCATAAGGAAACCTACAAGCATGGCTAGATAGCCATTTCAACAATGAACAAGACCATATCACAAGATAAATCTGTTGACACACACACAACCTTTGGAAAGCATTTCAAAATAGTTTCTCAACCTCTTTTGAACATCAAAACATATTTCTTCCCATTTTGGCGGGTAAGACTCCTATTTCACACGTGTCAACACTCTATGGAGACCTGAAGTCAGTAGCAGATGGAAAAATTACCAAAGAATGGATCCATGACATTTAATAAATTTACTTGCACAAAGACAACCCTTCGCAAGCATTTCTAACTGACCTCTCAAACTCCTGTTTTTAACACTTGGTCAATTTTCTTTTGTTCTCACTATGCAAAATATTATTTTTCTTATTTTTGGTAGATTTATATTTTGCATATGAGACCATTATAAGACAACCTGAAGGTATGGCTGGATGGTAAGTTCACCAAGGAACATGACTATGCTACTTGATGAGTTTTATCATCAAAATAACCCCTCCTTGCGGGCATTTCAAAATTCATTTTCAATTTTCTTGTGTTCTTAAAATGTAAAATAATCATTTTTCTTACTTTTGGAAGATTTATATCTTTGTCATAAAACACTCCACAGGATAACTGAGACCATGGTTAGATGCACCCATCAACAAGCTATAGTATAACACTTTCATATTATTTTTCTCATCGTCCTATGAGATAGGGCAGGCATTTCCCTGAGGCGACTGAGGTAGTTTTGCCAGTATTGGAATAGTGCAAAACAACCTAAAACTCTGTTTTGGAAGTCCATTATCTTTGTCATAGAACATCTTCTTTGAGAATTGAGACCATGGTGAGATAGCCTCTTCAATAGGATATAGGATTATATATTTAGATAATTTTTATCATACACCTATAAGGTACGACGGGCATTTTCCCAAGGCCACATGAGCCAGTTTTTCCAACACTTGGACAATTTTCTTAGTCTGGTCCAATCTGCCTAAAACACTGTTTTGGCAAATTCATAACTTCTTCCTCAGCTACTCCCAAGACAGTCTGAAGATATGGTTAGTTAGGCCAAATATCAATCTACATGACCCCCATATGGTGCAGGTATTTTCTTCAACACAATTTTCTTAGTCTGGTCCAATCTGCCTAAAACACTGTTTTGGCAAATTCATAACTTCTTCCTCAGCTACTCCCAAGACAGTCTGAAGATATGGTCAGTTAGGCCAAATATCAATCTACATGACCCCCATATGGTGCAGGTATTTTCTTCAACACACAATTTGTGGCGGGCATTTTATTAAGGCTACCTGAGCCAGTTTTCCAACACTTAGTCATTTTTAGGACTTTCTCCAAAATTTATTCTGAAACCTGATTATGGCAGATTCAACTTTTTCTTCAGACATGCTTAAGGAGAAATAACACCATGGTTAGGTATACAAACCAACACACTACAAGACGCCCATGTTCTTCAAGCATTTAATCTAACCCACAATTTAGGGAGGGCAACTTTCTGATGCTACTTAGCCATTTTTGCTTGCTCTGGCACAAACCCCTATTTTGGCAGGTCGATAACTTCGCCCACAGGCATTTTCAAGACAAACTAAAGACATGGTCAAGTAGGAAAAACAACAATCTACAGGACCCCCATGTGGTGCGGGAATTTATATTCTTCTATAAAGTATGGCGTGCATTTCCCTAAGGAAATTTTTACTAATTTCTCCATACTTGGTCATTTTCCTGTTTTTCCATAATGATGTTAGATTATAACATTGAATTCCTTATAACACTCTAACACCATTATGTGTCTTTATAGGCTCACCATACATGCCACATCATCATACTTTCCATGTCATTACTTCCTTTGTCATTCCTTTGTCTTTCACTGAGTTTACCCTGCCGTCATGTCTTTGGTTATCCTATCCTTTGACATCAATGAAAATCACATTCAACATGTATCATATATTATATAAATAATTGTAATAATGTAAACATTACATTTTGATTATCGTGGACTTGTATGATGTCCCAATTTTTGGTTTCTTATTTTTTATATAATAAAATGGGTTCTTCATCTATCGTATTCTCTGATGTCACAAAATTTTATGTTATTGATTAAATATATGAGTGATGTACATTGTAACTATGAACAAAGGTGGAATCAACATGCTTATCCGAGCACAATAATTAAGAAATAAAAATAAATATTACTTTCAAAATATATGATTTGTAGATAATTAATTCAAATTTAATTATATGAATGATTTTCATGGTTACAATGAACAAAAGTTTAAGCGGATCTGATAACCAATTGCAACAAATAAATATAAAAAAATAATATTATTATAAAAAAATGATTTTCTAATGAGTAATTGAAAATTTGTAAAAATAATAAATAGCATTTGCATATCCGCGATGTGGAAAAGTTCATCAGTGAACCATACACATTATATTATTTCAACTAGTTGGTGTATGTTTTACATTTCCTTGAACTAAGATAACAAAGTATTTTACCCATTAGTTCTCTTTTACATAATGCATGAACCAATGTTTTTTTAGGACATATACACATCGATTCTCTTTACATGGTATATGCACCAATGTATTTCTAATATCAATTATGCACCATCTCACTTTATGCATTTTATATGCATCCATTCATGTATAATAAAAAATATGCTCTGATGCACTTATCTTCATCATCATCATGATGTTGATCATCAACGTCTTCATTATCATCTTCATCATTATCATTATCATCGTCATCATCATCGTCGTCGTCATCACCATCAATGTCATCGTCTTCATTGTCATCATCATCATCATCATCATCATCATCATCTTCATCGTCATCATCATCTTCTTCATCACCATCATCATCAACATCATCAGAATCATCATCATCAGAATCATCATCATCATCAAGATCATTATCTTCATCATCATTATCATCTTCATCTTCATCTTCATCATCATCATCATCATCATCATCATCATCATTGCCATCATCTTCATCATCATCATCTTCAAATTCCTCATCATCATCGTCATCATCATCATCATCAACATCACCATCTTCATCATCACCATATTCATCTTCATCATCAATAACAACATCACCATCTTCATCATCATCATCGTCATCATGATTATCATCATCATCATCATCATCATCAGGAGCATCATCATCATCATCATCATCATCAAAATCTTCATCATTGTTGACAACATCATCATCTTCATCTTCATCATCATCATCTTCAATATCATCATCATCATGTTGATCATCATCGTGTTCAACATCATCTTCATCATTATCATCATCATCATGGTCATCATCATCATCGTCTTCGTCATCACCATCAATGTCATTGTCTTCATTGTCGTCGTTGTCATCATCATCATCATCATCTTCATCATTATCATCATCGTCATCGTCATCTTCATCGTCATCTTCATCATCATCATAATCTTCTTATTCATCATCATCATCATCACCATCATCATCATCACCATCAATGCCATCGTCTTCCTTGTAGTCACCATCATCATCATCATCGTCGTCGTCATCATCATCATTATGATCATCGTCATCATCATCATCATTGTCATCATCATCATGATAATGATGATGATGACGACGACGACAATGATGATGATGCCGAAGAATAAGATGATGATAATGATGATGATGATGATGATGATGACGATGACGATGACGACGATGATGACGACGACGATGATGAGGATGATGAGGATGATGATGACGAAAATGATGGTGATGATGAAGATGATGATGACGACGATCATGATGATGATGATGATGATGATGATGATGAGGATGAGGATGAGGATGAGGATGAGGATGATGATGATGATGATGATTATCATGATTATCATGATTATCGTGATGATGATTAGGATGAGGATGATGATGATGATGATGATGATGATGGTGATCGTGTTGATGATGAATATGTTGATGAAGATGATGATGATGATGATGAAGATGTGATGACAAGATCTCTACCTTGGTCTTCACTAAATTGTTCTGAGCTTCACCAACATTATAATAGAATGGTTATGAGTGATTATTCACTCCTATAAAGAATGCACTTTATGGAACTACCAAACTGCTCAGTTTGGATCTTCCTCTTTTAAGACACTGGACTAGGTCCATAATTATTGATTCTTCATGTGCACAAATCTAAGAACAGGAGGCTTCATAGGGCCCAAAAATTTGTATATTTTTTTTACTACTTCCTCGGATCATATTGAATTGTCAGATTAGTCCTTGGAATGGGTGTTAGGAGCAATCCTTAATTTTTCACTCAACTGGTTGCTTCCCCTATCATGTAGATGTATTCATTCACTGAGCTCCCCCTAAAATTGAGATGATGAAGATGATGATGATGACGACGAATATGATGATGATGATGAAGATGATGATGATGATAATGAAAATGAAAATGATCATGATCATGATAATAGAGATGTTGACGAATTGGATGATGATGATGTTGATGATGAAGATGAAGATGCTGATGATGATGACGAAGAATATGATGATGGTGATAACGAAGACGTTGATGATGATTATGATGATGATGATAAGGAAGATGATGATGATGAAGAAGATCATGATGATGATGACGACGATGACGATGATGATGATTATGAAGATGATGATGATGATAATGATGATATTGATGAAGACGACGAAGATGATGGTGAAGACGTTGACAAGGATGATGATGATGATCATTGTCGTTGTTTTCATTATCATGATCATCTTCTCTGTCTTCATCATCATCATGATCATGATCATGATCATCATTGTCATCATCATCGTGTTCGTCCTTGAAGGGACTTATGTATAGGATCTCACTATAAGCAATGCAACCAATACAAATTATGACAAAATCCTAGTTAAATTAAATTAAATTAAATTAAATTAAATTAAACTACACTAAATAAAAAATAGAGTTGTTTAACTATAATTAATTTAAAATGCAACAAAATATAAAATATGCAAATAAAAAAAACCCAAAATAAACTAAACAAAAGATAAATATGCAAAATAAAAAAACAAAACAAAGCACAAAATATAAAATATGCAAATATACAAACAAAAAAACATAGAATTAAAAAACACTCATGCACTAGCTCATTAGCATTCAAAAACACCCGCACAGGATCTGCTTCGGCTCCCATTTGGGGGTTTTCGATTTTGAACTTTCACTGGAGGATCTAGAACAGGCTATGATGTTTTTTTTATAGGAAGGGCGGGCGAAGGACTTTTCCTATTAGTGCATCATCCAATCCCTTCGCATGTGAGCCCATGATTCTAGAACCACTTGCCCAACCTCCAAAATGGCAGCAATGTTTAGAACTTCAGGTTTGTTTCCTTCTATGTTTTTCTTGGTTACCTATTGTTATTTTATTTTATTCATGGTTTTTTGTTGTTGTTGTGGATGTGGTGGAGATGAAATGGCTCAAATATCCTTGCAAGCATGAAGCACGAGCTGTCCAGGTGAACTTGGGAAATTCAATGTGAGAAATAAAACCAACAGTTATCGAGGAAAAGGAAGAAGGGAATGAGATATTTTAATGCTTCCATGCTTGTGTTTGCTTGTTGTGAGATATTTTGACAATAGCCTGAATGGAATGTTGTGGTTTTGTGGAGATATATGATTGCATGGTATGCTTTGAATGGGAAATATGAAGAGGCTCTCAAGATGCGTTGGCAAGCGTTGATGACGGGGATGAGGCTGAATGATTTTACTTTCTCGACGATGCTTCTGATTCGTGCAAACATCACGGCTTATGATCAGGATAAGCAAGTTCATATCCTCACCATAAAATATGGATTTGATTCATATAATTTTGTGGGTATTTATCTAGTTAGCATGTCTGCAAAATGTGGGTTTGTTTCTAGTTTTGTTCATTCCTTTTGGGCATCATGTCAAAATTCCCATGAATTGATAGTTCAAAGTTAGACTGTGAATGTTTTTAATAGGATATGTAAGTGGCTATTGTGTTAATTATAATACAATAACTGGTGCTTTGTGGACTCAAAAACCCAATTCTCTTAGTTGCCAAGATAACTCCATGCCATGTTTTTTCTTTAAAGGGCCACCAGGTATTCTATTTGAGAGGAATCCATGTTGGTTGTTACCATTTCAGCAACCATTTAGAAAACAAGGCTGTAACAGCCCTATATCAACACAATTCCACCCGCTGCCTACAGTCTGCAATAAACTGCAAACTGTTAAACTTTGATATCCCTCCCTACTTGCAACCACAGTAAAAACCAAACTGAATCAAAGGTTAGCTATTAGTTGGATGGTGATATTGTTTAAGAGAGGTAAATGAAGTCTGAAAATTTAAATTATTTGCATAGCTACAAGTTTGGAACATACATTTGGTGGATGTCCTATATTGCTAAGAATAGTGTTCAAGGTTTGGAGTGGTGTGGTTTACATTGAATGCAAAACTAAAACTCTTATACACCTTACATTGGTAACCTTCACCGCAGCTATAAAATTGTCATAATTAGAACTGTCATACTGTATTATTGCTGCTATATTTATATGAGTCCTCATACTTGAATGGAAGATTATTGGTTGGTTAAATACTGCAATTGAATTGTATATGGTTACACAACTAATGATCTCTTGTATGCTAAAGTGCTACTGGATGACCTTGCTACTAATTCCATATATCTTGAATTGAATACATTGACTTGATATCATTTACATTTTCATCTATAAGCACTAAATCAACTTAGTATGTCTTCTTCATTCATAGAAGTGATTGATTGAAAGGCACTGGTCACTAATACAATTGTGTAGAAGATAAAGTTGTTTGTCCTTGTAATTAAATAGAAAGAATGTTCCTTGCAACCAAATGCATTTTCCATGGCACTAGAGTCCATGTCTAAGTTGTCGGAAAGACTAGAATAGGTGTCGTGCCATGAACATTTTGGTACAGAAATGTGTGGTAGAGACTAGAAATGTGTTACCAGTTACCACTACCAGCCATAAAGGTAGGTCCAATGGAAACATGTTTCTACAGCTGGAAAAGAATTTCCATGCCATACCAATGTCCATACAACATGTTTTCTTCTTTACATCCACCTATTTTGACTTATTTTGACTCAGTTTTTTACTAGACTTGACCAAAAATGCTGGTAAAAGTTGACATTTCCTCTATATTTCCTTTTCTATCCTTTTACTTAAATTTTTAACATTACCACTAATTGTTCCAGTATGTTTAAGAAAGTTTCCAACCTCATCAGACTTCATATGGAGAAAGTAGAATTTCATACTCCATTCAAAATTCAACAGACTTAACAGTTTAAAGGATTTCAGGATTGGCAAGATTGTAGTCATTTGATTGGGTTCTATCATGTATCAAGGAATGGGATTGACATTTAATCAAGAGCACCAAGCCCTTATGTAACCCGATGTTGGTGCCATTTATTGTTGAATTCCTCTATCATGGCCTTAGCAAAAATGTACCCTTCACTCAAGCCAAAATCATTGATTAGGCATGAGATTTTCCTATGATATTTTAAGGCTTGTATTAGGTAGTTTTATCAAAATTGAATGGTGTTAATCGATGTCCCTGGAAGATTGAGGTAGAGCCAAAGGATAGATGAGGAGGTAGAGGGTGATACTAATGGTGAGGATCCCAATATAAGCAATGTTGGAACTTTGCTTGTCATTTAAATGTTCTTGCTCATTTATTCATAATCCTTTATTTCAAAGTTCCAATATAATGTGATATTTATAAATGAGTGGTCATGTTTCCAGTGTGTTTCAATTTTGGAAACACATACCTGTTTCCCCATATCGTGTAACTTAGGTCCGCAACCGTAAATGGAATTGATTTAACTTCATTACAATTAAATTTGTGGCACTGCCGTGAACTTCCCTAGCCATTATTTGACTAGAATTCAATAAACCCTTTTTCAAAGCTAATATTAAATGTCAAACTGGAAGCCCGTTGCATGCATCAATTCTTGCACTTTCTAAGTGTAGGCAAGCGTTGCGATAGAAGAACACAATATTCTCTCTGCAGTTTGTCGTTTCTTGTGTCCAAGATGGCGGAATATTCTACCTTGGAGTGCTTCTAAGAAGAAACCCAAGCCTTAACCTGAGGAGAACAAATTCATGTTTAGGGTTTTTCTTCTTAATGGTTTGAATTTAACTCTGCAGCTGGAGGATGTCGTTGAAAAGATGTTGGTGGCCGAGTTTGTAAGGTCTGTTAGGAAAAAAGCTAAGAAATAAATAATAGAAAAGGGGTCAAGAAATATCCACTGGGGTCCCCAAGTTTATGTGGAAGATGCAATGGAAGAATGAATAAAGATGGAAACATCATATGCAATGATTCTCACAACAAGCCCATGCTCCTAGCTCTACCGGTTCATCCCTAAACTTCCTCCCCTAAACTGTTTCTTTAGTTTTTTTTATAAGTCAACAAAAATGTATTTATATGTGTGCTACAAAAGCATTCCATGAGCTCCTCAAAGTGCATTCTGTTAGAACAAATATTTCTAAATCTAAATATTATGTACTCGAAAGTTTTTTTTTTTAACTAGGGGAATCGACAACTGGAGTTGGGCTGGTACTCGCGTGATACGGGGTACAGGGATCCATTCCCGTTACCACTATACCCCTAGGTGCCCCACACCCACCGCAAGAGATGGGACACAGGTAAACTCGAGTGGAATTTGATCTCGTGACCTCCAATTTACAACAAGTGAATTCATAACAACTGAACCGCCCATGAGCCACACCTGTGCGGGCTATTATTTACTGGAAAGTTAACATTTAATAGATAACAAAGATTTATCCAGGTATTTAGTGACATTTTATTCATATAGTAAGACAACATGACTCTTTCCTCTGTTTTTTGTTTTATATTGTTTGACGGGATGGTGGTATTAACAATGTCCACACATTTCTAGTAAAAACCTATTTATATGTGTATTTAATATATTTCCATCTTAAACTTTAAAATTTGTGTGCTGTTTTCATTTTAATACAATGGGTAAAGAAATATTGTCGAATACAAACACAAGTTTCCACATCAGCGAGGCAACGATATTGTAGTATAGCATTTAAATGTGAGTTGATATTCTGGTGGAAAATGTGTGCTGGATAGATTGATTGTTGATTTCCTTCATAGGACATGTGGAATATGACTCCAGAACCACATCTCTTGGTGGAATTACCCTTAGAACACACTTTCTAGACAACATTAACTGATTTAATTGTATGCCCATTTTTTATTTCATAGAGTATTTTGATATTTTCCATGCCTAGCAAAATGACCACTTGTGTATAGGTCTAGGAATGGATTATTTATTTAATTTATAAATTTAATTGCTAGCCAACATAGTGGTTTTTCGTTTATTAGGACAACTCTTTGCAAGCGGTATGGGCCAATGGACCTGGCGAAAGGCGGTTGATAAGGTAAGGGTTCTTGCATTGCCAACATTCTCCCTAGGCATTAATATTTTATATGACTTGCTTGTACCTGTCGTATAATATAACTTTGCTACTTTCATTTCTAGCCTCTTCATCATGCTTCCTATCCAATGTTTGTATAGAAACATAAAATATCAGAATTAACTCTCTTTGTTGTGTTCTTGTTGTACCATTCCCTGCTTTTAGAACTATTATTTTCTCTCTGTGCATTGTCCACTTCTTTTTTTTAACCACTTTCCCTCTATCAGAACTGTTTGTTTCATATTTTGGCTTCATTTCTTCATCGCTTCTTTAAATTACTATTCAAAATTGTGTTTTATTTTTCATTTTCTACCAAAAGCTTGGAATTTTTTGTTCCTGTTTATTTTCTACCAAGCCAAAATATTGCACGAGAATCCTTTTTGGGTGGAAATGGAGGTGTTTTTCCTGTTGTCCAAGCTTCTTCCAACATTCTCATGCAGACGAGGAGTCTCAAGTTTTAAAACCTAGTAAGAGCAATTATCCTTTATCCTCCATCTCTGAAGCTACCATTTGTAGTTATATTACAAGTGTATTATGATATATTTCTTGGTTTGGCATGGGAAGCTTTGTTGGGGTTGAAACATAGGTATATTGCCATTCTATAGCATTTGTCTTGTAGTAATAATTGTTAGGAATTGTGGTGACATTGCCACCTCATGGCTCTTGTTTGACAAATATCTAATGTCTAGCTTAGGATTTTCCTATTGAATATTTCTGAAGTTGATCTAGATATTAAGGAGTAGATTGGGTTTGAACCATTCAACCCTATCTACTCTTTAATCACTAAAGCCTCCATGAGATCCTTAATTCACCCCATCTGCCTAACTTGGATTTGTTAGGCACTAATCACAGCTTTTATGCCATTTTAAATATTAATCCATCTTTCATTTTCTGTTTATAAGATATGAAAAATTATGCCATTTACATGTATTAAACTCATCCCTAAAACATAAAATCGCATGGTAGGTTTGCCCCTGTTTGTGGTTGGGAATTACCATCTGGAAATCTGCTCTATAGCGTTGATTAAATCTGGTCTAAAATAGAATTAAAAGGTTGATTTGCAGGGTTGAAAACTTTAAATTAATAAGTGAAATTCCTAGATCTTCCCTAGTTTTAGCCTCATGTGTACCTTATTTCAAATCTAACTAAAGGTTAAAAATTTCTGCTGTCACAAATCTTGGTTGCTGGTTGGAAAAGACATATCATTTGCAAGTTTGTAGCAACATTTAATTTATTAATTCATATCTCAATTTTGAGGATATTTTCACATATACACTAATTAATTCTCAAACACTGATTCTTCACTACTAAAATCCCTTGTAGCATCAACTATTCCATTGATCATATCAATCCATTTAACATTTTATTCTAGAACTAGATCTTATAATTGCAAATAATGCATCTCAATAGAAGCTAGAGCCTAGAACCTACTGCCTTTACAGGACAGATATGATGTTAACACTTTCCATTGCAGATAACATTGTAATACCTGCAACATCTATGATATAGCCCACTTGAATGGTGGTAGAGAGACTTATTGTAATTTTCATTTTCTGTTATTTTATGCTTGGTTTTTCTTTCTGTCACTATTCTTTTCTATCACCTTTCTGTCTTCCTGATAAAAACTTTGGAAGTTCATAAGATGCACATTGGACCCAGATGAAACCATACAATTTTCATATGCACAGAGGGTGTGAATAAGACCATTCTGTAAGAACCCTATTTAGATGTGATGAATAAGTATGGAAATATTGCAAGTAATTAGAAACGACATGGAAATGTGTACATCAGACCAATATACAATAGATGCTATGTTTTGAATAAGTGCTTACAAAATTTAATCTAGGCATATAATCATGCCACTAGAAATAATTGAATGGGATAAGTTATCCAAGGTATTGATTTATCGACTGCTGATTCTCGAAGTGTATCTATGGATTCGCTTGTCCATAGACATAAAAACTCCACGAGACTACACATCAATCACACGCACTTATTGAAGATCCAAAACCGTGGAAAGGAATGTGCCTTTCCATGGATTTTTAATTTTTTTTTAAACCTCCAGGTTTCGTCGCAATATCGATGAACTTTTGTTTCGGGTATTACAAAACCGTTGAAACCTCGGGTGGCTTTCCATGAATACAGTCACTATAGTGACACAGTTTCGTGGAAAAACTACCGTTCAACTTGTAGATTTTGTCAATAGAGTTTGGTTTTCCACGGTTTTGCGTGGAAGAAATTTCTGTTCAAATTCCAGAATTCGTCGATAGAGAGACAAACGTTCGTCAAAACTATTCCACGATTTTGCGTGGAAACAAAATTTTGCCTAGTAGTTTTTGGTCATATTTTCGTCGTTATAGGGATGACAATTTTGTTGATAGAGCGACGAAACGTATAAAATGAATAAAAAAAAATCAAATTGAAGGCCACTGTATAGAAGACACGTGACAGCCAGTTTTCGTCTCTATATCGACGGCTTATAAATTTCATCATTATAGAGACGAAATAAGTGCCACAAAACATCACGATCGTTATTGTCGCAATTGAGACGACAAAACATGGAAATAGCAACGAAAAACCGTCGCAAATTTTCTCATATGTATTAGTGACATGTAGTAAAAAATTGTGGCAATATCACATTGGGAGGCATTTAAATTCAATACCAACCATGACAACCTAAAGTAATTTTTAGAGTAAATTTTTTCATCAGAAGAGCAACAAAAATGGGTAGCAAAATGAAAGGATTTTATTCTGAAATAATCTACAAGAAAGGGAAAGATGATGTTGTAGAAAATGCACTTTCTTGAATAGAAGAATCCTATGGTTTGTATTCCATTCCTTTGTGGTTGGAGAATATTGTCAAGAATGGGAAGAAGAAAATAGTATTAGACATAAAATACAATGTCTAAAATAAGCGAAGAGATATATGAAACATTAAGAGTGGAAGAGATATCTCCTTTGTTACAATGGTAGAATATATTTACGCCCCCAATCAAAGTTGAAAAATAAAAATATTAAGGGAATCACATAAATACTATATGGTGGGACATTATGGGTTCCTTAAAACATATCAAAGTATATAAAAAAGAGTGGGGGAAGGAAAGAAAAACAATATTAAAATTTTTGTAAGTGAATGCCAAGTGTGACAAAAAAAAAATGAGAGGTAATCAAGCTTCATAGTTCCTTTAAAATTTACACATACCTAATAAAAGATGGGAATAGATATCAATGGAATACATTGCAGGTTTACCAAAATTCAGATGGTAAGGATGTCATTTTTGTGATTAGATAGACTTAGAAATATGCACATTTTTGTGAAATTTGAAGTACGTATACTACAAGAAAAGTGGTGGAAGTGTTCATGAAATAAATTCATAGAGTATGGATTTCCTAAATTAATAGTAAGCAACACAGTTCCAAAATTCATAGGAAATGTTTGGAATATAAGAGGAAGAACACTATCTATGAGTTCAACATGTCATTCACAAACAAATAGTTAAATATAAATAACTAACACATGTTTATATGGTTATCTTCATTTCTATCCTTTAGACAAACAATCTATGATGGGTTGAGTGGCTTTAAATATTAGAATGGTGGTATAATACCACCTATCACACATCTACTAAGGTGTCTCCATTTTAATTTCTTTGTGTATATCTAGCTCCCAGTATCTCATATTTTTTGTAGGACCATACCAAAGTACATGACTCACATCTAGAAAACAATAAAGGAACTTTGCAAATTCTTAAACAAAACATTCAAATGGTCCATAATAGAATGAATAAAAGAGAAGATCAACATCGAAGTGAAATACAATTTGAGGAGAGTGATTGAGAATTTTTAAGACTACAAACTTACAAATAATCTATTCTCAAACAAAAGAAAAATTGGAAAATAATTCCAAAATTTTACAGACCCTACAAGATTCTTCACAAGATTGGAGAAATGACTTATGAGCTAGATTTTCTTGCTTTTTGGAATCATAAGGTTTTTCATTCCAAACTTCTAAAAATATGGTTTTGGGACACATTATGCTAGTGTGAATGGAACTTCTGGAATTGGATGAAGAAGGGAACTTTATTTTGAACTAATAAAATTTTATAGATCGATGTTCTTTATCTCTTTAAATTATAATTATTAAGGAGGATTTATGGAGTACCTAATCAAGTTGAAGAATATTCCTTTAGAAGAAGCTACACAAGAAAATGATCAATTCATGAAGAAACACCTTTAATTACAAGATTTGATGGAAAATATTGTTCAAAGAGGAGGGTCTATGTTAATGCCCTAACCCTTATTCATCATTGCATTAACTATGTCCAGATAGACTTAATGGTAGGTTATATATCGATCACTTTATCTCCTATTTTTAATAAAAGAGATTAATTTATATGAACATCTCATATTGTCTTTTGCATTGGATGGAGGTTTGTCCCTAAAAAGACTTGTTGTTCATTGATTTTTTATCATTCTCAAAGTGTGAAACTACTTTTATTTTGTTTTTTTATATTATCTCGAGCATTTATTTGTTAACAAATATAGAATTAAAATTTTTATTAGCAAAACAATAACATCAAATATAAATTTATGTTATCAAAAAATAAATATATCTTTTTTTTAATATTATTTTATTTTTAATATTGAAAAATATAAGTATCTATAAACCATCAATACAATTTTATATTTTTGAGTTTAGTGTAATTGTTCTATTAAGTTTTCATTTTCATGTATAAAAAATATGAAAAATTATATTTATGTGTTATTACGTCAAGTAATCTTTTTTATTATTTGCATTTAAGTTTGAAAGAAGTTACTAAACAATTTCTTAATCAAATAAAATTGTTTCACCAAATAAGAAAGAATTTGCTTTACCAATAAGCAATTTGATTTATAAATTTATTATTAAATAAGTCAAAATTAATTTGATTTCCTTAATAAGTAGATGATAAAAAAGGCTATGTGCACTTCCTTCCTTTTTAATGTAGCAATTTAAATATATCTTTCAATTGTTAAAATAAAAAAAAGTTTTAACAAATAAAAGTCAATTCATCTATTAAAAAAAGTGAACACCTCCCTTAAGTGGAGTAATAAGGGAGAGCATAATATCCTTAACAAATAAAAGACAATTCATCTATTAAAAAAGGTGAACACCTCTCTTAAGTGGAGTAATAAGGGAGAGCATAATATCCTTTGGGGTACCATTTAATGGTTATGGTTTAAGTCTTGAGTGTTATACTAGTGTAGATCTATCTTAACTTTGTATTTATCATGCATCAATAAGGATCAAATTCCTTGAGGTGCAATCATTTTTTAGAGTGCAAAAAAAAAGAAATTGCACTCCAAAAAAAAGTTTGCAACTCAGGGATTTGATCCCTACTTGTGTTGCATAATAGATAAAGAGTTAAGATAAATCTACACTAGTAATAAAACTATAGTAAATAAAACCATGAAAGATGATTACCACCATAAGTTTAAAAAACATGTAAAGAGACAAATTCCATAATATCCATATCATGTAATTAATTGGACATAGTCAAACTTGCACTTGTTGAAAGTGATATCAATTAGGAAATTAGATCCCAGATCCTAAAAACAAAAATATCCAAGTTTCATTAATTTTTAGTTTTAATTAATTGGAATATGTGTGTGTGTGTGTATTTGTTTTGAACTTTAGGTTAGGTCCATTTATTTTCTTTTACTTAATATTTTTTTGAAGTTCCATCATGTGTATCTCCACAGTAGGCATGGAATTACACTTCTCCCTCATACTGGGTTGTAAAAAAAGCTTTTAGTGTAATGAGTGGGAAGATAGAAGGATTCTTTAGATAAAATGATGATAGATAAATCATATATCACTTATTGAAGAAATATCTCCTCCCTAATTGAGATTTGAGGATGTGGTACATGGCTTGTAAAATATTTTTCAATCCATGTCATTCAAAATTTAAGATCTACTTAATCTTAAGGTTATCACTTTGTTAAGAATATGGGATGTGTATTATATTTAAATATCTAGTGTGAACTTCCTTTCAATAAATATGTATAAGTCTCAAACATAATTTTGGTGGGAAAATTCACTAGTTCTTTGTAATACTCTAGTTTTGATCCTTAGAATATATTGGATTAGATTATGTATTGATTGTAAATAAAAAATTATAATGATGAGAGTTGACTTGTGTGGGCTTAGATACAATACCTTACTTGTAAATGATGTAATATGATAGTATTGATTTCCAATGTGGAGTTAAAGGTCAAGGCCTTACTAGTGACTCGCTAGGCATGCATGATGTAGATATATTTATATGGAGAATGTGATAGGCTTTCCAAAGTGATCTCAAGTTATGTAAAATTAATGTTTATGTGAGAATATAACATGTAATCATTCAATAGGGGTGTGAAGAGTAATAAAGGGCCTATAATTCATGTATAATTACACGAGATGGGAAGATAAAAGGGAGCCTATGGGAATGTATATCCTCCATTTCCAAGTGTCAGGCTTAGAACTCATCTCTTTTCCACCTTATACCTTAAATAGAGCCATCCATATTCTTTGACTTATCAAATCAATCATTGCATGGTTGTAAGAGTTTGGTGGGGAAGACTTCTATTGTGGTTATGGAAGAATAGGCCAAGTACAATAATTATGAGAAGTGTAAGAGTCTTACATTCCTTCTATCCAAATTAATATCGGCCATCATTTCTCCTAGTCCTTTCATTTCCGTTTACTCTAGCATTCATTCAAACATTCTTACAACCATGTTGTAGATTTTTCATAATGTGTTCTCCATCCGTAACTATTACCAATATGGGAATTAACCAAAATTAGTGTCGTGAAGAGAAAATTATAGATCTAGGATGAAAAGTAGATGGTTGTAGTTGAGCATAGAGGTTGGTAAATTTAATAACTCTTCAACCACTCTAACATTTTCTACTCTTTATATGATTAATATATTTGTATTAATATTGTAGGAAAATCATAGAATGCATACAACAAAGTACACTCTTTTTTCCGAGGCTAATTAAACACTCGAAGGAAGAATGTCATCAAGGGACTATTGATTGGAGAAAAAGAATATCTTCCTAGTGTTGCATGGGGCAGTGTTAGGGAGTTCCTTGGTTGTTTGATGGTTGGATGAGATTCCTATAATTATGTATGGGCGTATTAGCTTATAAAGTGAGCATATGGGTTCCACTAAGAAAGATAGAAGTGCATATATTGGTTCCTTCACCCTAGTGGCCTACCTCATAGTCAAACTAGGGGGTGGTATCTACATTGGATGCATATAGTTGGATAGAAAATAACTTTTATGAAGATAGTTTATTGGACTTTCTTCAATTAAAATATAAGTTCCTTATTTTTGTTTGTGAATGTACTTATTTTTGTTCATGGGAATTTAATTTGTATGAATCCATGATGTCAAGGATTTTAATACCAATTCCAATGGTTATGCATAACAATTCTGATAGTTAGATATAAAAGAATATAGCAATGGAAAAAACACAGACACATAATATACACATAAATTGATCCTAGAAAAACCTTTATAGGAAACAACTAGCAAACCAATGAGATTTACTGCTCATGTACTAACAACACTCTTAATTAATGTATACAACAATGATTTATAAGATCACAATATTTCAAGCATGAATTCACTACTCTTTACTTATCAACTCATACAAGTTACATTACAAGTGCTAATTAGCCTTTCACATTACATCATATTTATAGATGCAATACTCTAATTGTATTGGTTACAGCTAACTGCTCCATTAATGGTGATCCATAACTTCCTAACAAATTTAAGTTATTATGTTACAGTCGACTTGAATGAGTCAAACTTGGTCCACATCTAGTCACTTTTCTTCGTCCATGTGTTTGTCGAATTCATGTATTCTTTATGCTCGTCGAATTCCTGTCAACTAGTCATGGTCATCAACCAGATGACTATTCTAATCAGGAAGGAGACCAGACCTCCATCGTAAGTTCACTTCAATTCTAGTTGGCAAGTCAACCAAATTTCCACCATATGTTAACTTCAATACGATTCCACTTTTTGACCAGTCGACTATTAACTTCAATCATTGATTTACATGACAAGAATATAACATTCCCAACACATGATAGTTTAATCCATTTCATGCTATAATTTTAACTGTGCATGCATTTCATTTTATAGTCCTCCCAATGAGTTTTAGTCTATTAGTATTGTGATCATTTCTTCTAAGGGACAATGTTTAAAATCCTTGTAATGTTGCTACCCTCGTGTGGATAAAATTTTCGGGTGGATATGCCACACTCTGGTATCATAGTTTAAATTCAATAGTAGATCAATTATAGGTAGTCTTTGATAAAGTCATGACAATATTCATGGCTATGATGGTAAAATTGAAAAGGATTTGGGAATATTTGGAGGAGGAGTGGGAAGGGTGTAGAAGGAAAAATTTAGGTGATTTGGGATTGCACATTTCTAGGATCAATGAATAAACCTACCCTGATAATCCTTAATTCATAAAAATCTCGCAATTAAAGACAATGGTAAATGACAAGATACTATTTGAATTGAACAGAAATCAATGGATGTGCTTGAGGGAGATCAATGATGGATACAATTCATGATAACTTTATGTGCATGTAAGTTTTGGGTGTTAGAAAAAATTAACTATGGAGGTCTTCCTCATGATTTTTTGAGTGGGGGGGGGGGACAAATTATAGTCCCTAGTGTTTTATTCATGTATAAAGTGATGTTATGTAAATAAGTTGACTTGTTATATTATACTCGGGAGGGATCTCAGATTGTTCATACCAGTGATGACATTGAGCAAAATCTTGCACTCACCACCAAGACTAAGAACAAGAAAAATAAGGACTTGATAAAGATGAGGCGTTTCTCATGCAACCAGTTTGGACACTATTCATCAAACTGTATAGAGAAGAAATAGAAGAAAGAGAAGAAGAGGGATGTAGCATCATCTGCCTCAGTGGATGACGATGCTTCTATGTTTGAGCAGGAGTTCTCAATTGTATCCTTCAAGTCCAGCATGGGTAATTCGAACTTTCATGATACCTGGATAGTTGATAGTGGGTCAACTAGGAACATGACTATATTGTATGGTGTCTTTCAGAGTATTAATGAGCTAGGTCCTAGACACTTTGCGGAGACTGACATAGAGAGTCCTCAGGTAGCAGTGTAGGGAGTTGAAACAACATGGTTCCAACGGGATCTTGGAGAGTTTTTTTAGATGAATGAGGTTATGATTGTCCCATGGATTAGAGTAAGAAAAATCCCATTCTCATCCCTATAGGATGATAGATTTGGGATGATGGTCATTGTTAGCACAAAAAACTGTCCACATAGCTCTCTATGGTCCATACCATAATTATACATCATAAATCCATCATTATTCCCTCCATTTTGACCTTCACAATTAAGTTCCCTCCAAATTGGTCCAAATAAGCATTATTTCTTCCCTCATAGTTACAAGGAAGATGTTCATTTATTGCAACAAAACCCCATTCTCTCAAAAAGGACTAAAAAAAGACTAAAATTAGAATGGGTAAAAAAACCATGCACTAATACCATGTGCTACATAAAACCATCGGCCAATACAATGGGCAATAATATCTTGGATCATCCTATAAATACATTGTGAAGGTCTCCCCACAAACACTTTTAGCCATACTTTCGGTCACACTTTTCTTTTTTTTACTTGTAGTCACACTTCTGTCCATCATACTTTTGCCACATTTTTCCACAACAAATTGTATGTTGAGTTTACTCCATACAATCCTTGATTCCATTCCCATTGACAACCCTAGTTGGAGAAAATCAGAGAACCAAATCTTGGAATCCTTTAGACCAAATACTCAAACGGATACAGTGGCCCATTTACAAAGGTATGTTGCATTTGTTTTGTTAAAAGAAAATCTAAATAATATTTTTTTTATTGTTTGTTAAGTAAGTCAAGGTTGAATGCTTTCACTTGCACCATGAAATCTACCTCTAGATCCATTTGCTACAAGGTTGGTGCTTTTGCACGTAAACATAGAGAAATTTCCACTACAGTTTTAGCGACCCCGCTGGCTCGATCCTCTTGGATATTTGGTTTTATAGATTTATTATTTATGTTTGTTGGTTTGTTTCACTTGGGTACCCTTATTCAACATAGATCTGGCCCTCTTTTGGTAGATACGAACCATTCTGTCTATAGTGTCTGCACCCGGGGCCCTAACCGACATTTTTTCCACAAAAAATTCTAGTCTCGACCAAGTTGCACCTTTTTGGATGAAAGGCGCGACCCAGGTTGTACCTTTTTGCTCGATAATCCTGACCTAGGTTGTACCTCTTACCCAGTTAAGTGCGACATGAATCCAAAGTCCATATGGCTCTTTTTATGCCTTCTAGAGGGACCTAGGTCACTTCTGTGATCCCATTTTCTGTGATTTGTCACGCGAAAACCCTCGTTAAGTGTGACCTCTATTTTTTCGGCTGCTTTTTCGTCTCGGTTGTGAATTTTTCTCAGTCTTGTGTGACCCCGACCACACCTGTTCCACCGACAAGTATGACTTGTCGATTTTCCAACTGTTCAAAGTGTTTTATATCCATTCCAGACCCCCTGTCTGTGTTCTGCCCATTTCTTGACTGTGTTTTTCCAGATCTGATTGCCTACTATCCCTTGGGGTTTTTGTAGTCCCCATTTGCTTGTATTTGAGCCTATCCTAGTTGAGCTTGGTAGTTTAGACCCCCGTGTGTTTCCTACACCCTATAGAGTTCCTAGTGTGCTTATTTACTTCCATATTTTATTTTATCTCGAAGGATTAGTTTTTAATCGTTGAAAAGCATCTACTTTGAATACTATCATTTACTTTTCAGCATATTAGTCTTTGGTAGAGAGACATGTGTTAGATTTTTATCATTTAATCAATATGATCTTAGGATCTTATCTGAGAAAATAACATGCACAACAATAAACACAAGAGACAAGAGACAAGAGACACAAAGAATTTTCCTTGGGGAAACCATAAAGGAGAAAACCCCGTAGCTTCCTCAGAGATAGAATGAGCACCAATGGCAGCAGTAAAACACAAAGATAGAAAAGATGATCTCCAACAACTATTCTCTCTCTCTCACTTGAGAGAGCTTCTCCTCTCTCACTCATGCAACCCAATGAGTGTGTGTGTGTGTGTGATGTGTAGAAATGAGGAGAGTCTCACTTCTATTTATATTCTTTCGTTCACTTTATGTCCACTCCAACAAGTCGGCCTCACTTAACAATTACTTACCAGGGTCGACTTCTCTAGGAGAGTCTAATAACCCTAGTGCCCCACAACTGTGGGGACTTTGCCCTCCGATCAACAAGGAGGGTTAACCTTGACTCAATTGTGGGGATTATTTCTCACGGGGTCTTCACTTGTTATCCAATATCCTATCACGTTAGTTCATATTGTGGGTTTTAAAATTATTAAAAATTGAACCAATATATTGCAGGTATTGGGGGGGATAAGGGGTTTAAGGTGGGGGTGGGTAGGGTGTTTTATAAGGATTGAGGTATAAAAAGGGGTGGGGAGGGGGTTTCAACAGGAAAGAGTTTGGGTCAATATCTCTGGAAATTAAGGGTATTCTTTAATATCCCATGATCGCATGTGCTATGTGAGATGTTCACTAAGTGAAGTCCCCGTGTTATTGCCCCAACTTACAATGGAGGGTTAAACTCAATAAATTTACATGACTTGTTTACATTATTGAATCTCCCGATCAGAACATCGGGGCATGACATGACTCAATTACATTATAGATACTTCCCGGAATAAACATCAGGGTACAATACATAAGATATACAAGTGAATACATTCCAAAGTTACAAATACAACAACAACATAGGTTTTAGAGATCAAACTCTATTTGTGCACAACTCTCACACATTAATCTCAATGTTTGGTCCATGACCTCAAGCCGAGCCAAAAATTAACCTTCCTTTTGGCTCAGCATTCTTCTAGTTATCTGTATTTTTTATATTCTTTCTATTTTTATCTCACATTCTTCTGGTTGTCTGCCATGAACTATTGGTTATCCATTCATCAAATATGAGTTATCCATGCATTGCTACCAGTTATCCATTCATCAACTAGCTACCAGTGTATTTTTATATTCCTTTTTTTATAATTGCTTATTTCAAAATTTAAACACTCTCATAAAATCAATCTAGATAGTACACTTGTCTCATCCTCATCATAGATGAAAAAGAATAAACGGTAATCCATCCCAAATGTCAAATAAAAACGTCTATCATTAATTACAATTTTTACCATTTAAAAAAATTGTACTTTTACAAAAATTGGTTTCTTTAATTTTTTTTTATTTCTTTATATCTTTATAGTGGAAAGTTAATAGAATATATCACTCAAGTGGGTTAACAAATGGAGTAAGCTATCTACTCGACGATTTGCATGGGGCCCACCTGACCCCTTCGAGTAGATAGCTTACTCTGTTACCTTGGCAGGTGGAATCAGAACTCGATTTGGTCTTTGGCTGATGAGGATGGTAACAGCTATGAAGATGAGGCAGCACTCAAAGAATTGGGTTAGTCACATTTTGCAAATATATTCAAGGATGATGGAGGCACTTGTTTGCTACAACAACTAAAGGTAGTCATGCTTTATCCTAAGATGATATCAGATGAGAATGCATCTGACCTCACCTGTCCTATTACTCTTGGGGAAATATAGTTTGCACTGAAATCATTTAAAAAAGACAAGAGCTCAGGCCCAGACGGTTGGCCTGTCGAGTTCTATCTGCACTTTTTTGATCTCATGGGTCATGAAATATTGTCTGATGTTGATTCAACCAGGGTCTCAGGTATTATCCCATCCTCACTGAAATCGACCTTCCTTGCTCTGATCCCCAAAAAAGATAAACCTAGGACCTTTGCGGATTATGGTCCCATCTCATTGTGTAATTTGTTGTATAAATTGATCTCTAAGGTCTTTGTGGTTAGGATCAAGCCTTTTCTGAACTCTGGTATCTCCCAAGAACATTTCGGCTTCCTAAAAAACTGTCAGATCGTCGAGCCTATTGGTATTGTACAAGAGACTCTCCACTTTGTAAAAACAAAAAATATATGTGCCTTCATCCTCAAACTAGACTTGATTAAGGTCTTTGATCGTGTAAATTGGACCTATATTCGTCTCATTTTGATCCAGATCGGGGCTCCTCTCCTGACTGTTAATTGGATTTTGGGCTGCCACACCTCTGCAAAATTTGCTGTCCTGATCAATGGGACCCATTCGAATTTTTTTTCTGCTACTCGGGGCATTCGACAAGGTTGCCCATTATCTCCATTACTCTTCATCCTTGTCATCGAGGGTCCCAGCCTATTAATCTCTGATGCTCGGAATCATGGTCTTATCCGAGACATTTAGATCACTTCCTCCCTTGCTCTTACCCATCTTCTTTTCGTGGACGATGTGATCTTAGTGGGCACAGGCACATTACAGGAATGGGTTTCTTTTGATGTAATTCTTGATACATTCTGTAAGGCATCCGGTATGTGTATCAGCCTTGATAAATCTTGCTTTCTGTATAATAATATAGATGTAGACAATTACGTGCATATTGCCAGGGTCCTACCATATCAGATGGAGCCGATTTCTTCTAGTTTTAAGTACCTTGGATACTACATTAAACCTCTTGGCTATAGGGTATGTGATTGGAATTGGCTGGTACAGAAATTTGAAAAGAGGATTTGTCTCTGGACCCACAAGCTACTCTCTTTGGGAGGCCGTCTGATTCTTGTTAAGTCTATGCTTTCCAGTATTCTGGTTTATTGGTTGGGATTAGCTCCCATCCCAGCTTCTGTCTTGCACAAACTCAAGAGCATCACGTTTTCTTTCTTATGGGGATCCACTGAAAATAATCGAAGATATCATTTGGTAAACTGACAAAGTCTCACATAGACAAAGAAGTATGAGGGTTGGGGGATAAAAAATCTAAACTGGTTCAACATTGCTCTGCGTCTCAAAAACTTCTGGATGGTTCTGTCGAATGATGGATTGTGGCATCGAGTACTTACCAACAAATACTTGAAACATTTCATGGTGGTTGCTTGGCTCAGAGGTAAAAGGTTCTGTACACATAGGGTATCTACTATATGGAGGGGTTTTTTACAGACTCTCCCCTGGCTGGGAAGTCACCTAGCTTGGCAGGTGGGTAACGGAGAAGATATATTGATTGGTATTGACCCGGTTATTGGTGTCCCTTCCTCACACAACCTTTCAGACGAGCTGAGATTATTTCTGGAGGATTTGGACATCAACACACTCTTGCAGGCTCGCAACACTTTACCAGACTCTCAGCATTACTAGTACATGGCCGAGGAGTTGTGTATTGATGGGGTTTGGAAAGATGCTTGGGATGCATACACGAGGGGTCTGGAACTCTGTGGTATTCGTCTCTCAACACAATCTAATTCTCTTGTATGGGACTTTAACAAACATGATGGCTCTATCTTTGCTAAACTTGTATATGACTGCATAGTTAAATCCTTTTCCCCATCTTTTGGCAATCAGCTTCGCATTTTATTATGGTCCAGTGCACTCCCTAGCAAAATTGGATGCTTTATATGGTTGGTATTAAGGAACAAAATTCTTACCTGGGATAACCTTCAGAAACAGGGTCGGTCTGGTCCAGGTATCTGTGCTCTGTGCTATTCTGATGAGGAGTCTGTCATACATATCTTCTCACATTGTTCTGTTTGGAAGTATGTTCTTGATCACATATGTGTACAGTTTCAGCTACCTCCTCCTCCTCATGCTAACTCACTTGTTATATTTGTAGAAAAATGGGCTGTAAATTTCCCCAGACACTCGACACTATGCTCTATCCCATTCCATATTATGTGGGCCATATGGAAAGCCCGAAACCTGTCTTTATTTGAAGGGAAAAAGAGGACCGTTCTTAGCATCGTGCATCAGATTACTAATTATGTGCAATTGTATTCTTCTTAGACTGTCAAAGTTAAAAAGGTCAGGAAGATTGGGCATCCTCCCTATATGATCTACCCCTGTGGATTTTTCGATGGAGCCTCTACAACAAATGCAGCTGGTGTTGGATATAGCTTGTACCTGAATGCATCACACTCCTTCGAGTTCGCGCTGGGGGTTGGATATGGCACCAATACAAAAGCATAATTACTTAGCCTATGGGCCCTTCTGCTTTCATCTCAGATGATGGGGATTCCCTTATCCCACATATTTGGTGACTCTTTAGTTATCATTAATTGGGAAAAGGGATACACTGCTCTCTCCCCACCAGAACTCTATCACTGGTGCCGGAAAACTCAAAAGCTAATTACTAGCTTTCAGAAACTGTCTTTCAACCACATCTACCGTGAACACAATTGGATTGCATACCGTCTTTCTAAAACTACTCTCTCTTTGTCTCCGGGTCTTGGTTGTTTCTCTGAATTTATGGAGGACCATTTGGTCTCATATGATACCTTCCAGCTCTTTTGAGTCTTGTTTAGGGAGCTTACTGCCCTATTTGATTAGATGATTTGCTGCTCTTTGAGTGGCCTCTTTTAGATTGTTGATCTGATCCCTTTGGCTCAAGGTAGACGGGGTTTGATAAGATTGATTCCCACCATGATGAGACAGTTTACTGATGGGAACTCTCACTCTATTGTCTTGCCTTTCCCCTTGGCTGCGTTTGGATGTGACTTATTATCATATGAGTTGTATTCTCTCTGAGATGTAACCCATATCTGGGATGGTGCTATTGATGCCCTTTGATTCTTAATAAGAATAACAAGGACAAACTTTTTTCTTCCTAAAAAAAGAAGAAGCTTACTCCGTTACCCATACCCAGTGAGACCAAGACTTAGAAACATTTTCAATAGCTTCCACGTCCAGCGTCCTTGCAAGTTGTTGCAAGTTACAGGCAACAACCAATTCAGGAGCAGTGCATCCTGGGACAAAATAAAGTTGCTCACAAGAAATCAACAATCCCTTCCACGCCAAGCCTTGCAAATTACAGGAAACTACCAATTCATTCATTCATTTCCTGGTAATTATATGGTAATCATCGAATTTCTACGTAGAAAATGCTCAAAAGGCTAATATGCCTACTTAAATGGCAATTTTTGTGTAGCTTTGGTTATGTTGTGAAATTATATAGTGAATCCAATTTCTACACATTAAATGCTCAAAAGGCTAATATGCCTCATTGCATGGCAATTTTTCTGTAGCTTTGGTTATGTTGTGAACTATGAAATATACTCAACAACTTTATGTATGATTGATGNATATATTCATCCATTTTAAAAGGCAGCTATAATGGTAGACAAATAAAAAAAAAAAAAAAAAAAGAACAAAGAAGAATCTATTGGACTGTAAAATGCACCTTTTCAATGCAATATATTAATGTCTCCATGAATTCTTGGCAACGGCCTGTTCAACGATCTCTGTTTTTGAATTGGTGTTTTATCAATTTTTTGAATTGGTGTTTTATCAATTCACTGTATTATCATGCTATCAGCAAAAGCTATGAAGTAATAAAAGCTATTGAAAATATTTCTAAGTCTTGGTCTTTCTAAGTCTCTGTCTCACTTGATAACGGAATTGGGTAATGGAGTAAGCTATCTACTAGACGGCGTAAAATGGACCCGATGCAAATGGTCTAAGTCTCTGTCTCACTTGATAACGGAATTGGGTAATGGAGTAAGCTATCTACTAGACGGCGTAAAATGGACCCGATGCAAATGGTCGGATAGATAACTTACTCCTTAACAAATACTTAGTTACACAATGAGCAAATTCAATACTTGTAACAATTTTTCTTTGCCACTTTGACCATTCATTTTTAAGAAAATAATAATTAATTTTATCCTTATACAATTTGATGCTAACATTTGTCATTATCACAACAGCCCTGACGCACCTTTGTGCTTACAACTTTCAACGCCATAATTGCTATTGACAATGATGTGCGCTTGCAGACACATCCTACACTGACAGAGCACGAGAGAAAAAGGCTATGTCGAATAATGGATTGCCAAAAACTGTCGGTTGACGCTTGTTTGCAGCAACCCAGAATGAACGTCTGCCTGTGAGAAATGTACTGTAAGTTCTCTTCTGTGAACAGCTAAGGGTCAGAAATACTCTAACATCAGCATCAAATATTAATAATAATCATCAGTTTCAGGTTCAATCTGGAAGTCCGAGGAAAAGCAATTATCATATTTTAGAGCAAAACTACAACCTTCCAGCCGCTACAGGAGGAGAGTCGTTTCACGTGGAAGAAGGGAGGGACATTAAAACAATGAAGTATGATTTGGAAAAGGTGAAGCTCCAACTCAGGGAGCTTCAGCAAGACTATTCCCATCTGCAACGCGAATTCCAGAAACAAAAGAGTAGCGGCTCAACTAGTTCACATTGGATCTCAGGCTGGAAGAAGCTAAGCAAACTTAAAACCTCTTCGATTTCCAAACCAGATTGACTTCCAATGACATTGATGATTTTGTTGGCCAAATGCAGCCTGATGAATCTAATCATATGCTTGCACCCCAACCCAACAGAATCAAAAGACAAGGCGTCGGAGAAATTCTGTGTCCTGATCATTGATCATATCTCACTCACTTCTCATATGTACCTTATTCCAGTTGTTTAATATGTATATGTAATTAATTTTATCAGTTGCTCATAGAGTTGGATTAGAGCAATTACACAATTGCTTTGCTTTGAAACATGTAACTTATCATTCAAACTTGTTTGTTTGGCAGGTAGTTATTATTATTGTTTTAATTAGTATATATTTATTTTAATTCAGATTTATCAAAAATGAGAGGGATCCAATTGAATTTTCTAAATGTAATTAGCTAAACCCAAAGGGGTTTGAAGGATGATTGTTTTTCTGTAACCATACCCACTCCTTAACTTAATGAGCTAGTAAGATGTATATAGCCCATCCACATAGTTTGTGGCTCGATTAAGTAGATAGGGATCAAATGGTTGAGATATAATTATGGAATGGAAGACACTTTGGAAATATTTTGTATTCCTCATATGGGTTCAAATGTGAGTTATACATGCCTAGCTACATGTTATGGTCGAAATTCTTCCAATTATCCATTTATCAACTATTAGTTATTTTTTTATATTCTTTTTGTTTTTATCTCACACTTTTCTAGTTATTTTCCATGAATGGTTGGTTATCCATTCATCAACTATCAATTATCCATGCATCCATTCATAAGCTAACTACCATTTTTTTTTATATTCCTTGTTTTATAATTGTTTATTTCAAATTTTGAACAACTGCCATATAATCAATCTTCGCAGTACACTTATCTCATCCTGCTCCGTAGATGAAAAAGCATAGGTTGTAGTCCACCCCAAATCTCAAACGTAAAAATTTAATATTGAACATACATATGCTATCCAAAAGTTTTTATTTTATATGACCTGTAAACCGCCTCTTCTACCTTAATTTATTTTATATGGTTGAACATTATACCATACCATTTCATATTTAATATGTGATGAGAAATTTTATAGTTTACAAAATAATTTGTGGTAATATTATATATTTATAATATAGTATTTTAACTTTTATTGATTATTACTATTAGTTATGGTTAGGTAGACTTAGTGATAGGTTAGAGCATGATCATTTTATCTCTCATTTATATTAAAATAAAAAATTTATTTGTATGGAATGCAAAGGCTACATTGGCATTCTTACTCTTTAAGGATGCTATGTCTTTTACACTATTATTGGCAAGCCATGATTTTGGTAAAGCATTCATAATTGAATGTAATGCATTAGGAAAATGAATTGGAGCAATATTGATGCAAAAAGAGAGACGGGGAGGCATTTAAAGTCAATACCAACCATGAAAACCTAAAGAAATTTTGTCATAAAAAAGAAAAAAAAAGGGTAGCAAAATGAAAGGATTTTATTTTGAAATAATCTACAAGAAAGAGAAAGATGATGTTGTACAACAAATGCACTTTCTTGAATAGAAGAATCTTATGGTTTGTATTCCATTTCTTTCAAGGTTGGAGAATATTGTCAAGAATGGGAAGGAGACAATAGTACTAGACATAAAATGCAATGTCTAAAATAAGGGAAGAGATATATGAAACATTAGGAGTGCAAGAGATATCTCCTTTGTTACAAGGGTAGAATATATTTATGTCCCCAATCAAAGTTGAAAAATAAAAATATTAAGGGAATCACATAAATACTATATGGTGGGATGTTATGAGTTCCTTAAAACATATCAAATGATATAAAAAAAAGTGGAAAAACAATATTAAAATTTTTGTAAGAGAATGCCAAGTGTCACAAAAAATTTAATTGAGAGGTAATCAAGCCTCATGGTTACTTTAAAATTTACACATACCTAATAAAAGATGTGAATAGATATCAATGGACTTCATTATAGGTTTACCAAAATTCAGAAGGTAAGGATGTCATTTTTGTGGTTGTAGATATACTTAGAAATATGCACATTTTTGTGAAATTTGAAGTACATATACTACAAGAAAAGTGGTGGAACTGTTCATGAAATAAATTCATAGACTATGGATTTCCTAAAGTAATAGTAAGCAACACATTTCCAAATTCATAGGAAATATTTGTAAAGGTTTATGGAAGATAAGATGAAGAACACTATCTATGAGTTTAACATATCATTCACAAACAAATAATTAAATAGAAATAACTAACACGTGTTTAGAGGGTTATCTTCATTTCTATCCTTTAGACAAGCAATCTATGATGTCTCCATTTTAATTTCTTTATGGATATCTAGCTCCTAGTATTTCATATTTTTTGTAGGACCATACCAAAGTACAAGAAATAGACTCACATCTAGAAAACAATAAAGGAACTTTGCAAAGTCTTAAACAAAACCTTCAAATGGTCCATAATAGAATGAATAAAAGAGAAGATCAACATCGAAGTGAAAGACAATTTGAGGAGAGTGATTGAGTATTTTTAAGACTAAAAACTTATAAATAATCTATTCTCAAACAAAAGAAGAATTGGAAAATAATTCCAAAATTTTACAGACCCTATAAGATTCTTCACAAGATTGGAGAAATGGATTATAAGCTAGATTTTCCTTCTTTTCGCAATCATAAGTTTTTCGTGAAGGAAAGTTTATTTTGAACTAATAAAAATTTATAGATCGATGTTCTCTATCTCTTTAGATTATAATTATTAAGGAGGAGTTATAGAGTACCTAATCAAGTTGAAGAATATTCCTCTAGAAGAAGCTACACAAGAAAATGACCATCTCATGAAGAAACAACCTTAATTACAAGATTTGATGGAAAATAGTGTTCAAAGGGGAGGGTCTATGTTAATGCCTTAACCCGTATTCATCATTCCATTAGCTATGTCCATATCAACTTAATGGTAGGTTATATATTGAGATCACGTTATCTACTATTTTTGATAAAAGAGATTCATTTATATGGGCATCTCATATTGTCATTGTCTTAGGTATTGGATGGAGGTTTCTTCTTAAAAAGTTTTATAAGTTATTGTTCATTGATTCTTTATCATTCTCAAAGTGTAAAACTATTTTTATTTTTTATTTTTTTTATTATCTCGAACATTTACTTCATAACAAATATAAAATTACAATTTTTATTAGCAAAACAATAACATCAAATATACAAATTTATGTTATAAAAAAGTAAATATCATTTTTTTTAAATATTATTTTATTTTTAATATTTTAAAATATAAGTATATATAAACCATCAATACACTTTTATATTTTTGAATTCACTCTAATTGTTCTATTTATTTTTCATTTTCATGCAAGCATGTATACAAAATATGAAAAACTATCTTTATGTGTTATTACATCAAGTAATTTTATTTGATTATTTGCATTTAAGTTTGAAAGAAGTTACTAAACAATTTCTTAGTCAAATAAAATTGTTTCACCAAATAAGAAGGAATTTTATTTACCAATTAACAATGTGATTTATATATTTATTATTAAATACGTCAAAATTAATTTGATTTCCTTAATAAGTAGATGATAAAAAAGGCTATTTGAACTTCATTATCTTTAATATAACAATTTAAATATATCTTTCAATTGTTAAAATAAAAAGATAAGTTTTAACAAATAAAAGTCAATTCATCTAAAAAAATTAAGTGAACACCTCCCTTAAGTAGAGTAATAAGGGTTCAAGTCTTGACTGTTATACTAGTGTAGATCCATCTTAACTTTGTATCTATCATGCATCAATAAGGATCAAATTCCTCCAGGTACAAACTTTTTTTAGAGTGCAAAAAAAAGAAATTGCACTCTAAAAAAAGTTTGCACATCAAGGGATTTGATCCCTATATGTGTTGCATAATAGATAAAGAGTTAAGATGGATCTACACTAGTGATAAAACTATAGTAAATAAAATCATGAAAGATGAATGCCACCATAAGTTTAAAAAACATGTAAAGAGACAAATTGCATAATATCCATATCATGTAATTAATTGGACATAGTCAAACTTGCACTGGTTGAAAGCAATATCAATCAGGAAATTAGATCCGAGATCCTAAAG
>LPNX010136504.1:826953-846907 GCA_001517045.1 Pseudotsuga menziesii | reverse complement strand
GAATTACTCATCAATTTGTCAGATACGCGAAAGGATGGACATTGCTAAGTATCATTTTAACATAACAAACAATATATCTAATGGAAATAATGAATGTATGAAATGGATATAAGGTTATTGGAAAATTAAATATTAATCCCACAATACAGAAAGCGCACTAAGCAAAAGAAATTTGGTAGTTAAACATGGAATGTAATATCAGTGATATCAAGATCCTCATAGGGGCAACATCTTTTATTTCAACTACTGCATCATGAAAATTTCAGAACACATTAACAGGATAGAAAAACATTCATCATAACATTTGATCCAAATTTAGGACAAAGGTTTCCTCATGGGATTGGATTATATACTTAATGGATCCATTACATGGAAAAGAGAGATGTGTAAAAAAAAAAAGATAACAAATAGTGATGATAAAAAATTAGAAATCTACAATGCCCCAATTACAAAATTCTAGTGATTAGCTTCATAGACTTATCTCTCATACTTCACAAATCCAATACAACAACATCTTTCTTATGTCACAACTGGTTAAGAGATTCAGCTTCTTCCTTATGCGTCCTGAGTTCTTCTTTAACTTGACTGAGCTCTACATCCTTAAAGGTTATATGATGCAAAGCATAGGATTCGGAAACATAACGATTGTTTCAATATGTGACTGGCCGGAGCACTCCGAGTTCAAATAGGCATGACTGAACATGACTGTGTGTTTTTCGGATCTAGCATTGGGCTGAAATCTCTAGAATAAAAAGGCTGGGATTGGGAAATGAGAGGATGAGTTTTTCTTTGGTTTTCGAGAGATTGGTTTACAATGTTTTATGCATTTTAGTGGCTGTGGGTTGTAGCTGTAGTTTGTGAATGTGAATTGGGACCTGTGTGTCCTGTTTTGGGTTCTGAGAGCATTGGCTCATTTCTGTTAGTTGAGTATTTTAAAAAAATAAAATGGTCTGTGTATGTTTGAGTCGAGTTTGTTCCTTTATATTGTGTATTGTTGAGTTGGATTTGTTCCTATATGTATAAACTTGGTTTTTTTCTGTTTTAAACTATGCCAGGGTGAATCTACAGTATTCTTGTGTGTTTCAGTAGATTGCATCAGATTGAAGCTACATGATTCCTGTGTGTTTCGGAAGTTGAGGAATGACTGCATCAGATTGGTATTAGAGCCCAACGATGGCTTAGAGGGGTGTCGATATGAATTGGGGAAGGAGAGGTAGGAGAAATTCCAGACGGAGAGTAACCCTTGATGAGGAACCACTCCGAAGATTAGAGGCCATCGAGTTTAAATTGCCCTATGTAGAATTCGAGGAGGAATTGGAGGTTCCACGAGGTCAGGTCAGAGTTGTAGACCCCATAGAGAGGCTTATTAAGGTAATAACCAAACAAGGAACCATGGATAAAGTCTAGGTCCCAGATTTCAAAGGAGAATTAAATACAGAATTATTCATGGATTGGATTCAAGAGTTGGAGAAGTATTTTGATATAGAAGGGATTAAGGAGACTGATCCACAAAGGACTAAAATAATGACATCCAAAATAAAGTCGCATGCAGCTCTATGGTGGGAGAATCTCCAAAACCTTAGAAAGAGACAAGGGAAGGAGAAGATCAAGCCGTGGACGAAGATGTTGAAGCTTCTGAAAGTTAAGTTCATGCCCTCCGACTATCAATAGAGACTTTTCAGAGACTACCAAACTTTAAGGCAAAAGGACTTATCCATATCTAAATTTACGGAGGAATTTTGAAGTTGCAGATTAGGACTGATTTACAAGAAGATGATGAGCATGCAACGTCTAGGTATGTCAATGCTCTTAGGTTTGAGCTCCAATATGAATTAGCCCTGATCAAGGTGATATCTATGGAGGAAGCATATTAGTTAGCATTAAAGGCTGAAGAAAAATAGAATAGGCGGAGCAAAGCAGCTATCAAGTGAGGGGGTAGTAATATGAATAAGGGTAGAGGAAGTTCTTATAAACTGATAAGTGAAGCAGAATCAATAGTGAGATGAAGCTTGACTTCCAAGGTAGAGAGATCCCTTGGAACGGGGGAAGGGGGTAGACTTTTGCTGGGGGTTGGAGGCCTTTGAAGTGTTTTATATGCAGCGGCCCCCATAAGGCAATGGATTGTCCACAAAACCCAAAAAGAGTGATGATGGATCAAGAAGAAGAGGGAGAAGAACTTCTGCCAGAAGAAGTTGAGGCAGAGAGAGGTGAAAATCTCATGTTAAGGAGGAGCTTGATGTATGGTAACAAAGTCACCCCTGAAGCGGATTGGAGGAAGAAAATTGTGTTTCGTACCAAGTGTAAGTGCAGAGACAAGGTCTGCAAGGTAATTGTAGATGGAGGATCCACTGTCAATCTAGTAAGTACAGAAATGGTGCAAAAATTACAACTTACCTGCATTCCTAAACCTCATCCTTATAGTATTTCTTGGCTAAAAAAATATCATAGTGTGCCGGTAAACCAAACTTGTTTATTTGACTTTAAAATTGGTCCCTGTGAAGACAAAGTGTGGTGTGATGTGGTTCCAATTTATGCATGCCATGTACTCTTAGGTAGGCCTTGGAAATATGATTGGGATGTAATTCACCATGGTAAGGAGAACACCGTTATGATTTTCATCACGAGAATAGGCACCATATCTTGAAGCCATTCAAAGAGGAAGGACCGACTGAATCAACAACCCTGTCCTTGAGTACCATGGGATGGAAAAGGTTTTCCAAGGAGTTGAGGAGTGGTTTTTTCTATCTATTATACCCCTGAGAATAGAAGTCATTCCAGCAACAAACAACCCCCTAGAAGTGTAGAAATTACTTCAGCAATACCCTGATTTGACACCAACAAATATACCAGCGGGTATACCACCCACAAGAGGTATTACACATCAAATTGATCTATTTTCGGGCATCAAGCTTCCAAACCAAGCAGCTTACAGGATGCCTACCTTCAAAGATGAGGAGACAGATAACATAATTAGTAGAAAAAGGGTTCATACGAGAAAGCATGAGTCCCTGTGCTACTCCCGCCTTACTTTCTCCTAAGAAGGGAGGGAAGACATGGAGATTATGCAAGGATTCTAGAGCTATTAGCACGATTACTGTGAAGTACTAATACCCACTACCAAGAATGGATGAATTGCTAGATTGTTTGTCTAGTGCCAAAGTTTTCTCCAAAATTGACCTCCGAAGTGGATACCACCAAATCAGAATTAGGGAAGGAGACGAGTGGAAGTCTGCCTTCAAAATGAAAGACATCTTATTTGAATGGGTGGTGATGTCATTTGGTCTATCCAATGCCCGAATGCCTTAATGCAAACTATGAACTAGGTATTTAGATCACACATTGCGAAATTTATAATAATCTATTTTGATGATATTCTAGTTTTTAGTAAGACTATGGAGGAACATGTAGAGCATTTGAAGGTAATACTTGACATACTTCAAACTAAAAGATTGTTTATCAACCCTAAGAAGAGCAAGTTCTGCAGGGATAAATTAATATTTTTGGGTAGTGTAATTTTAGCAAATGGGTTGACCATGGATCCTGAAAAGGTCAAGGCCATCCTTTAGTGGCCAATCCCCCAAAATATTATTGAAGTGAAGAGTTTTCATGGGTTAGTAAACTTTTATAAGAGGTTCATTAGAAATTTCAGTGGTATAAGCGCTCCTTTGACTCACTGCACCATAGGAAAAATATTTAATTGGACCAAGGAAGCTACAGTAAGCTTTGAACATCTCAAGAAAAGAGTTACTGAGGATCCTATTCTCACCCTACCAGAATTTGACAAACATTTTACAGTAGAATGTGATGCTTTTGGGGTTTCCATTGGAGGGGTTTTAAGCCAAGAAGGTCAGCCTATAGATTTTTTCAATGAGAAACTAAATGAATCTAAACACAAGTATAGCACTTACGATAAAGAGTTCTATGCAGCAGTCCAAGCCTTGAAATACTGGAGACATTACCTTTTGCATAGAGAGTTGATTCTGATGACTGATAACCAAGCACTGAAATACATCAATTCCTAGAATAATTTGTCCCACAAACAAGCCAAATGGGCATCTTTATTCCAGGCTTACACTTTTGTTATGCAACATAGGAGTGGTAAAACTAATGTGGTGGAAGATGCTTTGAGTAGCAAGCGAAATCTACTGGTAGTAATGAGTAATGTGTTGATTGGGTTTGAAGAAATGAAAACAGAATACACCAATGATCCCTATTTTGACCAAATAATTGCAATTCTGAGTGGGCAAGACCAGGCTGATTCACATTCAATTAAGGAGTTCCGTTTGTTAGACATATTTTTGTTTAAAGGTTCCCAACTGTGCATTCCTTTTGGGTCCTGACGAGAAAAATTTGTGAGAGAAATGCACTCGAATGGGTTGGTTGGACACTTTGGAAGGGACAAAACCTTTGAACTAGTAAACGAAAAATTCGTTTGGCCTAATATTAGGAGGGACGTGAACATATTTGTTGTTGCTTGTAGAGTTTTCCAAACAACGAAATGAGGACAACAAAATACAGGTCTGTACATTGCCCTACCCGTCTTGAAGGAACGATGGACTGATATTTCCATGGATTTTGTTTTGGGACTGCCATGTACCCAAAGGGGTCATGACTCAGTGTTTCTAGTGGTGGACATGTTTTCCAAGATAGCCCATTTCTTACCATGTAAAAAGAAAAATGATTCTAGTCAAATAGCTCAACTGTTTTTTAAGGAAATTGTTCGTTTACACGGTCTTCCAAAAACTATAACGAGTGATCGGGACACCAAATTCTTAGGTCACTTTTGGAGAATATTGTGGAGAAAGTTGGACATCATATTGCAATTCAGTTCTACCTACCATTCCCAGACTAATGGTCAAACCGAGGTCGTCAATAGGAGCTTGGGAAATTTACTGTGTTGTTTGGTAGGTGACAAACCTCGCCAGTGGGACCTGGTCATACCACAAGCAAAATTTGCCTATAATTCAAGCATCAACCGATCAATGGGAAAATCTGCATTTCAAATTATCTATGGAGCCAATCCCAAAGGGGTTGTTGACCTAGTGGAGTTGCATACAGATCTCTATCTTAGCAGGGATGCTATAGATTTTGTGGAAAATATTCAAGGAATACATCAACAGGTCCAACAAAAGTTGCAGTCTATGATTGATCAATACAAGGAAGATACTGATTGACATAGGAGAAGAAAGGCCTTTCAGGAAGGAGAAATGGTCATGGTACATTTGGGTAAGAAAAGATACCCCAAGGGAACCTACAACAAACTGAAACCCGAGAAATTTGGTCCTTATAAAATTCAGAGAAGAATAAATGACAACGCCTACCTAATGGATCTGCCAGAAGAATTAGACATCAGTCATGTTTTCAACGTGGCTGATCTTTATTCACTATCGACTGAGTCAAATAAAGAGGCCACTGAAGGCCAGTCAATTCATGATAAACATGACAGGGGGGGAGACTAGAACAAACTTTTACCCAAGAAAAAGAGAGAAAAAGTTGAACATGTGTTAGACACAAAACTAGCCACAACACGCTCCAAGGCTTATAAGTTATACCTAGTTAAGTGGAAAGGACTATCGGATTCCTACAATTCTTGGATCACAGAAGCAGAGTTACTTAAGCACAACCGAGAGGTTACAACAAGTAACCTAGAACCAAGAGGTTCTGAAATTTTAAAAGAAGAGGAGGATGATGCAGAGCATAGGATTCATAAACATAACGGTTGTTTCGATCTGTGATTGGCGAGCGCACTCCAAGTTCAAATAGGCATGACTGAACATGGCTATGTCTTTTCTAGATCTGGCTTTGGGCAGAAATCTCCAGAATAAAAAAGTTGGGCCTAGGAAATGAGTGGAGGAGTTTTTCTTTGGTTTTCGGGAGATTGGTTTACAATGTTTTATGCATTTCAGTGGTCGCGAGTTGAAACTGTAGTTCGTGAATGTGAATTGGGACACGCGTGTCCTGTTTTGGGGTCGAAGAGCATTGGATCATTTCTGTTACTTGAGTATTTTAATCAAATAAAATGGTCTTTGTATGTTTGAGTCGAGTATGTTCCTTTATATTGTGTATTGTTTACTTGGATATGTTCCTATATGTATAAACTTGGTTTTTTCTATTTTAAACTGTGCCGGGGTGAATCTACATGGGTCCTATGTGTTTTGAGAGATTGCATCAGATTGAAGCTACAAGATTCCTGTGTGTTTCGATAGTCGAGGAACGACCTCATCATTATATCGACCGTTACTCTTTCCAACTGATTAGTTGGGTCCATTGAGGAAGATTCCCATAGAGCAATTCCTTTGGAGGTCAACAATTTAAAATTCTTTACTTCAAGGTAGTTATTTACTTTTCCAAATTGTTTATTTTAATCTTGTACTCTTGGGCCAACTTAACCATTTGTAATTTATCCAGATGTGTTGCCACTAGCCTTGGCATTTGCATATACTTTGTAACACGAATATTTAGCTTTTCTTTTAATGCCTAAATTTATTTTTCCTTTTCCTTCAGGAGTCCCTATGAAGGAGCGAGGTTAAGAGGATCCAACCCTCTCTCAATCACTTTATTTTCCATTTCTTTAATCCTTAATATATTAGCTTTATTTTCCACCTTTTCATATTTTAGCTACTTTTGCAACCCATTAACAGTGTTCCGGAGCTTATTTACACTCATGGTATATTTTAGGACAAAGTTCAGACAAAACATCTCCAGTTTACCTATGCAAACTATGCAACTGCTCTTTGTTAAGTAATCTAAAACCATCCAATTTGAATGTCATTTGGATATCCCTATACTAGTTTGGAGTGTTCCTTCTGCTAGAGATCATAGGTTCTAATACTTCCATTTTAAAAATACCTAGCTTAAGATCAACTACAGATAACAACCTAGGTTATTCCTTTGACATGAATTATGAAGTGGGGAACTTGTCTTTCTTAAACTCCATGCTTTTAGATATGATAGATGGGAATATCCCTGACAATCCATATGTGTATGGAATAGATATTTGAGAGGATGCCTTTAGTCCTTGTGGCCACCTGGTTGTAGGGAATCGTTTTACAATAATTGATGAATCAGAAGAAGACGAGGTTGTACCTTTGTATGAATGATAAACCTCCATGGTTGGCTGGGGCTCAATCCTCATCCTCTTAGTATTGGTTGTTCCATTATTAGTATCCATCATATTCATGTCAGAGGCACTTTCTATATGTGATCACTTCGCCCCTACATCCATTTTGACCAAGGTTGGTATAATCTAGGATTTTCTTTGTTGTCCTAGTAGAACGATACTTTGAACCTCTCCCCAACTCTCTAAGTTTGTTATCCAGTCAATCTATTGAAGGGGATGGTGTACATATTATGCCAGCCTTGCATTTTCCCCCTTTTATAAAATTATCTCTTTAGAATCACGGTTCCGTTTGAATCATAGAGATAAATTCAGGCCCCTTACTATTTCTTCTACCAGTGCCGATGTTGTATGGGACTTGACTATTTAAGGACCAATCTGCAAAGGAATTCTAAAAGTTATTATTCTTTTTCTTCTTCTTGAAATGAACCTCATCAAGATTAAATATTTGGTGAATATAATCAAGTGAAAATATCCTTGGAGTTAGGAAAGCAGGGAGCTCACATCCATAGATCCTTATCTCTATATGATCCTCAAACATGAACTGATCACCGAGGGTTGAGTCAAGGCTTGATTGCAGCAGTCTTTTGTACTCTAAAAACATCCCAGGAAGGGGAGTACCATGCAATATGATATAAATTTCAGCTATGAATTTATTGAAATTCATTGTACCTGTCATTTGTGGGGAGATATAGGACCAACTCAAGCAGTGGTTGCGAAAAATGACTAGAGAATTGGTAGAAAATCATGTAAAACAACTAGGATTGATATTTGAAATATCGAAGAGTGGAGAAGGTGGTTTCTAGTAAAAAAAAAGTTATCCTTCTTTCCCATACTTACACTGTCTTGATTATTTTTCCTCAAGCCTCAACCTACAAGCTTTACAAATGGGTCTACATGGTCTCTTCGATTTGATTTATTTTTGTTTTGTTTGAATTGTTTTACTTCAATAAGTAGTCATCAAAATATTCTTACATGATTAGATAATCCCATCAAGAAGTGTTTCTTTTTCATAGTAATCATTTTGTAGGTTACAAAATTAAATTGTAGGCAAAAATTCATTTGTTATTGGAAGCTTCAACTTCTGGCAGAAAAAATTGCAAAATTCTCAAAGGAGGCGCTACGATAAGTTCCACATTCCAATAGAAAGAATTTGAATGTTTTTTACAAGCACACTATGTGAGGTATAAAGTACCAATGATGGGTAACCAAAGAGGACAAGCTTCTTGCTAAAGCACTATATCAAGTTTGACAAAGCTAGTTTCAGACTCCAGTGATAACGGAATAAAAGATATATAAAGAACTCATTCCATGAAGTATTGTGAATTTTAGGGATAAGAAATGTACTTGTAGAAAAATTGTGTTATTTGGAACTGTAGGTACAACTTAAAATGAATTCCAAACTCGTATATCAGCTACAATAAAAATGCTACATGAACTCTGAAATTTTGGGAGCACCCTCAATACAAAAAGTTCAAAAACCGCTGCTGGAAATTATATAGGTGACTGTTTTTGTAGTCAACTTTTGATGCATTTTATGAGCAAATGGATCTGAATTTTAAAAATATAAAACATGGGTTTTTTTTGGGAATAGGTGCAATTAGGTGACTGATGGCGTAATTTCCTAAAATAATGTGTAAATAGTAAACCTTCTGGGATCTGTGTATTTTTCCAGTTTACATGAATTTCAATTTCCTGGAAAAACATCAGTCAACAAAGATGCCACTTGTCACATGCCCCAATTTGCAAAAACAATTTTATAATATTTGAGGAACATTGTGTTAAATTTTATGCTAAGTTGTAATTGATGACCTAGTGGGGTCAAGAATATTTAATGTAAATTTAGAATATTTTATTTATAAATAAATAAATGAGGAGACAACAGCTTAGGGAAGCTATTAAAAGAGTGTTTACTGGTCAATTGGTGGAGGAGGCTGGGTGGAGATCAAACTGACATGTGGCAGCATCCTCAAACCACTTCCAACTGTTGCAGGTGGAAACTTCCCTATATTTGTGGTCATGATTCCCCAAGAAAGTGGAATCAGAGCAGGTGGCTCATTTAATGAAAACTGACCCAGAAGACCTAGGCATCTCTATAAAATTTCCCATTGAAGAGAGCCGAGGCTGCTCATTCTAGAGAAGTGATCATTCAGGGTGAATGAATTTACTCCAGAGAAATTCAATGGAGGGGAGTCTGGAATGTGTTTGAGGGGATAACTGCTGAGGTTGATCTAGTTGCAGCTTTTATGCTGAAGATCATACTGTTGAGAGTAGATTTTTATTATTGAGGTAATTGAACCAGTCAGGTGACAGAGGTTTTATAGTTGCATTCTCCATCCAGTTCTCAGCCAAGAAGACCAGGAACAAGCTTGGGGTCTTGAGGAAGCGTTGTTTGAGCGCTCTCCAGGAGTTTGGTAGGGAGGAATGGCCTCCTAAGTTGTTGTCATCTTGTCCTCAATAGGTTCTATTTTTTTTACTGTCTTTAGTTAAATAATTCTTAGTTTATCTATTACAGGCATGTTAGTGTTTAGGGTTAATGAATGAAAAGTAACTGTGGAATGTGAAGTGCAGTAAAATTATAGATTACAGTAGAAATGGAAATGATTATGTAAATAAATGAAATAGATAGAAAATAAATTTCCAAGCTGTTTTTTTCCACACCTGAACTCAGGTCGTACTCTAGCACAGTTGGATTGTCTTAGGTAAATGAAATGATTCTTTATTTGGAATGTAAATAGCACATATGATTCTTTTATTTGAATGTAAATAGAAATAGATTTTACTTCAATGTTTATGAATTTCACTGAACAACATTGCTATATTTTTGTTTGCACTTATTATTTTACTTTAGCCAACTAAATGGAAACACAAGTATGAAGAAATAGTAAATAGTACTATTATTTTAGTATTAGTATACTGGTAGAAAAATAAAGATATTATAGTTAGCAGTAGTAAAGTAAACACTAATATTTAAGAAAACATGTGAAAAAGAATTAATAAAACAGTTTATATTTATATTAACTCTATCGACGAGAGTATGTCTTAACCAGGATCTAATGATTCTTTATAATCCTTAATCCTTTCCTTTACAAAAATTACGGAGAGTCAATATTACTCTAGTTTTTAAGTATGCTACACTAAAAATCTAAGTATTTTTCTTAACTAAAAATTGGAAGCAAAACTATTTAGAATCTTTTCATTTCCTATAGAGTTAACATCATACTTATAACTGTAAATCGAGTTAACATCATACTTATAACTGTAAATCATTTTATCTTTCATTATTCTATTTCTCAAAAACATAGTCAAGAATACTATAAGAAGAAACAAGAATTTCATAAACTGTAGGGTTTACAATATTTATTTTAACCTTTAAAAGCTGAGTTCTAGAATTTAACCATTATCTTCTATACAGAGCTTAAAAATAATTATAATTTACAGAGTAGTAATAAATAAAATGCATATGTAAATAACGAACAAAGTAAACCAAGAATCATTAACCATTTGCAATATAAATCTCAAATCAAGGTAGGCTTATAGCTTGAAGAAATGATGGGTCTAAACCCCAACTTGATAAACAAATCACACACACACACACACATATATATATATATAATTCTTTTATATTAACAGTAAATAAATTACATTGCAGACAAAATGAGTAAAACCTAGTCCAAAGTCTTCTTTTCTTCAAGTTCAAATGTAAAAGAGAAACTGAAGCGAACGAGACAGAGGTCTTTTAAAATCTCTAAGCTTAAAGGATTATTTATTTAAAATCTTAAACAAACAACATTACATCATTAAGCCGCAAGACTGAACTGTTTTCACCAAAACCACATATACATCACATCTTCAAAAGCTTATGCTACCTAGCGAAGTATCACAAGGGTTTTAAAATAACACATGGAGAAATAACAACAAACTAAACATCTTAACCAATGGTGAATCTGAAGCCATACTTCCAACCACAAGAACCTTCAACCAACAACCCATTTCGCAAGCAGGGAGAACCCACGACGAGATTAGGGCTTACCGGTTGGAAGCCCACGAAGATAATTGAAGGATGAGGTTGCTTTCCATTCAAGTCGGGAGCTGTCTGCAGGAGCCTGCAAGAATAAGATTCAAACATTAATTAAAAACTCTGTTCATAAATTAAAAAGAAACCCTAACTTAGTAAATCATTGGCAAAAGAATTGTGAGTGGAGTAGCAATGTATACCTGTGCTGTGAGTAAGAAGAAATGGGAGCCAAGAAGAAATTAGTCACCAACTTGAGCGAACCAAACTGAAAAGCAAGCAAACCCTCAAGCCAACTCTACGACAAAGGCAGTAAGAGACATTCTCAATCTCCACGATGCCAAAGCAAAAAATGGATAGACACAAGGGTAAAACCAGTTACAGGTTTCGAGCCACGTGAAGAAGTTTAAAACCATGCACACTGTGTTTTCTCAACTCACTGCAAAAACTAAAAACGCCAACTACAAAACCATATTTAACCACATTGCACAGTATTGTAGGATTAGTGCCAAAGGTTAAAGAAGAGCATTCCTACCATGGCCGCAAGGAATTTCACAACGTAGCCTGTAGGAACACAAACCCTCGAAGAAAAATGCAAGAGAGTAGGGTTTCACTGTGTTATAAGTCAACCAATGCATGGAGGAGGATGGTCCACGTGCCCTTCCAAATTTTTAACCATGCATGGGTCGATCCTAATGTCAACACTGCACATCTGAAGATAAATTATATCATTGCCAATAATACACACAATGCAATCGACTATATTATAAAGACTTTTATCATAGCCAATAATGAAATCTATGCCATCGATCTTTTACCTAGTTCTTATGATTTCATAATGTCAACAGTGCTATGGTTTAAACCATACTTTGGAGCTAGTATTATTTTTTATATAAAGAACCAAACTTATAATATATAATACCAATAATTTAATTACACCATGGTGGTTAGTAGGTAGTAAAACTACCTTAGGATATAAGTAGAATTATATGATAACATTATAAAAACAATGTGGTATTGTATTATTGTAACAACACTTGTATCATGGCGATAACCTAGAAATTAAAGTTTATAACTTGACTTCTAACGGTGCAAGAAGATAATCATAATTACAATCAAATCAAACAAGTTGATATGGATCACGACTAGTAAAGAAGAGTTAGGGTAGAGATATGTTCTAAACTGAAGAGCTCTAAACTTCTCCAGTGAAAGACTTGATACTGATAAAGGAAGGAGTCTTCAAGAAGACTGAAGATTAACCTTTGGAAAGAGTTTCTCTTAAGTAACTAATCCTTCATTGTAAACTTTACCTTGAAAAACATAGGATTGTGTTTATACATAATGAGCTTTACACTTGAGTATTAAACATGACAATAGTAGTAAGATTATGATAAAGTAGAAGTAATTTTATGACAAGATCATGAGCTCTATGCTCACTGTAAGAATCTATAATTGATTAGGTACTATAATCTTCACGACAGAAAGAAACCTTGGAAGAACTCATTCTTGTAAATAGCATTAAATTATGTTAAGGATAAAAGTCATTATGGCTCAAATTTAAATACTGTCTTAGATCCCAAACAACGAAGGAATTTACTTTACCTCATCCGAGTCTTGCATATTAATAATCAATTTATATTATAGCATCTTATCATGCTAAAGAAGTACTTCTTGACTTAATTCAAAATAAACTCCTACTTGATCAAACGCTTACCTGCTGAACCTGTAAGAACCAACAATCCATTTGAGTTAGCAGAATGCTAAGTAGCCCCGATTTCAAACATGGTTTCTCACCTACTTGACAAAAGTAAATCATCAGTACAACTAACAACAACTAAATGCAAGTCAGTTTTATATAACTTATAAAGATTAAAGTTGTATTAGTTTTTTCTGTATTTGAAACTAATACTTAAAAATTGTTAAACTATTTCATTATCCGCTAACCGCTAGCAGTTACTAAACTGCGATTTAAGACATTTTATGTCACTTTAAAAATTTTAAATTTTTATGAAATTTTGGGTTATGACACCACCTCATCAATTTAATTTGGAAGATCAGATATAACATCCCTCCTCCTTGATCATTAAGCCAGCTAATACAAGAAGTGTTAAGAGCTTGTTAAGTTAATTATAACTTCAATTTCAATTGGAAAATCATTTCCAAATTTAGTGGCATCAATTAAACATTCAAAGAACAATTTAGGCAAATTAAATCATATTTGAAAACATTTGGCAGAGAAGCTCCAACAGTTCCTGATAACTTGTAATAAATTAAATATTTGATTTATTTTGATAATAAACTTTATCTCGAAATTTCAGCAACAGATGACCTCTATAAATTGTGTGATTCCAAAGGAGAAGAGGTTCAAGAGTGTTGAGGTTTGAGTGGAAGGTTTTGGAATTTTGTAAAGGGAGAAGCTATATTTCTCTGTAATATGTAATCATAAAAAATTCCTGTAATTTGATCGTCAGACTGTAAATTTTGTAAGACAAGTTCTATTTATACTTATTTGAATACAATTATAATTTCATCTTAGCTAAATTGTTTTTTTCAGACTGTATAATCCTTTTACAGTGAGGTACTCATTGTAAATGTCTGTGGTCTATTGTCAATATTCAGATATCCTTTGTTTTCTATCAAATGTTATTATGAATGAAAATAATCCTCTTAATGAATGTATGAAGCTGATTAGTTTGTGAACTTTATACTTTCATTCCCTTTCTTTTTTCTTCTGTCATGTTAATTTTATCTTGCTGTTCGATTTTCAAGTTTCTTCTTTTATTATTTATGAAGTGTTATAGAAAATCATGTAATCTATGGTTGAAAGTTTCCTTCTATTTACCCAAACTCCTCAATATAGTCTTAACCAAATCCATGTAAAAACCAAGGTGCCTAAACTTTTCATTATTGCATTCTAGTGCAGACTTTTGGAGTCATTTCCAGGGAAAGGAGGAACGAATACATTTTCCCTGGGTTGTGTTACAATGAATAGATTTGATTATTAATGGTGGAAAATGATCACCATTAAATATTGGATAATTTAATAGCTTCATTGATAGATCTTCATGATGTTTTCTTGAGATATTGGGGCGAAAATAAATATTAGGATCAGTACCTTTATGAATTTTATGTCATGAAAAGAAGGAAAGATGAAATTGTTACCAAGTTTAACAGGCGATTCCATATCTTCTATACTAATATGCCTAAGGAAATTCATCCTACTTAAGTTGTTTCCATATTGTTTTACACTGTAGCTCATCATCCAAAATTAGCATTTTATCTCAGAGAGAGGAAATCTTTGACTTTGCGGCAAATGTTTACTGATGCTGAGGAGATAGAGGACAATCTTTGGGCTTGTGAAAAAGCTCCCAAATCAGATTTGCCATGGATATTTGGAGGCAAAAAATAAATATAAATATTATGAATAACATACATCACATTTGGCTTTCATTCTTTTCAACATGTTGATTCAAATTTTTTAGACTTCAGTATTTTTCCATATCTTAAAACCAGACAATCAGATTTTTCCACTGTCAGAGATGTAGAAAATTTATATATGCAAGATGACTTTCCATGTATATAGAAGAGAAATTTTCTATGTATGTTTGAAAGGCTGATTTTGTTATTGATTAATTTAATGAGAATGATTTTGCAGAAGGTAGTGATCAATTCGTTGAAGAGGAAGTTGCTGTTCTAAGATACCTTGTCGCTGATATAACTGATAAGAAATTTGTGTGATATTGGAGATGTTATGGCATCAAGTTCTTGTCAACTGTGTTCTCAAAACCAAGTATGTTTTAATCATTTTAATTTTATTTTTCTTGAAGTTGATAAAGATATGAAAGAATAATCACTCTTGCATAAATCATTTTCAAGTCCTTTAATTCCACAAGAAATGTTTGTTGAACTTTGGTGTTGTCTTTGATGTCAAACAAATAAGATGGATATTGATGTCAAACAAGATACACACTGATGTCAAACAAACTGGATGTTTATGTCTAATAAGAAGCATATTGATGTCAAGGAAGAAGCATAAAGACTTATAGCCAGTTCAAAGAAGTATATAGAATATATGTATACAAGTCCTAGAAGTGTGCAAGATACACTAAGTAGTGGTCTTCCACTGCAAAAATTCCCACTAATAAGTGGCCCTTGAGTGTGCAATTCCCCTGAAGTCTAAAATTATACAAAAATCACACATCGATGAAAGAATAAGAAGCTTGACTGAAAAGTAAGGACGAGGGGTGTCACCGACTTAGAGGAACCCCAACATGTGGACAAAGCAATTTAACAAGGATAGAAGGAAGAGTATAAATAAGCAAGAGATGTGAATGTTAAAGTAAGCTTGAAATATGCAAGAATTAATATTATGAGTTTGCAAGTTTTAATTATTGGGGTATCAATGGCTCGTTGATCCTGAAGAACAATACATAGCAGAGAGGCAAATGCGCAAAAAAATGAAGCAGAACAATAAATAATGCACAAATTAGAGGGATGTATAGCGCTGAGATGTGTGAAGGATATATGCAGTAAAAGCAGTTTAGGTGGAAATTGGATATCGTTAAGTCACAAATTGTAGACCTTGGATATTACAGACCGAAGAAAGCGTGGATCACAAAAGCTGCAGGATATCGCATATTGTTGATATTGCAGATTATATAGAGCATAGATCACAGATTGTGAAAGTCACAGTTCGTGTAAGTCCCAAATTGGTATATTTATATTCATATATTTCAGAGTGGTAGGAAGGGGCAAGGATAGGGAGTTGAAGTTTCTTTTCAGTTGGTGCTAAATAATTTGGGTGAAAGGAAAGGGAAAGGATAGGTGATTGCATTCTCCACTTAGGTTGGTGACTGAACATAGCAAGTAGGAGCTTGCACAAAAGGATTGGTGTCCTCTCAGGTCGGTGCCTGAATTCAACAAGTTGGTGCTTACGTAGAGGATACGATTCCTTATAGGTTGGTTTCTGTAATCAACAAGTTGGTGCTTGTTTGTGGGATTGGTGTCCCAATCACATTGGTTTCTGAGTGAGTTGGTGCTCACATTGTGGATATTGGTGTCTCCCACCTTTTGATGTAATCAAGTATTTTATATAGATATATAAAATTACATTACAAAATATTTACGCAGTGATGTATTTTATTATTTTGACTAAAATAGAAATTGGAGCATAATTTGTGAAATAAATTATTGTATAATTTGCACTTGATAGTGATTCACCCCNATTACAAAATATTTACGCAGTGATGTATTTTATTATTTTGACTAAAATAGAAATTGGAGCATAATTTGTGAAATAAATTATTGTATAATTTGCACTTGATAGTGATTCCCCCCCGCCTCTTAGTATCAATAATAATTCCAATGTTTGTTTATGATGATAAAATTAATCAGGAGTATCAATAGTTTCTAGGACATCTTGTTGCCCCTAACTGTTATGATGTAGATGGTATTTATAAATTGTTTTCAGTAGAGCAAGAGAATACATTTCATCTTCTTATGATGTAGATGGCATTTATAAATTGAGAATACAATTCTTTTCCTTATTATGTAAATGGTATTTATAAAAAATTTTTAGTAGAGCAAGAGAATACAATTCCTCTTCCTATTTTGATTGACAAAGGTCAAGAGCCTATTGAGCATAACGGTGTCTCTTTTCTTGAAAAATATCATCAACATCTTTTTAGGAAGGAATAAGTTCTGGACAACTAATTGATGAATTAACCATACAACTAATTGGTAATCAATTTTCTTGTGTGAAAAGTATTTTTGATAAATATGATTATAATCTTGAACATGTACAAGAATATTCTCTTCAAATTCCATAAAGTTCACATGATGAGGATCTTATTGTTTCGTATACATTCCAAGATGAACTTTTCAGTAATGAACATATATATTCATCTTTTGAACCTAGTAATATCCCACTCTATGGTGTATAGGAAGATGTTGATAATGAATTACATGATGATAGGTTGACCTCTATTTTCTGAAAATGAAAATTGGTTTAGAGTTGAGGAAAATCATATTTTTCAAATTTTATCTTACATTTATGTTCCTTCATTTAATCATTATGACGAAAAAGATGTTGAAGTTCAAGAGCAGCAAGAAGTATCATTTTTAGCAAACATAAATCATCTAGTTCATGAATTTAGTAAGCCCATGTATGATGACTTTGAAATGGATTTTGAGGAATTTTGTCAAAAACAAATTTCAGTTGAAATTCTCGGCATCAATACAAACAGCTTGCAAATTCTTCATATTTATTTCTTAGATTCTCATAAGGATAAATATGAAATCATCCATGGAGTAGTGAGAGTGGAGCAATCAAAGAGTGTTCACATTCAGTTGGAGTAGTAGGAAGAGATATTGGTTGATTATCAAGGTATTGCCTTTTATTTATTTTATGATCCTTTGGAAATATTTTTGACAATACTATTAGCACAAATTTTGTACTATTCATAAACAGTGAATGTGGATTCAAGTTTCATTTTGAGTTATCAGTATTCAAAAGTGTTGTCTTGTTGATAAAAGATGAAAGAAATTTTCAATCAGGATGTCAAATTATTACTTGGATACAATGGAAGTTTTCTTATACATAACCAAGTTGGATTCAATTGTTTAAAGTACGGGTGTTATTAAATAATCTCTCTATCTGAGCATTTAGTTTTCAGCATTATTTAGTGTGCAGTAGGATGAAGAAATGATGACTCCATAGCCCAATGGAGAATCACTGTTACATATTTTTATCTTTTATTATTAGATTGATCAGCTAGTTTACATGATTCAACATACAGTACAATGTTGGTTTTCAATGTGTTTTTAGTTTGAACTGGTTTCAGAGCATAAATGAACAGGTACAACTTTCAGAGCATAAATGAACAGGTACAACTTTCAGAGCAAGTCTTTTAAACTTGGAATTCAGGGAAGGCATAAGGTATGCAGTTCTTGGTATCTCAGGAGGAGAATACCACCCCCTATTGGAGAAATATGTTAGTACCAAAAGTTGTGTTTCTTATTTTCCTATACTTATATTGTCTTGATAATTTTTCCTCTGGCTTCAAACTACAAGCCCTATAAATTGGTCTACATGGTTTGTTCATTTCTGAGTTATTTTTGTTTTGTTTGAATTGTTCTATTTCAATAAGTGATCAAAGAAAGAGACTCCCATGAATACATAATCCCATAAAGAAGTGTTTATTTTTCATAGTAATACTTTTACAGTTTACAAAATTAAATTACAGGAAAGAATCCAATTGTTATTGGAAGTTTCAACTTCTGGCAGCAAAAAATGCAAAATTCTCAAAGGAGGCGCTACTAGAAGTTCTACATTTAGGTAGAATAAATCTGAATGTTTTTTCCAAGAACACTGCATGAGGTATAAAGAACCAATGATGGGTAGCCAATGAGGTCAAGCTTATTATAGAAGTAGTAGATCAAATTTGATAGAGCTAGTTTCAGACTTTGGTGATAAATGCTAATATTTTGAGCAAATATGGAAATATTTAAACTTTAAAATTTTTATCAATCAATCAGTGCACCTATAAATCTCATAGAAAATTATTCACATAATAATTCAACCATTTGAGACAATATGTACCCTAGGAAGACCCTCTAAATACAGAAGATGAAAAACCCAACAATTCTTTTAGTATAATAGATTGATTTTCAGAGAATGGTTTACAACACATTAGAATATTTTCCGATAACAGAGAACACAGAGCAATAGAGAAGAGAGACCATCTACAACAATTGTAATGAACTTTCTAAGTGCTTGGCACTTTAATAAAAATTCAAAACCTTACCCATGCAATGTTTTCCTGACACTAGTGAACACATACACCATAATTTCGAATTTTCCTTCAAGGGTGTCAAGTCGATGCCTTGGATTATTCTTCATGAATAAGACATGCACCATACCTTCCAAGAATAAATTTAATTGAGACATGCGCCATACCTTCCAAGAATAGATTTAAGTAACTTTGATTTGAACTCAATCTTTAACTGAATGCTGATCACTTGGTTAACATACGAACTTAAGTGTCATCAGTGCTTCACTCGTAGTGCCATCCATGAAAATCACTTTATTTACTATTTTTATCTTTGCATGGATCACAAAGAGATTCCTTATTTAACTTATGCATTATTTATTATAATTTAGGCTTTAACTAAAGCCTTATTTGAGTTCATTGGAGGCATACATAGGAAATTCAAATTCTTTCTCTCTCTCTATGCTTATCTCTTTATCATTTGTCATTTATTGCATGGTCCACATGTGTATTTAAAATTTATCCATCGTAACATATTATACTCGAAAGAATTGTCACACATACTGATGATCATATCATATTACCCCGGACCATATAGTCATATATTAAAGTAATTCACTTTAGAGGTGATCAGAGGAGAGGTAATAACTTTATCCATCTTGGATGACCATCGTTAGTAATAGATCACATAGTATCACCGCTTTAACAAGTAAATCACAATACCTTCACAATTGGAGATCCATCTCATAGGGTATTTTCTATGAGAATCATTGACTTGATACAACACAAGCTAAGACTTGCTACAACACAAGTCTATAGTCTTGATACAACATAAGACTAGTCTTGATACAACACAAGACTCTAGTACTAGCATCCCACCTCAACACATGAGGATATCGATAGGATTTGATACAAAAAAATTCTGGAGAATGTGTAACACCCCAATTTTGACCCTGTTTGCATTAACCAGGCATGTTATAATGTTGGATACCATGTACATATGCAAAATTAATTAAAAACCTACAACCAACTATGCCGATGCAACAATAATGA
>LPNX010136504.1:794730-826941 GCA_001517045.1 Pseudotsuga menziesii | reverse complement strand
GGGGGGGGGGGGGGTGTCTAGCCCTTGGGAATCCATTGGGGAATGGCCAAGTGTTAAAAGATGAACTCATCTAGATGTCAACCATCCTTTTTGTCATACTCACCCTTTTTCCCTTGTCTCATTCAACCAACCGATTTAATTATGCAGGAGTTGGTTGGGTAGTTATTTCCCTTGGGGAACATATGCATGGGCAGCCGTGAAAGTTGGAAGGATTGTCAGCCCTTGCCCACACGCAATCCCAGGGGAAGGGGCATTCTCGTTTCCCTCACGGGGTCAGGGAACCAATTCTGTGATTCCACCTTCACACAGACGGTCATTTCTCCTCATTGGGGGGGCATTCGTTCTTCCTCACCCAGATATCCATGTTCCTTTTTTCCCTTCGGATCTATTCTGTGTTCGAATCCCTGGACATTTTGGGTCTGTGTATGTTGGAACCCTTCACGATTGTCGGTATGAGTATGTAAATCCCTTCACGCGGGATGTATTTTTCTATCCTCATGCAACTAAGAGATTGTTGTTGTTTTCCCCACGTCTTTGGGTTGTTGTTGAGTCTTTTTGGCCACGATAGGGCCATAAACGACTCTGGAGTCAAGTTTTCCAGTCTGAGCTATGTATTACCCAACTTTTGTTCCAGTTTTGCTCGGTGGTGTTTTCCTTCAAATTCTAGAGCTGTGAATTGTTGTGTGTTCTGTGGTTGTTGGTCTTTGGACTGTTTGGGAGTGGAAATGGAGCCTGAGTGTGCTTGATAAACTAGTGTGTGCAGGAGCCTCACAGACAGAGCTAGAGGGTTGGCTTTCTTCTCTACACCCCCTGAATAGTACTGGAAGGGAATTCACGGCCTGAGGGACTGTGCAGCAGAGAAGGGGATGATTCCTTGTGTTGGGTGAGTGTGGATGTCTTAGAAGCTAGCCTAGCTCTAGTGCAGGTGTCCTTAGCTCTTCAGTGAGCCCACTAGCTTAGCATCCAGTGTTTTCAGCTCCTGATAGCCTAATAAACCCAACCATGTTGGATTGGCTGAGTTGTGTACCCTTGGCTACATGTGATCCTTCTAGTTTCCCCTTACTCCTTGTGGAATCATTCCCAGCTCGAGGGTGGAAATGTTGCTGTGAGATTGATGAGCGCACTGGCCTATGGTTGGGTGGAATGTTGTAGCAACGCAGCTGGTTGTGGAACAAGATTTCTTGAAGATAAGTATTCTTGTGCTTAAATCCTTGCAACTGTATTATTTTATGAATGAACATGATGAATGCTTATATGCTGTGAATGTATGATGACATGTATTTACTTCCATTGTATGTTTAAGAAATTAGACACCTGCATAGGCATTATGAGGATGTTGCATCTGTGTATGTTAGTATGTTTTTATCAATATGCACTTTCATACATTTTATATTACCCTCATGTTTATGTTCATGGGGATAAATTTCCCGGGTCGATTAGTATGTGAGTCGCGTCCTCTTCTCCAGTCAGAGGGTTGGGGATGTGACATAATGACTCTTGATCATGTACAAACAACACTCCCTCTCAACGAGAGATACATTCTGTTTTTTACCATGCATTTTCTACCATACCAAGCTTATCTTGAAAGTATCTAAACTTCGTCAATGACAACAGTTTTATCCACACTTTTTGCGATCTTCTCATCAGTAGCTATGTATTGAAATTTTACCTTACGTGACATGGAACTTATGCTGAAGTAAAACCTCATCTCAATGTGTTTTATCTCAACACATCTCCAACTCGATATACAACTCGATTGGATACACATAATCAACTAGATACACATACTCGATTGGATACGCATACTCGAATGCATACACATACAAAGTTTGGTCACACTCTCCAGTAATCAAAAGTACGACCACTCTCTCTAACCATCATAGTATGGTCGCGCTCTCAAGTTATCACAAGTATAGTCAATCTCTATCGCAAGTAACTTTCTTATCTACTCTAATTCTCAGCTGATATTACTATCTGCAAAACATATTTGCTTATGTAGTACTCTCTGACATACATCTTGCTTCTGTAGTACTGGCTGCAATAGACTTAGTTTTTGTAGTACTAACCGCAATATACATTGCTTATCTCAAGCTAAAACAATAGTTGGATAGCACAATAGGTATACCATGTATGAATTATAATAAATAATCTATTCTAATGTACCTCAAATGTACTCAAACATATGCTTAGTAACAAGCATAAAATACAACATGTCTGTTAAGTATATTTAAGAGATTAACTAGCTACTTATACATAGTAGCATCATCTAGATCCGATCCAAAATGTAGTTTCCCTAAACTGGATACCATAGATTTTGTATCCATTATATACAACACATTTAGTGTATAACATATTGCAGAAATAAAAATATCATCTTTTCTTTCAATCTTCAACATTTGTTGACTTCAAGAATCTTCTACTATCTAGAGAAGTTCTCTGTGAACTTTCCATTCTATGTGATGTTCTTAAAGGCCTCATCACTTTTACAGTTATTTCATATTATACCACAGTACCTCACTTAGCCAATTGCATGGATAACTAACCTCTCCAAGAGGTTTAACTCCCATTTGATAGCATTGACTATCATTCTTCTTGAGTGTCAGTTAGTCTCTGAGACCTTGACTATGTATCTGCTCATGTGTATTCTCTTCACAAGATATCAAATCCCCTGACTACTTGAGCCTTGTACTATGACTAACTGGTGAGGATTTTATTTGTACTATACCAAGCTTGTCCCAGACAAAGACTTAGTAAGAATGGTGGCAATGCTCCTCATATGTGGATATGTACCATGTACTAGATATAACTGACCAGGAACCTCATAAATCTTTATTGATTTACAACATTCTCTATCTGGAGCAACATATGTGATATTCCTTGATCACTGCACTAGTCAGAATCCACATATTCTTGTAACTTTATTTCACTGACCAAGACATATCTGAGTACACATACACCTGTACCAAGTAGGTACCACAACACATGATTTGTTGTACATATCTACGTATTGTTTGCAAAGCATGTAACTGATCCTGGTGCTAACCAGCTACATCTCAATTGACTTTGAGATCCTCTAAATATGAATTAAGAATTATCAAATTCAGATTTGTCTTCATATGTGTGGCCATGGACTTACAATCCATCATCCTGAAACTCTTCAGGCTCTCTACTACATATTTTCCTTAAATGAGGAAAATTTTATCTAGTGACCGCCACACCTCTAATCGCAAGAATCATAACAATATTATTGAATATTATTCTCAGCTTCCTTCTGAATATGAGCATCTTGTAGGTCTCCTCTTAACAAGAGGTACATCAACCAATTTCACTAGTTCTTTAGGAGCTAATGAATCTAGCTCCTTCAGGATGTGAGGATCATAATATGGTTCCTTCAACAAGGAGTCTCATGCTCATATATGTCAGAATCTCTTCTTGACACATGAATTTAAATATAATATAAATTAAATATCTCCAGGATTCTTTACACCTCTTGCAATAGTATTAGGGATTCTATTATGAATTCTTACTAAGAAACATAGGAATCTTTCGATCAACTCTCTTTCGGGACCAACCATTGGAACGACTCCATGTACATGTTATTCTCCTCTTGTAGGTCAGGCCATATGTTTTTTCCCTACAAAACAAATTATTCCCATGATTAACAACTTTTCATAATCAAGAAATGTAATCACATGAAAACTTTCAATATACTAGCAATGGTTCACACAATTATGTACACATATTAAATCAATGTTTCAACATAACCCCATTCATATCTCATGTGATGTTTTGAAGCACTATATCAGTCCAATATTCCTATTTTTAAAAAGAAATATTCAACCCCATATTCATATCTCATGAAGCAAGCATGCATCCCTATATTTTATATATTATGAGAAATCATATAGTTGTATATTCATAACACATGAACAATCATGCAACCCTACATATTATATCTTATGAAAGAAATATGTAGCCTTATATTAGTCCTATATAATTCTATATCATTCATACAACATATCTCATAATATGGACTTCATGAGATCTACAACATGCAAATAAAAGACAAACAACAATGTATATGCTCAACATGTTATAACACAATTCCAAATCCCAGGAATACAGATCTTTATATGACTGTAATAAAACACATTCAAAATCATATGTACATCTGATTTATAACAGCATATAAGTACTTATATTTTATAGTTTTGTGTGAGCTCTCTCATGACCTTTTCACCCTTGCAGAGAATATTGTAGTCCTTCTTTATTCACTGCAACTTTAAAACACTACAAAAATACTTTTATGCAATAGGTAGCGAGTCTCTTTATGAGAAATAAAGATCCCATGCATACAAGAGAGAATGTTCTTCTTCACTAAAGCAAATACTCCTTTCGATCATACTTTCCCTTGGATGATTTCTTATGAGAAGGTTCACCTCCTTCTACAGTGGTGGATGCATGAAGCCTTTCTTTATTATTCTTTATTGCATGGAACTCTCTTGCATTATGGTTCTTCCTTTGACAGTAGTAGCACCAATCCTTGGATTTTCCAAAATATTTATTGAACTCTTTCCTCTTCAAATTAATGAACTTCTTTGGAGTGAATGCTTTCCTCCCTTTCTTCATTCATACCACGAGGGAAAGATTATCTTCCTTTTTTGCACACTACCTGTCACATGCCCCAATTTTGCAAAAAATAATATTATCTTATTTGATTTTATTTAAAGACAATATGTTAAATTTTATGCTAAGTTGTAATTGATGACTCAGCAGAGTCAAGGATATTGAATGTAATTCTGAATATTTTAATTATAAATAAATAAAAGTCGAGACAACAGCTTAGGAGAGCTGTTAAAAGAGTGTTTACTGGTCAAGTTGGTGGAGGAGACTGGGTGGAGAGCAAATAGACAAGTGGCAGCATCCTCAAACCTCTTCCAACTGTTGCAGGTGGCAACCTCCCTATATTTGGGGTCACGATCCCCCAAGAAAGTGGGATCAGAGCAGGTGGCTCAATTAATGACAACTGACCCAAAAGACCTAGGCAATATTTATAAAAATGCCCATTGAAGAGAGCTGAGGCTGCTCATTCTGGGGAAGTGATCATTCAGGTGAATGTACTTCAGAGAAATTCAATGGAAAGGGAATTTGTGGAAAGCGTTTGAGGGGTTAACTGCTAAGTGATCTCAAATTTTCAGCTGAAGGATCTTATTGCTGAGTGCAGAGTCATTACTGAGTCATTGGACTAGTTTATTGTTTTCTTGCTCCAGCAGTTCTTAGCCAAGGAGACCGGGAATAGGCTCGGGGGTCCCGAGGTAGCGTTGTTTGAGTGCTCTCCAGTAGTTGGTAGGGAGGAACGACCTCCTAACACTGTTGTTGTCCAACTTAATCAGGTTCTACAATCTTTTTGTTTGACTATGTTAGATGGTTAAATATGGATTTGACTGCTAAACAAATATTGAGTATCTAGTTGTAAAATGTTAAGAGTTAGTAATCTCCTTGGCTTTGTGAAGGAATGAATCTGAATAGATGAAAATAATTCTAATCTATGCTTTTCCACGTCTGGAAGGACTAGACAGTACTCTAGCACAGACAGAGTATTTAAAATAGATGAAGGATATGATAGGAGATCGAAATGAATAGATGTATCATGCATTTCATAATACCAGAGTAATTTATTTCTGTATATAGATTATTATCAGAAAGAACAATAACATGTTTATCTATGTTTATTGTTTAATCAGCTTATTGATGTAAGTATACCGGAAAAGAAATAGCAATAACTCAGCACAGGTAGAAGGATCATTATATTAATAAAATACCCTAATAGAAAATAGGTTATGCTTACACACAGTACATTCTTCTTCGTATTGAATTTAAAACATGTAGGAGGGTAAATTGTGTTATGCTTTATATATATTTTCTCTGTATTTTATTTATTAACCTATGGCTTATGCAGTAGAAGAAATACAACTAAACTACATGTCTACATTTAGTTCAACAAAGGTATAAACTAATAGGTATATAGTTTATTTTACTAAACATAATAATCTAAGACTAACAATTACTATTAACTAAGGAAAGTAACATGAAAAATATTTATTGTATTTAGAAGAAATTTATTAAAAAAATCTAAGTTCATCTATCAAATTCTTTTATCATTCAGTAGATAAAACAATAAGCATACGATAATAACCAACATATACATAAATGCATATTTATAAAAAGAATTGTTTCTTTTAAATTTTACAAACAAGATATACTTGTAAAAGAAAATAGAGGATTGAAACCCTGAGAACAAATAATATATTTGCAAATACCAACCATCTATGCGATAATCCGATTACTTGGATTATTTAATAATAATCAACTAAACTATTATAAATTGTTGCAGTCCTTAAAGGACAAGCAGAATCGGACAATTGTAATATCATAACTCGAAATTTGCACAATGCACCTAAATACTAATTAAAACGAATTTAACAAAGTAATAAGATCTTTTAATAAATAATTGAAATATTTATTTACACAAGGTTTCCACGGGAAAACCCTAACTCATAATTCTGAGCAAAAACAAGTAAGATTTATAATTAAAAAAGGACTGTGTGATAGTCTTAAAAACATTAATAATAACCTTTTACATAGTACATTAAACAGTAAACAAAACTTCACTCACAGTCGAGAAGGGTGAAAACCTTGAGTACACAGAGTATAAATTAGTAATACGGTAAAACGAGACAAGCTCGAAGATAGAACTGTCTTAACAAAATAACTATTGTCTTATATTAAAATGCCATAAGGCTGAACATTAAACACCTTATACAACACTCAGCTCACGGCCGAGTCTACCCATTGACTAGCGAGGGTTTGAAGACTTGTTAAAACAACAGTGAGACTGCATAACTAATGGAAAACCTAGAAGAGCTTCCCCGCTCAAGGTTACTCCCAATGACAACCCTGATACGAGTAGGGCGAGAACCCAACATTTGACCACAGGGTTTACTCGTATAAAACTACGGCCTTCGAAGATAGTCGACGCACTTTCTCCATAGAGGAAGTATGTAGTCTCAAGCCCCATGCAAGGAGTTCCATTACAAGGTGTTAGTTCACAAAGTACTTAAATATTGTTTAACCTACTGTAAAATAAAAAACACATACCGTTAAGATAAAAACAACTTATAATAACTTACCTGCATTTTGAATGTCGAATAGTCTTGTGGAAAGACTGTCCCAACATCAATGCATTTTTATAGTTTTTCCAAACCCTACGACGAGGGAAAATCAATCTCCCACATCAAATAAAGATCAACTTATCACGTAGAGATATTCCACAAGGACGACGAGAGGGAGCTTTGAGTAGAAAGCAAGCCAAATGCTTTGAGACTCAACAAATACTTGCAGAGTGTAAACCCACAGTCACAAAGAATGGCATGAAGACTGAATACAGGAGACTTAAGCAACACTAACCCAAGATTTAGGGAAACTAGAACAGAGGAGAACTTATGGCCGCCATGAAAAGCATGCAGAGCAACCTCAAGGGCTAGCGTGAACTACGGAGGAATAATGGGAAAGGGTTAGGGTTACAATGATTTTTATATCTCCAACGCTTGGTCAGGAGAAGACCACGTCTTCACAATAATATAAACCATGGAGTGGGTCGTTTCAATAGTGTGCCTGCAATCCAATAATACCCAATTATTTAAACAATGATCATACGATGTTTAAACTATATTATAAACCATGTTATTTCATCGTAATTCAAATATACCGCTTATCATATGATATGTCAATTCAGTAATGGGATAATAACGTCAAATCAATGTTGACCTAGCAAATGGTGTGACCTCTTAAACCTTGATTTATCCTGAAAAACAATCATACATAGAACTTATCTCATCATAAAACATATGCCCATTATATTGTAACTTTGATAACATGATATGAATATTTGGTAAACCATATTTCATTATCGTTGACCTTAGTAAGTGTAATGATCATATGTTAGGAAGAGATTAAGTTGGATGGTTTAAAACCATCGAACTACTTTAGTTTCTATATTAAAATACATTATGGTCTATGCATGATTATACCCTTTAAAACAACAATTCAAGTTGTGACAATTATAAAGAACTGCATAACATAGTTTTAATTAGATTCTTGAACTCTTACAAGTTCAACGTTGTTTAAGACTTGTATATCTAATAAACAAAATAGTTTATGTATGATCAAAATCCTTATAAAAACCAACAAATCAATGGTAGTTGGATAGTATAGTAATAGAACATATTTATGAATTCTTTACATAGTTCAAATTGGTTTAGACTTATTAGACTGTGGTTGTTCTCAACTTGGCATTGCTAGTAACTTACCATATCTACATATTTGGTAGAATGGTTTTAGGATTATCCAAAATAACTGGTGCTTAGCATAGGATAGAAAGTTGACCTTTTTCGAAAGTATCAACCTCAGAAAACTGTTATAGATAGTAACTTAATACAAGAAAACTATTATAGAAAAATAAGAAATTTTAATGGAATAATCCTACTCGAGTCTAAAATCATTAGAACCACATGGTTGATAAATATTTAAGAAGTATAGGTAAGCAATGTTTTCATGGGAAATGACATTATTGTTTTCACACTAATCAAACTTATTTTGTCAAGAAATTTTACAGGCTGTAAGTTTCCTTGCAGAAGATAAATATCGATCAGTTTGTTACTCAAATAAAATAGTATGATAATATATAATAACTAATAGAACAATCAGTATAACATTGCAAGTTATGTACATTAAAGTAGAAGTGACTCTGCAGCTAAGATTATTAGTTCAAAGCCACAGTAAATATCTTTACTATCGCTACGTTCGATAAAGAGAGGAACACATTAAATTTAACTTCGTTTACAAGAAAAACTGAAGAAAGCAAACTATTTTTTACCTCATGGAAGTTGCTTGGAATTTAGCAGCTTATTTCCTAAGCTTATTAATTGCAAATAGAAACATTTCTGAATACTTTATGAAATTAAAAACATTACTCATTTGATCATAACTGAAAACTTGTAAGAATCAGTAAAATTTCTTCGTTAGCATAAATGCTAAGTAAGCCTGAGATTCAAAGTTAGATTGCACCTACTTGTCATAAAGAAGAATCGTCAGTAAACTGAAATAAAACAATACGCAAGCAAACCTTATTAATGTTACAAAAAGGAAACTGCTTAGTTAACGTAATTGAGATTATGTACTACTAATCTTTTGACTGTTTCTTTTTCTGCTAACCTTTAGCTGTTAGTAAACCGCAGTTCCAACATTTTATGTTATCTCAAAATTTTAAATTTTTGTGAAAATTTGGGGTTTTGACATGTGGTATCAGAGCACAAGGTTCAAACACTAGGCCTTGATGAATCCCAACTAGCTTTTATGAAACCGTAAATTGAATTATTATTACTGATGTATTTTCTTTTAAATGTTATTCAACAGAGAAATTGTTTCGCAAGTTTAACAAACAAGTATGGAAAGGCTGGAAGAATATGCAGAGGAGGAATCTCCACTTACTGAACCAGGAAACTTACCAAGAGATCCTATACCAGAGGATTTAACTACCAATTCCTCAGAACTGTTACAAACTGTAAAATACCTAGAATCTGAAATGGAATCTGTAAAGAGAGAGAATGAAAGGATTCTGAGGGCTCAGGAGCAGCTGAATCAGATCCTAACTGAAAAGTTTCAAACTGAGGGTAGGGGTAGAAGAACTGAATCAGAAGATACAAGTCATCAACGTAAATCTAAAAATATGAAACATACAAAATGAAAGTAGTTCATCTTCAGAGGTGTTTGGTGAACAACAAAATTTCCATTCTACTAGTGATAGTAGTGATGATAATCATTACACCAAAAAGAGGAAATACAAACCTTATGAGGAAATTTATGGGGAATTCAAAAAGATAAAACCACCAACATTCAATGGAGAGACTGAGAAGGGGGAGGAAGCGAAATCCTGGTTATCTGGGATGAAAAAGTACTTCCAAATATATAACTATTCTAACTAGTTAAAGGATGGAATGCCTATCTACAACCTCTCAGGAAAGGCTGACATTTGGTGGCGGGAATTGAAGAGCATTAAGGGAATAAAAGAGAAGAGTGTAAATTGGAGTACCTTTAAGAGGTATTTTAAAAAGAAATTTCTGTCTAAGCAATACTATGAAGAGAGAGCAAAAGAGTTTTATGAGGTTAAATTAGGATCAATGACAATGAAAGATCTGAACAACAAGTTCTTAAGTCTACTTAGGTACGTGCCATACCTTGTAGAGGAGAAACCAAATGTACAACGATTCCTCAGCTATCTGCCTTATCATATTAAGGACAGGATTGAGTATGACAATCCAAAGACTTTGGAAGAATCCATGAGGAAAGCTAACTTATGTTTTGAACAGAATCGGAAGAAGGAAAGCATGGCCAACTGGAAGGCCAAGAAAAACAATAATCAGTATGATCAAAAGAAGAAGGATTTTGTGCCCAACAGAAATTCTAAGAACAATAAGGACAGAAATTATCCTAATAATAAGAACTTCCAAGGAAATAAGAATAATTCTCCAAACAATCAGAATAATTCTAAGGGTAAAGAAATTGCTAATAACCATGGTAATTATACCAAGAACTTTGAGCGCAAAGAACCCATAAAGTGTTAGTAGTGTAATGGCCCACACTATGCTTCAGTCTGTCCTAATCGAAAAAAGACTATCAGTAATATTCATACCATACAGGAGGAGATGACTGTTGGAGAATTAGCAAGGACTATGCCTAGAATCAACGCAGCCTTGGAGAATTGACAAGCAAAATATCAGACTTCCATGGTGGAAGTAGAAGGTATGATAAATCAATCCCCTGTAACTATTTTAATTTATCCTTGAGCTAGTCTCAGTTATATTGCACCTAAAATGGTAGAAAAATGTAAGTTACCTGTTCAAAATTTTGAGAATTCTTGGTTAGTTCAGTTAGCCACTGGTGCTAAAAGAAAAGTAACTTGTTTTGTAAAAGAATGTGCAGTAGTTATGGATCATTTAGAAACTGTTGTGAAGCTTAATGTATTGCCTCTTGGTTCTTATGATTTATTGATTGGTATGGACTGGTTAGAACAACATAGGGTAATTTTAAATTGTTATGATAAAACCTTCACATGTTTAAACAGTGATGGAATACCAATAGGTGTAAAAGGAACCCTAGAAAACCCACCATAAGGCAGATTTCTACTCTACAGCTTAAGAGAGATGTTAGGAAGGGATGTAAAGCTTATGCAGTAACAATAACTGATGAGGAGAGCCTAATTAAGATAGATAAGTTAAAATTGAAAGACATACTAGTCTTAAGAGAATATGTTGATGTATTCCCTGAAGAAATTCTGAGACTACCTCCAAAAAGGGAATTGGATTTCACTATTGAGCTGGTACCTGGTGCAGTACCTAGCTCAAAGGCCCCTTATCGAATGAACATACTTGAACTTAATGAATTAAAGTCTCAATTAAAAGAACTAATTGATAAAAAGAATATTCGACCTAGTGTGTCTCCCTGGGGGGCACCTGTCATCTTTGTTAATAAAAAGGAAAGAACCATGCGAATTTGCATAGATTACCGTCAGTTGAATAAGATGGCCATTAAAAATCGATACCCATTGCCCTGCATAGATGATCTGTTTGATCAACTACGTGGAGCCACGGTGTTTTCAGAAATAGATTTAAGGTCTGGATATCATCAAGTTAGGATTAAAGATGAATATATCTTTAAGACAACTTTTAGAACTCGATATGGTCATTACGAGTTTGTCGTCATGCCATTCGGGCTTACTAATGCCCCAGTTGTTTTTATGTGTTTAATGAACAACGTTATGCATAGGTATTTAGATAAGTTTGTGGTCGTTTTTATCGATGACATTTTAATCTATTCAAAAACTGAAGAAGAACATAAAGAACATTTAAAGATTGTTTTGCAAGAGTTGTGAGATCATCAACTCTTCGCAAAGTTTAGTAAATGTGATTTCTTTAAGGATAAGATTCAGTACTTAGGTCATGTGGTGACCAAGGAAGGGATTTCGGTAGATCCTGAAAAGATAAAGGCAATCGAAGATTGGTCGGTCCCTAAGTATGTAACAGATGTTCGATCTTTCATGGGCCTTACCAGTTACTATCGGAGGTTCATTGAAGGATTTTCGAAGATCACGAATCCGATAACTTCCTTACAGAAGAAAGGAAAAAAAGTTTGAATGGAACCAAAAATGTGAGGAAAGATTTAAAAAGTTAAAAACTTTATTAACCAGTGCACCTATTTTAAGAATAACTGATCCTAATAAAGAATTTGTAGTGTGCACTCACGCCTGCAATGATGGCTTAGGCGGTGTTTTGACTCAAGAGGGGCATGTTATTGCCTATGAGTCAAGAAAATTAAAAATTCATGAAAATAATTATGCAACTTATGACCTGGAATTAGCATATGTTTTACATGCTTTAAAGATGTGGCGACATCACCTAATTGGCATAAAATTTATTTTAATGACTGACAATAAAGGATTGAAGTATCTGCGAGATCATCCTAATCTAAATGCCAGACAAGCTAGGTGGCTATCTTTTCTAAGTGAGTATGATTTTGAAATTCAACACATTAAAGGTAAAGAAAACAAAGTTGCCGATGCATTAAGTAGGAATGCAAGGCTGAATTTTGTAGCAGTTATTAGTACTTATACTACAGATTTGGATGAGCAGCTCAAAATAGGATTAGAACAAGATGAAGTTTACCAAAATTTACAAGCTAAAACTAAAAAAAATCCAATAGAAAGCTTAAATAAAGGGTACAGTTTAAATGCAAAATTTTTTTTACTGTATAAAGACAGAATGTATGTACCTAACGTACCTAAAGTTAAACTGTTAATTCTGGATGAAATTCATAAATATCCATACTCAGGTCATCCAAGCTATCAAAAGACTATAACTATGTTAAGAAAAGAATATTTTTGGCCAAATATGAAGACTGAAGTAGCAGAATATATTGCTAGGCGTTTTGAATGTCAGCATGTGAAAACTGAACATCAACACCCAGCTGTATTACTTCAGCCATTACCCATTCCTAGCTAGAAATGGGAGATAATTGGTCTTGATTTTATTACTGGACTGCCTAGAAATCAAAATTTAAATGACTCTATCATGGTAGTAGTCGATAAGTTAAGTAAAGCAGCTCACTTTATACCTATTAAAACTACATATAAAGATGCAAACATAGCTAATATCTTTCTAAAAAATATTTTCCGACTTCATGGAATACCGAAAGTCATAATCTCAGATAGAGATCCTAAATTTACAGGAAACTTTTGGAAGTCTTTGTTTAAAGGATTAAATACTACATTAACTTTTAGTACTTCGTTCCATCCTCAAACAGATGGACAAACTGAAAGAGTAAACCAAGTACTTGAAGATTTATTAAGAATGTATGTGAAAGACCAGCTAGGTAAATGGGAGGATTATCTGCATCTGGTAGAATTTGCTTATAATAATAATTATCAGACATCAGCCAAATTTAGTCCTTTCAAAATTGTGTATGGAAGGAAATGTAATACTCCTATCTCTTGGAGTAATCCGGTGGATAGATTGGTATTAGGTCCTGAACTATTAAAGGAAATGGAAGAATTTGTAAAGCATGTACAAGGTAATCTGAAAGTTGCACAAGATTGACAGAAAAGTCAAGTAGACTTAAAAAGAACTCCAAAAAAGTTTCAGGTAGGTGAACATGTGTTCATCAAGGTAAGGCCCAAAAAGAGCTCTCTGAGATTGGGGAGTTGTGCAAAACTAACATCTTGTTACTGTGGTCCATTTGAAATTCTATCTAGAATTGGACAAGTAGCTTATCAATTAACATTACCACCCAATTTAAAAGTACATAATGTTTTTCACATTTCTGTTTTAAAGAAATATGTTCATGATGCTACTCATGTTGTTAACTGGAATGATGTACAAGTGGAACCAGAAGGAGATTTTCTGGTGGAATCGGACTGTATCCTCGGGCGAAGGGAGATCACACTTCGGAACTGCACCATTGGATAGGTGAAGGTGCAATGGAGGCACCTTAGTCCAGAGGAAGCCACTTGGGAATTGGAAAGTAATATGCGAGATGCATATCCAATTTTGTTCCAGGGGAGTTCTGAGGATGAAGAATAAATAACATCGAGGACAATGTTATGTTCTAAGGGGGTGTGTATGTCACATGCCCCAATTTTGCAAAAAATTAATATTATCTTATTTGATTTTATTTAAAGACAATATGTTAAATTTTATGCTAAGTTGTAATTGATGACTCAGCAGAGTTAAGGATATTGAATGTAATTCTGAATATTTTAATTATAAATAAATAAAAGTGGAGAGAACAGCTTAGGAGAGTTGTTAAAAGAGTGTTTACTGGTCAAGTTGGTGGAGGAGACTGGGTGGAGAACAAACAGACAAGTGGTAGCATCCCCAAACCTCTTCCAACTGTTGCAGGTGGCAACCTCCCTATATTTGGGGTCATGATCTCCCAAGAAAGTGGGATCAAAGCAGGTGGCTCAATTAATGACAACTGGCCCAAAAGACCTGGGCAATCTTTATAAAATTTTCTATTGAAGAGAGCTGAGGCTGGTCATTCTGGGGAAGTGATCATTCAGGTGAATGTAGTTCAGAGAAATTCAATGGCAAGGGAATTTGTGGAAAGAGTTTGAGGGGTTAACTGGTAAGTGATCTAGTGTATCTTTTTAGGTGAAGGATCTTATTGCTGAGTGCAGAGTCGTTACTGAGTCATTGGACTAGTTTATTGTTTGCTTGCTCCACCACTTCTCAGCCAAGGAGACTAGGAACAGGATCGGGGGTCCCGAGGTAGCGTTGTTTGAGCGCTCTCCAGGAGTTGGTAGGGAGGAACGGCCTCCTAACTCTGTTGTTGTCCAGCTTAATCGGGTTCTACAATATTTTTGTTTTACTGTGTTAGATGGTTAAATATGGATTTGACTGCTAAACGAATATTGAGTATCTAGTTGTAAAATGTTAAGAGTTAGTAATGTCTTTGGATTTGAGAAGGAATGAATCTAGATAGATGAAAATAATTCTAATCTATGTTTTTCCACGTTTGGAAGGACCAGACCATACTCCAACACAGATAGAGTATTTAAAATAGATGAAGGATATGATAGGAGATCGAAATGAATAGATGTATCATGCATTTCATAATACCAGAGTAATTTATTTATGTATATAGATTATTATCAGAAAGAACAATAACATGTTTATCTATGTTTATTGTTTAATCAACTTATTTATGTAAGTATACTGGAAAAGAAATAGCAATAACTTAGCACATGTAGAAGGATCATTATATTAATAAAATACCCTAATAGAAAATAGGTTATGCTTACACATAGTACATTCTTCTTCGTATTGAATTTAAAACATGTAGGAGGGTAAATTGTGTTATGCCTTATATATATTTTCTCTGTATTTTATTTATTAACCTGTTGCTTATGCAGTAGAAGAAATACAGCTAAACTATATGTCTACATTCAGTTCAACAAAGGTATAAACTAATAGGTATATAGTTTATTTTACTGAACATAATAATCTAAGACTAACAGTTACTATTAACTAAGGAAAGTAACATGAAAAATATTTATTGTATTTAGAAGAAATTTATTAAAAATATCTAAGTTCATCTATCAAATTATTTTATCATTCAGTAAATAAAACAATAAGCATACGATAATAACCAACATATACATAAATGCATATTTATAAAAAGAACTGTTTCTTTTAAATTTTACAAACAAGATATACTTGTAAAAGAAAATACAGGATTGAAACCCTAAGAACAAATAATATATTTGCAAATAACATGCATCTAAGCGATAATCCGATTACTTGGATTATTTAATAATAATCAACTAAACTATTATAAATTGTTACAGTCCTTAAAGGACAAGCAGAAAGACAATTGTAATATCATAACTGGAAATTTGCACAATGCACCTGAATACTAATTAAAACGAATTTAACAAAGTAATAAGACCTTTTAATGAATAATTGAAAGATTTATTTACACAAGGTTTCCACAGGAAAACCCTAACTCGTAATTTTGAGCAAAAACAAGTAAGATTTATAATTAAAACAAGACTGTGTGATAGTCTTAAAAACATTAATAATAATCTTTTACAGAGTACATTAAACAATAAACAATAAACAAAACTTCACTCACACTCGAGAAGGGTGAAAACCTTGAGTACACAGAGTATAAATTAGTAATACGATAAACCGAGATAAGCTCGAAGACAGAACTGTCTTAACAAAAGAACTATTGTCTTATATTAAAACACCATAAGGGTGAACATGAAAAAACTTATACAACACTCAGCTCATGGCCGAGTCTACCCATTGACTAGCGAGGGTTTGAAGACTTGTTAAAACAGCAATGAGACTGCATAACTAATGGCGAACCTAGAAGAGCTTCCCAGCTCAGTGTTACTCCCAACGACAACCCTGATACAAGTAGGGCGAGAACCCAACATTTGACCACAGGGCTTACTCGTATAAAGCTATGGCCTTCGAAGACAGTCGACGCACTTTCTCCACAGTGGAAGTATGTAGTCTCAAGCCCCCTGCAAGGAGTTCCATTACAAGGCGTTAGTTCACAAAGTACTTAAATATTGTTTAACCTATTGTAAAAGAAAAAACACATACTGTAAGATAAAAACAACTTATAATAACTTACCTACGTTTTGAATGTCGAACAGTCTTGTGGAAAGACCGTCCCAACAGCAATGCATGTTTATAGTTTTTCCAAACCCTACGACGAGGGCAAAGCAATCTCCCATAGCAAATAAAGCTCAACTTATCACGCAGAGATAGGCCACGAGGACGACGAGAGGGAGCTTTGAGCAGCTAGCAAGCCAAATTCTTTGAGACTCAACAAATACTTGCAGAGTGTAAACCCACAGTCACAAAGAATGGCATCAAGACCGAATACAGGAGACTTAAGCAACACTAAGCCAAGATTTGGGGCAACTGGAATAGAGGAGAACTTACGGTCGCCATGAAAAGCATGCAGAGCAACCTCAAGGGCCAGCGTGAATTGCAGAGGAAGAATGGAAAAGGGTTAGGGTTACAATGATTTTTATATCTCCAACACTTGGTCAGGAAAACACCATGTGTTCACAATAATATAAACCATGCAGTGGGTCGTTTCAATAGTGTGCCTGCAATCCAATAAACCCAATTATTTAAACAATGATCATACAATGTTTAAACTATATTATAAACCATGTTATTTCATCGTAATCTGAATATACTGCTTATCAAATGATATGTTAGTTCAGTAATGGGATAATAACGTTAAATCAACATTGACCTAGCAAATGGTGTGACCTCTTAAACCTTGATTTATCCCGAAAAACAATCATACATAGAACTTATCTCATCGTAAAACATATGCCCATTATATTGTAACTTTGATAACACGATATGAATATTTGGTAAACCATATTTCATTACCGTTGACCTTAGTAAGTGTAATGATCATATGTTAGGAAGAGATTAGGTTGGATGGTTTAAAACCATCCAACTACTTTAGTTTCTATATTAAAATACATTATGGTCTATGCATGATTATACCCTTTAAAACAACAATTCAAGTTGTGACAATTATAAAGAACCGCATAGCATAGTTTTGATTAGATTCTTGAACTCTTACAAGTTCAACGTTGTTTAAGACTTGTATATCTAATAAAAAAAATAGTTTATGTATGTTCAAAAGCCTTATAAAAACCAACAAATCAATGATAGTTGGCTAGTATAGTAATAGAACATATTTATGAATTCTTTACATAGTTCAAATTGGTTTAGACTTATTAGACTATGGTTGTTCTCAACTTGCCATTGCTAGTAACTTACCATATCTATATATTTGGTAGAATGGTTTTAGGATTATCCAAAATAACTGGTGCTTAGCATGTGATAGAAAGTTGATCTTTTTCGAAAGTATCAACCTCAGAAAACTGTTTATAGACAGTAACTTAATACAAGAAAAGTATTGTAGAAAAATAAGAAATTTCAATGGAATGATCCTACTCGAGTCTAAAATCATTAGAACCACATGGTTGAAGAAGATTTAAGAAGTATAGGTAGGCAGTGTTTTCATGGAAAACGACATTATTGTTTTCACACTAATCAAAATTATTTTGTCAAGAAGTTTTATAGGCTGTAAGTTTCCTTGCAGAAGATAAATATCGATCAGTTTGTTACTCAAATAAAATAGTATGATAATGTATAATAACTAATAGAACAATCAGTATAACATTGCAATTTATGCAAATTAAAGTAGAAGTGACTCTGTAGCTAAAATTATTAGTTCAGAGCCACAGTAAATATTTTTACTGTCGCTACGTTTGATAAAGAGAGGAAAACATTAAATTTAACTTCGTTTACAAGAAAAACTGAAGAAAGCAAACTATTTTTTACCTCATGGAAGTTTGGAATTTAGCAGCTTATTAATTGAAAATAGAAACACTTATGAATACTTTATGAAATTAAAAACATTACTCGTTTGATCATACCTAAAAACCTGTAAGAATCAGTAAAATTTCTGCGTTAGCATAAATGCTAAGTAAGCCTAGGATTCAAAGTTAGATTCCACCTACTTGTCATAAAGAAGACTCGTCAGTAAACTGAAATAAAACAATACGCAAGCAAACCTTATTAATGTTACAAAAAGGAAACTGCTTAGTTAATGTAATTGAGATTATGTACTACTAATCTTTTGACTATTTCTTTTTTTGCTAACCTTTAGCTGTTAGTAAACAGCAGTTCCAGCATTTTATGTTATCTCAAAATTTTAATTTTTTGTGAAAATTTGGGGTTTTGACACTACCTTGCTCTAAATGTGCCCATCTTATTGAATGCAATCATGCTACATCGTCTCAAATTTGGGATTCTCTTCTCATCCATTTACCGTAGCCAATAATGTCTCCCATGCGGAGGAGAAACCATCAAGTGGTTTGAAGAAGATCATCTTCTTCTGTTACTACTCCAATACTAGTGATATTGGTTCTTCTTGAAGTTGATGTCCCTTGCTTGGATGTAGGCTTTTCCACCACTATGGATAAGATCCCATCTAGGTCATATTCCTCCAATATGTCGAATACCCTCGCCTTCCTTGTGTATAAGTTGGAAGTTCCTTCAAGACGATATTATGGTTGAATGGCGATTGATGTCATGGTTCTCAAACTTTTCTTGACTCCTCAAGATCACATAGGCTCTAGTTTGTTGCGCAAAACTAAGTTCCTTCACGCCCTATGCTCTGATACCATGATAATATTTTGAGAAATAATGGAGAGCTTTGAACTTTAAATTTTTTATCAAATCAATTATTGCACATATGAATCTCATAAACAAATCATCCACATAAATCATTCAACCATATGAGACAAGATGTACCCTGGGAAAACCCTCCAAATACAGAGGATGAAAAACCAAGCAATTCTTCGAGTATAATAGATATATTTGCAAAGAATGGTTTACAACACATTAGCAGATTACTCCATAAGAGAGAACATGACGAAATAGAGAAGAGAGATCATCTACAACAACTGTAATGAACTTTCCAAGTGCCCATCACTTTAATAACAAGTCAAAACCTCATCCATACAATGTTTGTGTGACACTAGTGCACACATGCACCACAATTTTGAATTCACCTTCAAGAGTGCCAAGTCGATGCCTTGGATTCTTCTTCATTCACAAGACATGCACCATACCTTCCAAGAATAACTTTAATTGAGACATGCACCATACCTTCCAAGAACAACTTTAATTGAGACATGCACCATGCCTTCCAAGAATAGATTTAACTAAATTTTATCTGAACTCATTCTTTAATTGAATGCTAACCACTCAGTTAACAAACTAACTTATGTGTCATCAACGCTTCACTCTTAGTGTCATTAGAGCTTCAGTCTTAGTGTAATCAGTGTTGCACTCTTATTGTCATCAGTGCTTCACTCTTAATTCCATCAATGCTTCAATCTTAGTGTCATCCATGCAAATCACTTTCTTTACTATTTTTACCTTTGCGTGGATCACATAGAGATTCCTTATTTAACTACATTCTATATTACAATTGAACCTTTAACTAAAGCCTTATCAATTTGAATTCACTAGAGGCATACATAAGAAATTTGAATTCTTTCTCTCTCTATGATTATATCTTTATAACTTGTCATTTACTGCATGGTACACATGTGTATTTATTATTTATCCATATTATGATATTAAACTCAGAAGAATTGTCACATATTGATGATCATATAATATTACCCTGAAAAATATAGTCATATGCTAAAGTAATTCACTTTAGAGGTGACGAGTCTCTAGAGGATACTTAATAGCTTTGTCCATCTCGAATGACTAATGGTCAGTACTAGATCACATAGTATCACCGCTTTAACAAGTAAAGCATTATACCTCCACAATTGGAGATCCATCTCATAGGGTATCGTCTATGAGAATCATTGACTTGATTCATGATACAAAACAAGACTCTAGTTCTAGAATCCCACCTCAACACATGAAGATATATATAAGACTTGATACAACACAAGTCCAAAGAATGACTCCTGATGTTATAAAGACAACAATAAAGGCATAAAAGATATATCAAGATTCATTCCATGAAGTATTGTGAATTTTTGGGATAAGAAATGTTCTTATAGAAAAATTGTGGCATTTGGAACTGCAGGTACAACTTAAAATGCATTCCAAACTCATATATCAGCTATATGAAAAATTCTATGGGAAGTCAGAACTTATTTCCGTTCCCTCAATACAAAAATTTCAAAAAGTGCTACCGAAAATTTCGTAGGTGACTATTTTCGCAATAAACTTTCTATGCATTTTCTGAGCAAATGGATCTAAAATTCAAAAATATAAAACATGGATTGTTTTAGGAATGGGTCCAATGAGGTGACATTCTAAGGCGGTTTCCCAAAATAGCAAACCGTTTGGGATCTATGTGCCGATCTTTTGGACATATTTTTCTCGTTTCGTGAATTTCAATTTCGTAGAAAAACAACAGTCAACGAAGCTTCCAGCTCGTCAAATATATTTGGAAGATCATATATTACCTCCTCCTTGATCATTTATCTAACTAATATGAGAAGTTTCAAGATCTGTTAAGTTAATTATAACTTCAATTTCAAATTGAAAATCATTTCCAAACTTAGTCGCATCAATTAAAAATTTAAAGGAGAATTTCGGAAAATTAAATTAGATTTGAATGCATTTGGAAGAGCAGCTCCAATGTTGGAAAAATGTAATTACTCGCATATATGTACCTGACTCTCAGCCGACTCTGTCAGAGTCTGTACGAGTCAAGATCTTGTCTGTCAGTCTGACAAGAAGGAAGAGTCCACGAGTAGGCAATGTAACTCAGTCGAATTTATTTCTGAAGCTAAGTTGTTAGGTAGTTAGTTATTACAGTCTTTAATGGTGAGTCAGTCGGTCCGTGTAGAAGCAATCTTTAGGTTGCCTATAAATAGAAGAAGCAAATTGTAAATCAGTTTATATACATTAGACAACAGAGGAACTCGGGGTGAGAAAGAGAACAAAGCTCAAGCTTGTATGCATGTGATTTAGTCGAAGAGCTGAAGCTCTGTAGACCGACAAGTCTGACCGACCAGTTTGTAACCGACAAGTTTGTAATACTTTGTTATTTCCACATAGTTAAATATATGAAATAGTTTATGGTTGAATGCATGATTATTTTACCGCACATATTTCCATATTTACTTCTGTAAATGTCTTTTACAATTACTGTTAAGTGAAAGATCAAAGAACCCATAAAAATATCACCGCGTGAAAGTTCCAGGTTTTACGGCACATTGGTCGACTCAAGTCTTCCTACATATTTTGGCATATGTTTTTATACGTTATTTGGATTTGTAAATGTGTCTATTTTACTTCATCTTACTCATAGGTGAAAAGCATTTGTAATTTCTTAAGTCTTTAGACTAAGAAACATACTCTGTAGATTTCGACCAAAGTGAGCCGACTAGAGTGGTCGGTTGTGTAAGCCGACTAGAGTGGTTGGTTGTGTGAACCGACTTGAGTGGTCGGTTGAATTAGCCGACTGAAGTGAGCCGACTTAGTTGAAGACAAGAAGTGATCCAACTTAGTCGAAGACAAGAAGTGAGCCGACTTAGTCGAAGACAAGAAGTGAACCGACTTGGTCGAAGCCAACTTGGTCGAAGAGAAGAAGTCAGCCGACTTGGTCAAAGTGACAAGTGGTAGAGGTAAAAACCGGTCGGTAGAACCAACAAGTAAGTCGAAGTAAATTTATTCGAGTGTAGGACCGACTAAAATTTATAAACTTGTCTAGTCGGGAGATAGACAAGTTTCACCTAACAAGTGAAAAAGAAAAGTGGTCGGCGTGAAAAGTGAAAATTAAAGTTTAATATTGACTGAGCCCTAAACTCAAGTTTAGTTGGCTTGGTTTTGGCTAACTGGTATCAGAGCCCGGTTACATATCAGAGCAAGGTTTATATCAGCCCAAGATTTAAGGAAATAAATCTTGTCTTAAAAGGTGGAAATTTATTTTTCTAAGGAAAGTTAATTAAAAATTAAAAATGGCTTCCACTTCTGGTTCATTGCAACCTCCAAGTTTTACAGGAATCAATTATGAATATTGGTCTTTAACAATGAAGGCTTTATTCAGAGTTCAAGATGTCTGGGAGATAGTCCAACATGGTTATGCTGAACCAACAGACATGACAGCATATAACAATCTCACACAGGCTGAGAAAGATGTCTTGAGAGAATAGAGGAAGAAAGATGGAAAAGCTCTGTTTTTCATACATCAAGCTATGCATGAGAGCATACTCCCAAGAATAGCAGCAAAAACTAATGCTAAGGAAGCATGGGATACATTGGAGACTGCCTATCAAGGTTTGGATAAGGTAAAGACATCCAAGCTGTAGATTCTGAGAAGAGATTTTGAATCTCTATCCATGAAAGATTCAGAGAATGTAGACACATTCTACACCAGAGTTGTTGGGTTGATAAACCAACTGAAATCTCATGGAGAACCCATACCAGAACAAAGGGTTGTTGAAAAAATTCTCAGAAGTCTTCCCCCAAGATTTGAAAACTTGGTTGTGACCTTAGAGGAACACACAAACATGTCGACATTTACCATTGATGAGTTGCAAGCTTCACTCATCAATCATGAGCACAGACTCAAAAGAACACAGCCATCATTGGAAGGTGCATTTGCAGCACAGTCATCCATAAGCCGCGGTAGAGGCAGGGGGAGAAACAACTTCAGAGGCAGAGGAAGAAGTTATCCAAGAGGAGGACAAGGCAGAAATCCTGCAAATGTCAGTGGCAGAGGAGATAACCAGAACCCAATTCAGCCAAGTGGCCAGAGGTTTGATAAATAAAAAATTCAATGTCATTACTGTAGGAAGTTTGGTCATTATGCATATGAATGCAGGAAGAAGCAATATGACCAAGGAAGGCAAAGTCCAAGTCAGTCGACCAACACCAACACTTTGACAGGTGCAATGTTAATGGCATCGACATCTCCACTTGAATGCAATGATGTTCAAAAAAGTCCACATGACATATGGTACTTAGATTCAGGATGCAACAACCACATGATTGGTAATTTGAATATGTTTTCCAGTCTAGACAATTCAGTTAAAATTGATGCTACACTTGGAAACAATGTCCAAGTTACTGTCTTAGGAAAAGGCATTATTTATATTCTAGCTAAACAGGGGGAGAGTAAGTATATCCCTGATATCTATCATGTCAAAGGTCTGAAACATAATTTGTTAAGCATTGGACAGTTGTTACAAAAAGGCTACAGAGTCTACATGGAAGATGAACACTGTGTGATCAAAGACAAGTGTCCAAGCGACCAGCTGATAGCAAAAGTGTCAATGACAAGCAACCACTTCTTTCCATTGAGGATAGTTCCCGACATAAAAGGGAAGACAAAGACAGGAGCTACATTCAAGGCAGAAAGTGAAGAAACAGTCGAGATCCTCAACAAGAGAGAAAATTGCAGCGCTAATTTGCAAGTTGCATTTCAGACAGAAGTTCAGGATGAATCCTGGTTGTGGCATTTCAGATTTGGACATCTGAATTTTGGTGGGCTAAATCTATTGCACACAAAGAATATGGTGAAGGGATTACCATTGATCGACATACCAGAGAGGGTTTGTGAAGGGTGCATTTTTGGCAAGCAGCACAGAGAGACATTTCCAGTCAAAAAGTCCTATGGAGTAGGCACACCACTTGAAATTGTGCACTCTGACATCTATGGTCCAATGCAGACATCATCCATTGGTGGCTGCAAGTATTTTTCTAACCTTTATTGATGACTACTCAAGAAAGACATGGGTATATTTCTTGAAACATAAATCTGATGCATTTGGTTATTTTCAGTAGTTCAAGGCACTTGTGGAGAACCAGAGTGGACACCGCATCAAGCTCTTAAGGACCGATAGAGGAAGTGAATATGTTTCAAATGAATTTCTGAATTTTTGCAAGACCCATGGCATACAGAAACAATTCACTACACGGTATACACCTCAGCAGAACGGTATTGCCGAAAGAAAGAACAGAACCATCATGGAGATGGCACACAGCATGTTGGCAGCCAAGCATTTGCCAAATGAGTATTGGGGTGAAGCAGTCGCAACTGTCGTATACATTATGAACTGATGTCCGACAAAGAGTGTGAAGAGCAAAGTTCCCCAAGAAGCATGGACAAGTATGAATCATAGTGTTTCCCATTTAAAAGTTTTTGGTTATGTTGCATATGCTCATGTTCCAGATGAGCTGAGAAGGAAGCTAGACAAGAAGGGACAGAAATGTATTTTTGTAGGCTATTCAGAAGACATGAAAGCATACAAGCTATATGACCCCGTCACAAGGAAAGTGATTATCAGTCGGGACGTTCAATTTGTCCAGAATGAATCATGGGATGGAACCGTCGACATAAATGTCAAGATTGTGTCGAACATCGACAATGATGATATGGAAGAGGAAGTGGTTCAAATACCACATGTAAGTCAACCAGTCGGAGCACCGTTGACTCCCATGACACTAAGACATGGTTCAGCACAAGGACCATCGACACAAGTAGCAACTCAAGCTAGACCGACAAGTACACTAAGAGGACAGTAGACTCCATCAAGCATTTCGTCTAGGTCGACATCGACAGAAGCGGTGAAGACAAGAAGTCTGCGAGAGATATATGAAGATGGTACACCTAATTCATTCTCTCTGTTTGCATTATTTTCCCCTATATATGATCCACTAACATTTGAAGAAGTTGTTGAAGAAGAAGTATGGGAACAAGCCATGGATGAAGAAATAGAATGCATTGAGAAAAACTAGACATGGGAACTGGTTGATGTACCAAAATACAAAGATGTAATCAGTGTCAAATGGATTTATAAGACAAAGCAAGATGCTGATGGGAATGTGCAAAATCACAAGGCAAGAATGGTAGCAAGAGGGTTCACACAACAACCCGACATCGACTTCAATGAAACGTTTGCACCTGTTGCACGCATGGATACAGTCAGAACAGTTTTGGCTATTGTTGCACAAAACAAATGGCACGTTCATCAAATGGATGTCAAGTCAGCATTCTTAAATGGCTATCTAGAAGAGAAGTATATGTGGAACATCCACAACGGTATGAAGTTCTAGGTCAAGAAAATAAAGTGTACAGGCTGAAAAGGGCATTATGTGGTTTGAAGCAAGCTCCTAGAGCTTGGTAGAGTCGAATTGATTCCTATCTCATTGAAAATGGATTTCACAGAAGTGAAAGTGAACCGACTTTGTACACCAAATTCGATGAGCAAGGTAAGATGTTAATTGTCTGCTTGTATGTAGATGATTTAATATTTACTAGTGATTATGGCATAGCAGATTTTAAAACAGTCATGGAAAGTGAATTTGAAATGATTGATCTGGGGCTTATGAAGTTTTTTCTGGGCATTGAATTTCAGCAGTCTGAAAGTGGTATTTTTATATCACAATCTAAATATGCAAGTGAAGTTTTAAAAAGGTTTAACATGTCTAACTGCAAGACAGCCCCAACACTAATGATAACAGGTTTAAAATTGAGCAAGGTTGATGAAGGATCCACTGTAGATCCTACGTTGTTCAAAAGGCTTGTTGGCAGCCTTATGTATTTGACAGCAACAAGACCAGACATTATGTATGGAGTAAGTCTGATTTCAAGGTTCATGGAGTCACCAAAAGACTCACATTGGCAAGTAGGTAAAAGAATTCTGAGGTATATTAGTGGCACAAAAGACCTTGGTATTATGTAGTCAACCTCAAAAAAATTTAAACTCATTGGTTACACTGACAGTGACAATGGAGGCAGCATAGATGACAGGAAAAGCACATCTAGGTACACATTTCATTTTGGTACAGGTGTTGTTTCATGGGCTTCAAAGAAACAGCCCATAGTAACTCTATCTTCAGTTGAAGCAGAGTATGTTGCAGCGACAAGTGTTGCATGTCAAGCTATCTGGATGAGGAGAGTCTTAAAAGACTTGTCACAGAACCATCAAGAACCGACAACAATCTTCTTTGACAATAATTCATCCATAGCATTATCAAAGAATCATGTGTTTCACAAGAGAATTAAGCACATCGACACAAGGTTTCATTTTATAAGAGAGTTGGTGAACGACAAGGAAATTTGTTTGGAAGTTTGCAGGTGTGAAGACCAACTTGTCGACATTTTCACAAAGCCATTGCCAAAGGACACATTCTAGTATCTCCGTAGTTATCTTGGAATGACAAGTTCTCCACAGTGAACTCTGACATAAACAAACCATGTCTAAGCTCTGAAACATTTTGTAAATTTTGTTTTAAAAATCCCCATCTGCTTATAATTAATGGGGAGTGTTGGAAAAATGTAATTACTCGCAGATATGTACCTGACTCTCAGTCGACTCTGTCAGAGTCTGTACGAGTCAAGATCTTGTCTATCAGTCTGACAAGAAGGAAGAGTCCACGAGTAGGCAATGTAAACAAGTCGAATTTATTTCTGAAGCTAAGTTGTTAGGTAGATAGTTATTACAGTCTTTAATGGTGAGTCAGTCGGCCCATGTAGAAGCAATCTTTAGGTTGCCTATAAATAGAAGAAGCAAATTATAAATCAGTTTACAGACATTAGACAACAGAGGAACTCAGGGTGAGAAAGAGAACGAAGCTCAAGCTTCTATGCATGTGATTTAGTTGAAGAGCTGAAGCTCTGTAGACTAACAAGTCTGGACCGACAAGTCTGGATCGACCAGTTTGTAACCGACAAGTTTGTAATACTTTGTTATTTCTGCATAGTTAAATATATGAAATAGTTTATGGTTGAATGCATGATTATTTGGCCGCACATATTTCCAGATTTACTTCTGTAAATGTCTTTTACAATTACTGTTAAGTGAAAGATCAAAGAACCCATAAAAATCTCACCATGTGAAAGTTCCAGGTTTTACGGCACATTGGTCGACTCAGGTCTTCCTACATATTTGGGCATATGTTTTTATAAGTTATTTGGATTTGTAAATGTGTCTATTTTACTTCATCTTACTCACAGGTGAAAATCTTTTGTAATTTCTTAAGTCTTTAGACTAAGAAACATACTCTGTATATTTCGACCAAAGTAAGCCGACTAGAGTGGTCGGTTGTGTAAGCCGACTAGAGTGGTCGGTTGAATCAGCTGATTGAAGTGAGTTGACTTAGTCGAAGACAAGAAGTGAACCGACTTAGTTGAAGACAAGAAGTGAGCCGACTTAGTCGAAGACAAGAAGTGAACCGACTTGGTCAAAGCCGACTTGGTCGAAGAGAAGAAGTCAGTCGACTTGGTCGAAGTGACAAGTGGTCGAGGTAAAAACCGATCGATAGAACCGACAAGTAAGTCGAAGTAAATTTAGTCGAGTGTAGGACCGACTAAAATTTATAAACTTGTCTAGTCGGGAGATAGACAAGTTTCACGTGACAAGTGAAAAAGAAAAGTGGTTGGCATGAAAAGTGTAAATTAAAGTTTAATATTGACTGAGCCCTAAACTCAAGTTTAGTCGGCTTGGTTTTGGGTAACATCCAACAGTTCCATATTTTATTACTCAACTTTATCTCGAAAAATTAGCAACAATTAACCTCTATAAATTATGTGATTCCAAAGGAGAAGAGGTTCAGTGTTGAGGGTTGAGTGGAAGGTTTGGGAATTTTGTAAAGAGAGAAGTTATATTGCTTTGTACTATGTAATCATCGTAATTTTTTGTAATTTGATGGTCAGTCTGTGTAACTTTTGTAATCCAAGTTCGATTTCTACTTATTTGAAGTCAATTACAGTTTCAGTTTATAGTGAGGTACTTGTTGTAAATTCCCATGGTTTGTTTTCAGTATTAAGATATCCTTTGTTTTCTATCATAATGTTATTTTGAATGAAAGTAATCTTATTCATGAATGTATAAAGGTGATCAGTTTGTGAACTTTATGCTTTCAGTTGCTTTCCTGTTTTTTCTATCATGTTAATTTTATCTGGTTTTCAAGTTTCTTTCTTTTTATTTATGAAGTATTACAAAAAAATCATGTGATCTAGGACTGAAAGTTTTCTTCTAATTACCCAAACTCCTGGATATAGTCTTAACCAAATCCATGTAATACCCTAGGTGTCTAATCTGCATAGTTTAGGACTAATAATGGCTATCTGCTCACTCATCATATCAGCTGAAAACCGAAAGAAATTTGGTTGAATATAAGGCTCTATTGAGGTAGAAGCCATCTCTAAAAGCATTCCAAGTATACTTTCACTTACAAATTGGTCACTAGTGTAAGCTAGAAGTCGATAAATCAATTCCATGGCACCTAGGTAGCATTTATAGGTTCAGGCACCGGAGAAGCAACTATGAAAATCATGGGAGATGATAGTGGTGCTAAATATATGGTAAATTGAGAGAATTGGTATTCTTGGATAAGAAGAATGAAACTGCAAACTTAGCCCTTAGCAGCACTTAGTGCTCTCGAATAATTTAAATTTAAAATTTTAAGAGCTTGGGGAGCGATTCATATCCACAAATTCGCACAATAAAAGCAATTATTACGCGGCACCATGCGATAGGTTAAGATGAGATGGAGGTGGGTGCGTGTTTAAACACATTTTATCCATTAGAACCATGGACATGTGGCAACAACGTATTGGTTAATGAATTGATAGGTGGGTAGGTTTTTTTTGAATGCGAGGGACAACGGTGGTAAGTGGTTTCAAGATAAGGTGAGGAGAAGTTTTGATAAACAAAATTTTCAAGCCTAAACTCCTGCAGTGATGCCATGCATCTTGGTGGGTTTTCTGTTAGGCTCATGCATTTTTACGTCGTGAGGTGTTTTTTCTTTGAAGTTATTTGGAAAAACACTATTCACATCGTCGTCTTTTTGGCTAATCATTTTCCGCCAACCAACGTCTGCCATGCATGTTGTAATTCTTCTCTCCCAACCGTCTGCCACGCGTCAAGAGGTTCACTGTCATTTACGCCCTGAAGGTCATCCATGGCAATCACCACGAGACATTGAGGCAACAGATAATCCGAGAGATGGAGATTACGAAGAAAATAGAGTCCCGATATGTTGTAAAATGTCACGGGATCTTCAAAAAGGGGGAAGAGATTCACTTCGTGTTGGAGTACAGGATCTCTGGAGCACAGGAGATCTGACATGATGTCGGAGAGATTCTTGGCAGACGTGGAGAGGCAAGTCTTGCAGGGCTTGACAAATATGTACCGTCGCAAGATCGTGTAAAAAGACATAAAGCCCTCAAATCTGTTTATCTGTTGATAAACAAGAAGCTGGAAGTGAAAATTGCAGACTTCAGCGTGAGCAGAATTTTGTCTTGGACATTGGATCTATGGATCAATGCAATATGTGGGTACCTGTACATACATGAGCCCCGATAGATTCAATCCCAAGACCTTCATTAGGCGTTCATTCTCGGAGGGTCGTTTTTGAAACACTGCTCATGTTGGTCGTCCCTCCACCTAATATTTTGCCAGGCGTCTCTATTTACCATCTGACTCGGACAATAATTGCCCCCAACGATGGTGATTTTCCTGTTTCCAACGTCCATTATTGTATTAATCCCTATAACCAGAATATCTTTATGTCCAAGCTTTCTCTGTTTTTGACATTTTTCGATCTTTAGAGGTTTGTTTATTACCAGTTTTTCAAGCCTGAGCTTAAAAAACATGTACATTCAGTCTATCCAACGAACCAACAACGAAGTCAACCATTAACTTCGCTGTTAGTCCGTTGGATGGACCGAACATACATGTTTGTTAAGGGTGGCAGTTTTTCAAGAGAGAGACCTTACAACCAAGGTCTCACATAATTCTAACTTTGTTGTCCATAGCATCGCGGTAATACGACAGCTAACGGCTATCAGAGACTGCGCGTCCCATTGATACCTATACAATTATGAGTGGAGGTTGGGCACCCTTGTAAATATTTTTCTTGTACAGAACTCCTAATGTCTGTTAACATTATTACAGGACCTGGAACTTGCTAATTCTTTACCAACAATACAGCGGAATTAAACAGTAATTGATTTGATACCTGGATCCATTTGTGCAGAGTTTGTATAGGGCTGTGTCTTCTTGCTCTGCTTCAGATTCTAGAACAGTTAAACTCTGTGCTTCAGATCACAGAACAGAAATGAAGAAAAACCCCTGCACAGAACACAAATGAAGAAACCCCTGCACGGAACAGAAATCCGATTTCTGTCTCTTACCCCGTTCAATACACTCTTTCAGACTGTTTCGATGGATGCTCTGAAGGTCCATTTATGGGCAGAGAGAGGACCGGTTTCCCCAAGACCATTATTCTCCACCTGTCCATCAGAGTAGGAGAATCGAGACCTCAACCTTGAATCCGTTACAAGAACTCCGTGAAAACTGAAACGGCTGCCAACACATCCGTCTCTTCATATGTGTCATTAAGAAATTAATTTACCAAATTATTCTTACATTCTCCCACTTGGCACATATGATAACTTAATGTTAGAGTTTTACAGAGTAGACATTAGGTGCGCCATAAGTCATATTCATCTTGGTTTTTAGTTTGGTCATCATAATACTATAATTAAACAACCTAGTAATGCGAGTCATGACGGTTCCATGTCAATAAGACAACATAGTCCCTTTCATGTACCACGATATTAGTAACCTGTTTAATTAAGTCTGTAAACAAGGAGTGTGTTCATAAGGTCCAGCAATAATGTCCCTTGTCAGAGACTATTCCTGTCATCATATATTTATTTCCATACATGTACGTACACATTTAGAACATGATTTATCAAACAGAAACATCTTTATTAAGATCTCAAAGTGTCAAATAAGACAAACAACATTATGTGATCCATCTCATAAAACAGCAACTGTTTATGTGCTACGTTCAATTCCCATTCTGTTAGCATGTTCCTTAAATGCCTTTGGTGGTAATCCTTTCGTCAATGGATCTGCAACCATAAGCAGTGTGCTTATGTGTTCAATTGACACTCGTTGTTTCTGAACTTCTTCTTTAACGGCAAAGTATTTCAGTTCCATGTGTTTAGCACCATTAGAATACCTGTCATTTTTAGAGAAGAATACAGCTGCAGCATTATCACAATAAATCCTCAGCGGCTTGGCAATAGAGTCGACGACCCCAAGTCCTGAGATAAAATTTCGCAACCACAATCCATGAACTGTGGCCTCAAAGCATGCCACAAATTCAGCTTCCATAGTGGACGAAGCAGTGATAGTTTGCTTCGTACTTTTCCATGATATTTCTCCTCCGGCTAATAGGAATAAATAGCCAAAAGTAGACTTCCTACTGTCAACACATCCAGCAAAATCTGAGTCTGAGTAGCCAATCACCTCTAGATTATCAGACCTCCTAAATGTGAGCATGTGATCCTTCGTTCCCTACAAGTACCTCATCACTTTCTTTGCAGCTTTCCAGTGTTCCAATCCAGGATTAATTTGATATCTTCCCAACATACCTACTACAAAACTGATGTCTGGCCTAGTGCAAGTCTGTGCATACATTAGACTTCCTACTGCAGAAGCATAAGGAATTCTTTCCATCTGTTTTCGTTCCCATTCATTCTACA
>LPNX010136504.1:495734-794183 GCA_001517045.1 Pseudotsuga menziesii | reverse complement strand
AAACCGGATCCTTACACGTTCCTATATCAAAATCAGATTCTTGTAGATAAACCACATAATCATCCGAAATAGCAGACCTCCTTTCCCTTTGAGATCTCCTTGATGCTACTTCTTGTGGTCCATCTACTATGGGTTCATTGGTGACAGCCTCATTATGGATTGGTGGTTCATTAGTTTGTTGTACAATATTGTCAGGCTGTTCATCAATGATAGGAACAATAATTTCCTTCGAAGCCATAGGTACATGAACTTGTACCCTAACTTCTTGGATAACTACATTTTGTAATTTATCACTTCCACCGACTTCACCATTTTCAATGAATCTGGCATGACCAGTTTCTACAATTCTCGTACTGTGATTAGAGCAATAAAACCTATACCCTTTGGATTTTTCAGGGTAACCAATAAAGTAACCACTGATCGTTCTAAAATCCAATTTCTTTTCATGTGGATTGTACAATCTAACCTCTGCTGGACAACCCCAAACATGCAGGTGTCTCAGACTCGGTTTCCTTCCTGTCCACAGTTCAAAAGGGGTTTTTGGAACTGACCTACTAGGAACCCGATTTAATAAGTATACAGCGGTCTTAAGAGCATACATCCACAATGATTTAGGTAAATTGGAATTACTTAACATACTCCTAACCATATCCATTAAAGTACGATTACGCCTTTCAGCTACACCATTCTGATGTGGTGTTCCAGGCATAGTATACTGTGCACATATGCCATGTTTTTGAAGAATTTTAGCAAATGGGCCAGGGCACTGCCCTGTTTCATCATACTTTCCATAATATTCACCACCTCTATCAGATCTAATGATTTTCACCTTTCTATCTAATTGCCTTTCAACCTCAGTGATATATACCTCAAGGGCATCCACCGATTGAGATTTTTCATGCAACAAATAGACATAACCATAGCATGAAAAATCATCAATAAAGGTGATAAAATATTTTTCTCCACCAAAAGATGGATTGTCAAAAGGCCCACAAATGTCTGTATGGATAATCTCAAGAAGCTTAGTACTTCTTGTGGCACTTTTTCTGGTGTGTTTTATTTGTTTTCCCTTAATACAATCTACACACATTCCAAGATCAGAAAAATCTAGGTTCAAGAGAATCCCATCTTTTACTAATCTAAGTAACCTTTCTCTGGAAATATGTCCCAGCCTTTTATGCCACAAGTATGAGGAATTTTCATTCGTGAGACTACGTTTAATACCAACATTATGATGCAAGGTAAGAATAGTTTCAGCAAATTGATTATCAAGTTTTAATTTGTATAAACCATTAGAAAGAATGCCTGAACCAACAAAAGAGGTATTCTTAAATAAACTAAAACTTTTATTTCCAAAATTACAGGAGTAACCATCAATGTCAAGTCTAGACAAGGAAATTAAATTTCTGGAAATAGAAGGAACATAAAGAGTCTGAGACAAATCCAAATGATAACCGGAATTTAGAAATAAACGGTAAGTCCCAATGGCTTCAACTTGAGCTTTAGCCCGATTTCCCATGAATAGAAAATTATGATTTGGATTTGTGGTCTGGGTTGTAAGGAATCCCTGCATGGTATTAGAAACATGAGTAGTAGCCCCAGAGTCAATCCACCAAGTATTAGAAAGAACTTCAGTTAAGTTTGATTCGAAGCAAACAGAAATGAAATTCATACCTTTCTTTTCGAACCATTCCTTACGTTTCAGACAGTTTTTCTGATAGTGTCCCGAATTTTTACAGAAGTGACACTTATCACTGTTCCTTTCCTTCTGATGAGCCTGAGAACCTTGATTAGGCTCATATGCCTTGGATGGTGTTCGCTTCATGCCCTTTCTAGGCTTTCTCCCTTTCCTTTCAGCTCCTTGAGTGATGAAATGAACTGAATGTTGTCCATGTTGCTTAAGTCTTGCCTCTTCTTGATTGAGCATACCGGCCAACTCATTCACATTCCACTTATCCTTAATAGTGTTATAGTGAATCTGAAATGGCCTATACTGAGGAGGCAAGGAGTTTAAAATGAATTGCACAAGAAAAAAATCATCCACATTCATCTCAAGAGTCTTTAATTGAGCAGCCAAGTTTGTCATTTCAAGGAAATGCTCATGCATTCCACGCGTACCATCAAACTTCATGGTGGTAAGCTTAGCCATCAGTGTCCCAGCAAGAGACTTGTCTGCAGTTCTGAAACGCTCTTCCACATATTTTAGGAATTCTTTAGCATTCTCAGTAGTAGGAAGAGTTGACTTAATGTTGTTTGCTACAGTCATTCGCATGAACTTAAGGCTCAGTCTATTCGATCTTTCCCATGCTTTGAATGTAGATTTTTATTCTGTACTGCTGTTACTGGTAATAGCAGCTGGTTTTTCATATTCAAGTGCTACATCTAGATCCAGAACACCAAGGTGGAACTGAACCTGTTCTTTCCAATCTGAGAAATTCATTCCATTTAGGATCGGGACAGAAGATGCATGCGAATGCAGGGAAATAGGAACTGATACTGCAATCATAAATACATGCTATGTGACATTAATTTATAAGCAATTTGAAAATCATGGTTTAAACAATAGTGAACAGTATTACCGTGACCTACCTTTGGGCTAATCTTATGGTAAACTATTTTAACAATTATGGTGATTTCCTTTCACCTAATAGGACTGATTGATAAAATATTTACAACTAAGTGAGTATGTTACCTTTGAGTATCCATACTGGCCTCAATTATGAATACCCATCAATCATCCTACTCCAATTAAATAATCTTCAAAAATTTGGTGCACCTTTGGGCCAACCTAATATTCTTGTGACTAAATAATTGCGATTTGTAGAGTCATTATTTTAATACCAGTGGAAACAAGTATTAAATTTCGATAATTTGACTCAATATCTACGAGTCTTTCCGGTTGGACCACTTTGGTGGCTACCAAACCGTATCTTAATATAGACCTTAAGTCAATGTAACGACTCTGCAGGTTGATTCAACAGTAATGAGTTTAAACAGAGTAACAGAAAACATTCATCATACTTATAGCAAAAGAAAGCATTCAATATAACAGAGTAATAGTTAATTTCGTCTGTCTATGATTTGCACACTGTATACCCTAAATTCATACGGTGGCTTTAGACTGGTCTATCAAATGCATTCAGAATGCATTTGTCAGATAAAATTAATGGAAAGAGAAGAGAAAGTTCTCTACGCAGGCTCTGATACCACATGTAAATATTTTTCTTGTATAGAACTCCTAATGTCTGTTAACATTATTATAGGACCTGGAACTTTCTAGTTCTTTACCAACAATACAGCGGAATTAAACAGTAATTAATTTGATACCTGGATCCATTTGTGCAGAGTTTGTACAGGGCTGTGTCTTCTTGCTCTGGCTGCTTCAGACTCCAGAACAGTTAAACTCTGTGCTTCAGATCACAGAACAGAAATGAAGAAAAACCCCTGCACAGAATAGAAATGAAGAAACCCCTGCACGGAACAGAAATCCGATTTCTGTCTCTTACCCCGTTCAATACACTCTTTCAGACTGTTCCGATGGATGCTCTGAAGGTCCATTTATGGGCAGAGAGAGGACCGGTTTCCCCAAGACCGTTATTCTCCACCTGTCCATCAGAGTAGGAGAATCGAGACCTCAACCTTGAATCCGTTACAAGAACTCCGTGAAAACTGAAACGGCTGCCAACACATCCGTCTCTTCATATGTGTCATTAAGAAATTAATTTACCAAATTATTCTTACAACCCTGTGTTCCATGAGTTTTTGAAGAAGTATATCTGGTATTTCAAGTTCCAATCCATTGATACCAATACATTCCTCGTCTTCCCGAAGAGAAATCTTCCCGTCATTGAGAATGAAGTTGATTTAGATGTTTGGGTAGATGGTACTGGAATTCCACCAGATGTCATGGAGCCCATTTCAACAATCCACAAAGGTTTCCGTTCTATCCCCATTTCTTCTCAGTTTCTTAAAAAAACCACCAACCCCCGTCACGCTTCTGGTACAGGTTACAAGAAAAGTTGTACATCAACAAGAATATATTAGAATTAGTGGGTTATGATAGTTTTCATATGATCATGTAATAATAATCCAGCTACATAACTGCACTCAACAACCAATGGATCTCTTTTCGTCAGTATCCTTTATTATTCAGTAATATAAACAAACTGAGTCTCTTTTGGTTTTGCCACATTGCCATATTTTTCCAAAAGCTGCAAAGCAAAATAGTGTGGGGAGGAGATTTTAAAAGTGACTTCATGTTTGAATTACTTCGAGAGGACACAACGGAAAAACATAAGGAACAACCAAACCAAATGCAAATGTAATCAAGAAGATCAATATGAATTTTGAAATTATTATATGGCATGGATCTGAGTTTCTCAACCGTGAACCAACTTATTGTCTTTTTTGTCATAGTACCTTGATATAGAGTTCCACAATCGAGATATTCTCTATGAATATCAGCATAGTCTTAAGAAGTTGGTTCACTGAGTATTGTTATGGATTGTATGAGCTTTCTTCATGTTACAGTCAAATTTATATTGTATTAGATAATATTTCAATCCCTTCTTCTGCACATTGAGAACAACAAAAGTATCTATATTTTGGTCCTCAAATAATTTGGACAAATCAGATATTGAAAATTTTATTCAGAGGCATATTTACTACATCCTGCACGAAAACTTTAAGACCAATACCTTGAGATGGAAAGAAATGTCTGAATAAAGGAAACTTCACATTACCAACCGAACAAGGCCACACATGACATACAAATCGATAATATACATTGTATATGACTTTAACACTTTCTATTCTTTTATCAAAAAGCAAAAATAAAAGAAGTGGGTTGATATGTACTGCCCAAAGATGGTTTTGACCCACAATTGCTACTCTCAAAACATATATGACCAGCCTTTTCAGTTAATGAGCAAAGGTTTTAGCAGGTTTTAATATTGCCATTATGTTCGTGTTCACGAGGATCCTCCCTGATCCTGTGTTGGAGTTTACTGTCTGACATTTTAAGTGAACTTTTTCACCTATCATTTAGATCTGAATGAGGGTGAAGTTCACTAAAAACTCTAGACACTAAAGTCAAACACAGGATCCTCCCAAAGAAACAAAAAGGCAAGCATTCTCAATACCTTAACTTTGTGGATACTTACATTCATCCCTACTTAACTCTGTGGATATTTACATTCATCCCTACTACTAAGGTCTAACCATGCAAATTGTGGGTTTGTCCATTACTGCCTCGTTAGGGCATTTACTCCCGTGGCTTTGAAAGATGTCTTCTTCATAATACATTAAAGATGTCATCAAAGAAATAGAAAAAGCAGAGTAAAGAATGCAAACGGAGAGGCAAAATGAACATGAAGCTAAAATGCAAGCTCCAGTTCACTCCTAGTATCAGCGGGAGTATATAAAGTAGAATGAGTCTTGGGCCTTATCTCCTCGAGTTATTGGATGACAGCCTTAACATCTGGCCTCGTCGATGGTCAAGGTGCACAGCACTAAGCAGCCCATAGCAAGTTTAAGTGCTCAAAGTAGTCCATCATCTACAGGACTTCTCATTCCGCTCAAGATATCAACATCAAACAGCTCCAACGTACTCTCCTCCACCACAACAATCTTCACAATAGAAGGCAAATCCACAAATTCAGCAGAGTTCTCACTCTTGCCTGGCCTCTTGCCAATGAGTATTTCTAACAGGAGAATGTCGAAGCTGTATATATCAGTCTTGGTATTGGCATTTTTCATCTTCTGGAGCTCAGGAGCTTTGTAGCCTTCAAGTGTAGCTACATTCATAATCTGAGCAGCAGCTGTCGGAGTCATTAACCGGTCTAGACTATAATCAGTCAGAACATAGTGTTCGTCAACCAAAACATTATTGGATTTGAGGTTTCCATGAATGATAGGCTTTCAAGCCCAGTGTGAAGATGGGCAAGTCCTCTTGTTGCTCGAAGAGCAATCTTGTGCCTCTGAGCCCATCTCAGAGCTGGCATCCCACCTCGAGTATCTGCAAAAGCAAGGATATTTTTGTATCAATAAGACAAAGTAAAGCCCCAACCCACAAACCTACAAGATAGGAATTTCACTGAATTTAGGAGAGAGAATTGCAAAGACTTCACATTGAATCTAGAGCCTAACTTATGCATATGAGATGCAGAACTCTGTTTCAATCTTCAATATTCGTATTTAAAATAATTTGTCAGATCATAGCCTCTTCAATATTAACGTTGCAATCCGAACCTCAATATGCAAGTGGAAGTAGACTATGGATGCTTTCTTGGTAGAGCAATAGTCTTTGTTACGTGTGCTATATCTTTGGGAGAGCTGCATTTCTTTTTAATGTGAAATGTATGTCTCGTCAAGAACATAATGTAGAAGCCGAAAGGCCCTCAGATATATCAGTGGCAATGGCCCATTTCACAAAGCCCTACAAAATCTGTTTTCTTGGTCGTAAAGGACATAACCAACTTTCAAAGCCAGAATTTAGTTGAATTTTTGTAATATATGTACAGTTGATACACCATTAATGGAGCCTGTAATAATATAGGTTTTCCTATTTTTGGAAAACTAACAAAAGAGAATAGATAAATTCTTCCTTAGTCTTGGTTTTCAAGATGACAACTTACCATGAAGAAGGTCAGCCAAGTTGCCTTTCTGCAGATAATCATATACAAGAAGCTTCTCTCTTGCCCCTTCATAAAATGCTCTGAGATGGACTATATTTTCATGCCGAAGCGAACCCAAATCCTTAGATGGAGTATATTTTAATGCCGAAACCGACCCAAATCCTTAATTACAGGTAGGAATTACCTGAGAAGCCTCAGAGCAATAGTTGCTCCCTGGATAAGCTTGGCCTTGTAGACAGTGCCATAGCTGGTCTTACCCAATAGTTGACTTGTTGGATTCAACCCATCATCCACTATGAGATGCTCCCCACCTTCAAAAAGCACCAATCTTCCCTCTCCTGTTTCTTCATCTTCAAAGTCATTAAAAGAAGTGTCCCCTCCCCCTCCCAGAACTTTCCTATTGTGGGCACTTCCAATTCCTGTCAATAAGGACACACATATAACAATGGTTGTCATCAATGCAATATCAATGCCGGCAACTTTTCAAGCAACTTTTCAAATTCTGTAAGCTTGCCCTTTTATGACCAACTGTTTTGCCATTGAAAATACTTTCTCTAAAAATATATAGAAGGAAAAAGCAATTACTACATGTACAATATAAAATAAATTTTCTGTTTTCTTGGAATTTTTTGCCCAAGTTTTCTCAATAGATAAAAAATATCAAAATAATTCAAGAGCACCAAAACTTTCTTCCATTTTTTTTTCTTCAGTTGCCTACACTTCGTTATCCTAATCTGATAGTAGGTAGTGAATCCATGGGCTACTAAAGAATTCTTGCACTTGTTCCATTTTCTGATTGGAAATAGTTCTGCTACATAAGGTGGGATACAAATGTGCATTGCTAAAATGTTTGTTTTGTTTGGATTCCCAGTTTGTCTGGCCTGTTGATGTGTCCACCTTGTTCTTCCAAGTAAAAGCAAATATTGTAACTGGAGCATGCTACACGAGGATCCCTTCTCTTACATGGCAACCTTCTTTTGATTTTAAATACATATAAGTTGTATTGAGTTATTGTTAAGTTTGGATCCTTCTATATATCCAACTTCTTCCAAGTGAAATGCCAAAACAACTATCATAATTGAAACACACCACCGAAGGATTCTTGCATTTACATCCTCAGATTTGTTTTTCGAAAACAGTTATGCTATTTTAAAGGAAATTACAGATATGCACAAAATTGTTTATTCTGTTTTTATGTTCTTGCATGTTCTTCTTGTTTTCATTATTTGAAAGAAAGTGCAGTGCTAATATCTAATCCTCTTTGCCTTGATTTGAGACATAGGAGGGCCAAAGTCCTTGCAAACCAATCTATTGTTGTTATGTGCCTATATAACTAACTGATTGCATTACTTGAATGTAGATATCAGCTCTAGATGGACAATTTCAATTTAGCATGAGAAACAATTTGGATGTCAAAGTGGCATTACAATTGGGATGTCAAAGTGGCATTCTTGACAATTGTTACATATTTATGCCATTAGGCATTTTTCTCTCAGAATTTGGGTTTTATAACACTGTAGCATGGTCGTCCCTCATATGAATAGAATGCTGCCACGCATTCTTTATCACTTGAGTGAATCTTTGCAAATAGAATTCTTATGCGTGGCTCGTCTGTTCTTGACACGGTTGGGTGTTCAGTGACTTAACTGCGTCTGTAGTTCATTCCCTCTGGCATGTAACTCTTGCTCTCTGTAGCTCTGGTGTATAATTGTTTACAAAAGATGCAACGTGAAGCTAGGGAGGTGAGAGAGTTCATCCATCACTCAAAACGCACCTGGATGTGGCACTATATTAACTGCATCATTTTGCAACCCAAAGTCTTTATGCAAATCCGAGAGTGGAAGATGACCTTCGATGAGTTATTTGTGGAGCTTCGAACATATATTCAAGTGATTCACAATTCTCAACAGATTACGTCCGTGACAACACACCAGGAAGTTGTAAAACTTTAAGATCAACCCAACACCAAATTGGTAGGGGTAGAAATCAATGCTGCCGAGATGAGTTTCGGAAGGACCCCCTATTGGCATAATTGGGGTATATGGTATGGGTTACCCTACGCCAAGGTTTGTCACAATTTTAATCATGTAATTTGGTTTACAATTGCTCAATTTCCAATTGTGCATATAAAAAATGATATTGCTTCTACAATCAAATTAGATATGGCCAACTTTTAGGCTGATATGAGGAAGATGAAGTTATCTGCATATATGAAGACCAATAAATTTTTTTTGGTTTTAGACAACATGTGGAGCGCACTCGATCTGAAGGAATTTGGCATGGAATTTGGAGAAAACAAAGGGAGAAAAGTTGTATTCACAACCCAAAATAGAGATCTAGAGATTTGATTCAAGAAATGAATGCAAAACAGTCCATCCAATTACAACCTTTACTACCAAAGGAGGCTTGGGAATTGTTTTGGAAATTAGCTTTTGAAGATGGCCATGTTCCAGATGATATACATAAGATTGCGCGACAAGTGGCTGAAGAGTGTAAAGGGTTGAAATTGGTGATCTGTAGATGAGTGGAAGTTTTGCTTTAAAGTAGATACAAAAGGTGGATTCAAATTTTCCAATTACTTGCCCTCTAATTAAAAGAGAATTGTATTATCGATTGAGATAGAGCTACGAAAGTTTGCCCCATGACAATTTGAAAATTGCTCTGTTTATTGTGCCATGTTTGAGGAAGATGTCCAAATTTTGTTGAATACGTTGGTACAAGCGTGGATTGTAGAAGGTTTGCTGAAGACCAAAGAAGATGCCAAGTACGACTATTTCTTACAAATGGAGTACAACTATGTAAAGTTACTTGAAAAGCGTTGCTTATTCGGGTGGTGAAGGTTATTAATGAGATTCCCATTGCAGTTCATAATGTTATTAACGACATGGAAATTTATAGTAGAGAGAATGAAGAGAATTGTGTATTGAGGGCAGGTCAAAGTCTTCAACATTTCCCCAACATCCCAGCTTCGAATAACTGCAAACAAATATTAGTTTGCGGCAATGATATTAGGTCGTTGCCTGCAAAGGATTTAATATGTCCCAAATTGGTTTCTATAGTCTTGTCTAGAGACTGTTATTTAAAAGAAATTCTAGAAGAATTTTTAAGTCAACTTCACTTGGTTGAGGGTATTGAATCTTTGGCATCTATCAATAAAATCATTGCCAACATCACTGTGGAAATTGACACAAATTCACTGTCTCATATTCACTGCAACTGAGAATGAATAGATAGGTAATATTTCATGTCTACAATTCCTGAATCTTGACTTGTGTTAAACTCTACAAGAGTTTCCTTCTCAAATAGGAAAACTTCAAAATATGAAGTCTCTCGATCTTCGGGGTTGTATAAATTTAAGAGTGGTCCCTAATGAGATTACATGGATTTCGAACTGCCATATTTTACATGATTGGAGTATGATTTATGAAATTTGAGAGATTTTACATGATTGAAATTTGTAGAATGCGCCTTTGGGAAAAATTAATATTTTGATTTACATTTTAAAACACATCTCAAATTTCATAGCTGAAATAAATTATTTGGAACTATTCTATACGAACTTATTATTTTGATGGAACTTTAATGATGAAAGTTTAGTGTAGGCCCTTTAAACCATGAATACAAAATAAAAATAAGTTATTATACTTTAATATAGGCAGTATGTCATTGTAATGGATTCAACATTGATTTCCTATTACTTCATTTGACGACTTAATAGTTTGTATCTCACTTTTGCACTGTAATCAAAGTTTTTATAATTCATGATTTTATGCATTCATATTATCCAAAAAGGAATTTTTCATATTTGTGTTTCGCCCGTTATCACAGGAGCGATGAAGAAATGCTCGATTTCCAGAAAGAGCATTTAATTTACATTTACATCGATATATTTCTATGCCATACTGTCTCTGCCTCCATTGCATCACCCTCCATTGCCTCTTATGAACCTCCCTTCATTATCTCTGCTTACAATGAACCACCCTCCACTATCTCTTCTTCCAATGCACTGCCTTTGTGTTCATCTATACACCGCCTTCATGACTGTATCTCTGCTTACAATGCACCACCCTCTACTATCTCTTTTTCCAATGCACTGCCTTTGTGTTTATCTATACACCGGCTTCATGACTCTATGCAATGCTTAATTAATTGTCTGGACATGTTTTCCATGGTTTCAATTTGGGAACTTAGTTAGTTGGATCCATAATAACCAAAGTATAAATACATCCTACCCTGTATTCTCTATGTTTTGGTTCTACTTAGGCTTCTCCTCCTTTCCATGGGGCACCACTATCCCATACACATGTGAATGGACATTATATCTTACTCACTCATCAATGGATCATGGATCGATTGGATAAACTGGTTATGAAATTGAAACAGGTTTTGTTTCTTCAATTGTTCCCTTTTATGGAACTACTGTCTCTTGGTAAACTAGATATGGAACTCAAGTTGCATCTACATCCAATGTTGTGGTATATGGCCCTTACTCTTTACTAGGAAAGGACATTGGATGAGGCTATGGATCTTGATCTAGAAATGAATTTGGACCTGAAACTGTGAGGTAAACATTCTGCATATGCCCATAATTCCTCATGCAACCAACAACAATATATTCCTCCTTGACAAAAAGATACAAGCAATGTATCTATCTCACAACTTTCGTAATCTCTCTCTTAAAGCATAATGTGCTCTGATACCATGTCGAATACATAGTCATAAGACAATGGGTGAATCCATTGTGACGATATGATTTCTCTCTCTTAACTACTACATTATATACACTATTTTGTTAGTAAGTAATATTTGTGTTTCTCCTTACAAAAAATTATATTTCACATTATCACAAGATGTAGAATATATTTTCGATTCCCTTCGACAACAACATCTGAGATGACAAATCAATATCTTACTGTGAATAAACTTAAAAGAAAATTCCTATGCAATGAAAGGAGCCTTACACTTAATTCATGTTTATTATTAAATATATTTATTGATTCTTGCATTTTTTAGATATTTTCACTAATTTGTTAGGGAGCTGTAAAAAAACCCATAACTCTTCATCGTGCAATGCCAAGTTAAAGAAACAAAATTATGAGCATGCCATACAAAGTAAAATACAACGAAGAAATTTTTAGTCAAGAGATCTTGGTCAATACATAGGAAGGAAATAAATTGTATTTTGATCTATCTTATAAGTATTATTTCCTTAGCCGCACGGGTGTGGCTCAATGGCGGTTCCGTTGTAATGAAGTTGTTTGTCAATTGGAGGTCACGAGATCAATCCCACCCGGGTTTACCTGTGTCCCATGTCTTGCGGCGGGTGTGGGCACCTAGGGTTATAGTGGTAGCGGGAATGGATCCCTGGACCCCGTGTCATGCGAGTACCAGCCCGGCCCCAGTTGCCGATTCCCCTAGTCAAAAAAAAAAAAAAAAAGTATTATTTCCTAATTGTGGTTGGAAAAGGAATTACAAAATAGACCCTGGCATATTTGCAATGAACAAGATTCATAGCTTTTACTTCTAAACTTATTAGATAATTTTTTATTTTGTCTTCCAATTTTGTAGATCATAATGTCCTTGAGAAACAATGAAATATCCAAAACATCATTGATCAATACATAATCAAATCTATCATAGTTCAACTATCCTATTTGTTTAAGTAAAAGAAATAAACAATCCAGCGTCTCCACATTATCATATCACTAAATGTGATATACATCAGACCAACTGTATTTATCCTCTAAAGGGGAGGTGAAGGAGGGGCATTATTAAAAATTAGTTGTCCCTTAAAATTATATTACATTTTTCTCTTATATGGGTGTTATTATTTTTTAGGTGTACCTGTGACTTTATTTTTGTAGTATTTTGGTGACCAAGTAGTGTTGTTGTGTATTGGGTCACTATCTACATGGTATTTAGACTTGAAATATTGTTGTGTATTCGGTCACTATCTACAAGGTATTTGGACTTGTAATTTTGTTGTATAAAGGGTTAATATCTGCATGATATTTAGGCTTGAAATTGTGTGATTCTTCTATTTAAAGAACGAATTTACCACTACAATTTTGTACCCTACTTTGTAGTATTAGTAGAAAAAAGTGTTTAACTACAAGAAAATGTTATACTATTTAAAGGCCAACAATAGAATAAAATAATAATATTTTTACATTTGATCTCTAAGTATGTTAGAACGTAGTATTAGTAGTATACAAGTAGTTGTGATGATTCACATGTTAACTAGGATTTTGTTTAGAACATGTTCTACTTTAAGTGTACATGACAAATATGAAGTGAGTACATAGTCATCTTGGAAATCTTATTAAGTCAGATGTGAATCAATTTGCTATGTTTTTACAATATGTGACTTATAAATATTCTACTATTTTTGAATTTATTGATATAAATATTTGTGTGCCCTCCTATTCAGGATCATTCTATAGTGAACTTGAAGGGTCTTTTAATAAAAAATGACTTAGTAACAATGGAACCATAATAAAATTGATAAATGAAAGAGTAATCCCTCTTAACTTGAGAGAAATGGTGGTCATAATCAAGAAATTTTTTATCCCATGGGCTATTTTTCAACTCTTTAAAAAAAATGGAAAATGTATGTACGAAAAGCACAAGCATCTTCCCTTTGACTACAAGAGCATTGGAGGATTTTTCTTGTGGTTAATTTTCTCCTAAATGACAAAGAAAGAGTAGTGAGAAAACATTGACTCCAAATGGTTGTTGCTTGAAATCTATGTCTAGGCTAGTCCAATATGACCTAATGGGTTCACTCAATACTTGTAGGTCATTAAGCAATGACATTCTTCTAGGTCACTAAAATACAAGTTTGGATTCTATTAAAGATGATATAATAGTGACATTCAAGCAGGTGTTAATACTAAGCTTATATGGACAAAATTAGCTCATCATTATGTTTAATAATGGAACTCTTCCTCATGGAACCTTGAACTTAAATATTATTGGACATAATAAATTTTCTTCCTCATGGTAATAGAGAAATCCTGTGAAGTAAATAAAAAGGAGCTTACTTAATATGAGGCACAATATGGTAAGGTTTAGTTCTTTCTCACTGTTGAACTTGAAAGGAAACCTATGCTACGATGATTTATGTAGTTGAGTAGGATTACAATGTTACTCAAGTGGAGGAAAACACTTTTGGAGACAGATCGTAAGAGTTTCCATCTTAGGAGGTCAAGAAAATCCTAAAGAGTATAGAAAGAATGATAAGGAACATAAAAAATACTTTTAATGGTGAAGAAGTATGTACAAATGTTCAAGATGGAGGAAAAGAAACTATACATTGAGATGTCAAAGATCATGCTCTTATTGGTAAGTTTTGGTTTACCCTACTTTGTTGATATGTTGTAAGGTAAGGTCTAGTCAAACTTATAGGAAATTAGTTGTTATGATTCAAATCATTTACAACTTGAAGAAAGTCCAACAAAACTTTCGTCGAGGGTAAATCCTATTTTTATTCGATTATTTCTTTTCATTCTCATGGAAAAGAGGGAATCTTATTTCCATAATCCTTAAATTGTTGATCTTAAATTTTGACGTTGCATTTTAAAACCAAGGATATATTTAATATTGGTCTCCATATCTATTTGTTCATAACATTTTTTTTTACCCAAATTAAGATAATAGTGTATATTTAGATTCAATTAGATTCTTTTGGTACACATTCTACAACTTTGAATCTAAAAAGTGGTTGTGAACGATGTTTGGTATTTTGATTTCATTAATTTTTTCTACCTACTTACAATTTCCCCTTACGTAAATAGTAGTTTATTGAGTAGTTTACAAGTATCTTTGGAAATTTATCCCCTACTTAGCCCCAATGTGTACTTCTTTTCTAAATAGATTATATTTTTTTTCCTTCAAACTTGTAGTCCTTTGTTATGGGTTGTATTGTCATAACCCTACAAGGAACATGATAAACTTAAGTTCATCCATCAATGCTCAACAATCAGTATCCAACAGAGAGAATCATCCACATCCCTCCAAGAAAATAAATGACTTGAAAATATATTAAAATCCTAACATCATGATTTATCCAACTATGCTAGCATAGGATGTTTTGTATATAAGAGCATTTTCCCTAATTTGTAAATTCATGAGATTACAGCTTTTGGGCAAGACCTTGGTAAACAATATTAATGAAATTTGAAATCTAGAAAGACTTAGAACTCTCTTTCCCACGAGACTAAAGGAAGATTCTTTAGGTTTCTTATTTCATATAAAATCCATGAGAGTGAGAGTAAAAGAGAAAATGAGAGAAAAAGAAGAAAGAAAAATACTAGGATTTATTCTGCTTCTGAGAGTGAAAGTGGAAGTGAACATGAAAATGCAAGAAACATAAAAAAGGAAAAATACCGAGATTTCTTTACATCTTAAGAGTGAAACTAAAACTAATAGTGATGCAAGGAAAATGAAAAGGAAGAGAAGGGAGTAGCAGTACTTTTGTTCAATGAAACAATTTAGTTGAGTCTATATTGCTGAAGCTCAGGAATTGAAAGGAATGCTACAACTTCGTATTTTTTCTATTGTAGTTATAAAAATGATGAGTTCCTAGTTTAGAACAATTAATAGTGCTTCAAAGGAATCAATGATTCTTTGGCTAATTATTATTTTTTGAAGCATATTCGATTAATCCATTCATTTTTCCACCTCTATTCAACAACTTAAATCAATATCTTATTCTTTCGATTGAGTTCCAATTTACTCCTAGAGTATATTTCTAATGGAATGGTTAGTTGAAATTTGTACATTTAATGTTGGATTTCTAAGAATGGATTTTATTTTTGTCGAATTTACTACATTATGCATTTGAATTAATTTGAACACTTCAAAACATCACACTTTCTATACAATTGTAGGTATAGCTCAAAATGAGCATACTTTGTATAATTTTGAAGTTTTATGCATTTTTTGAATTATATTGTCTAATGCTACAACTTACTATAAATTTAGAATCTTTAAGTTCCTCAATATAAATCACCAAGTCTACAACAACTAGATTTTAGTTTCCTTTTCGACATTTTTTACCTATCGAGGTATTATTGCACCTTATTGGGGCAATTGCTAGTAATATAATGTGTGAGAACGTTCATAAGCATGATCAATGCTTGAGGATCATCAATCTCCCCTCTTTAAGATGTGCTCAAACACTAATAATAATACAACTTTAAGACTTCCATGTCACTACCCTATTATCCATCACGTCACATCATTGAAGCATATGCACCCTCAAAGGTTGATTAGACAACTTTTACAAGCTTTGGATCTTTGTGATTCATAGGGTGGTTGGGTGGTTTCAAGCTCATAAGAGAAATAGTTTCAACAACCAGCTTTTGAGGGCCTGAATGATTTCAGTGGTGCCACATGTTTTGAGTGGTATCCTTTTAGGCTCGTGCCTATTAGGATAAAATTTAGCTCTTTCATGAACCTGAAAGGATTTCAACCATTGATTAGTAATATGAACCATCAAAACTTGCATTCTTGGCTTTTATCAGATAGGACACAAAAAACCAAACCCTTTGCAATGTCATCTCTGCATAAGAGACTATGTTATATGATAGGTTGTCTTCGGACTCTGATTCCTCTATCCCACGTGATCTCAATTCGCTCTCCTGAGTACTTGGATTCTGACAATAGTAGTCCACGAGCATGACACCTTCCACAGGCATTGAAAAAGAGCTTGATATGCACATATTTGTTTTCGTCATTAACCAGAGTTGATATTGGTACCAACCAGGGATCAAATTTGAAGGGTAGGGTCCCATTTCACTTTGAAGGCTTGTGAGAAATTGAACCCTTCAATGTTGACATGTAAAAATAAATCATTCTTTTCATTTGAAATTGTAAGTGTACAACAAAATTTTATTATTTATTAAAAATAGTGTATAGAAAAAAAATGACAATAAGAAGAAATCTTGAGTGATTCAACATTTAGATGGAATTAGTAAGGTAAACCATGTACTCTCCTGGTCCCTGGACCATATAGTTTATTGAACTTAGATAAGGGACAATTCTCTCGGGCCAGTGAAATACTCGATTGCTAGGTCATTGATAAAATAAGGCATTGGAATTTGGAAAGACCTTTGAATGGAGGATTGATTCAGCTTGATGGTGGCTCTATTGGTCAAGTGTGATTGGGCCTACCTAAAAGAAAAACCCCAGAATGTAATACCTAATGCTTTCACGGAGAAACTTTTTAACTAACCCTAAATTCAGCAGTTATTTTTAGAATTGAATCATGTCCTCCCCACATGCTCAAATCAAAGTGATCAAACAAAGGCCCCAATTTTAGGTGTATTATGGATAGTCCCTCCAATGCATATCGAGTTTATGCCCCAATTCGAAGTGATCAAACAAAAACCCCAAAGTTAGGTATATTATGGATAGTCCCTCCAATCTATATCAAGTTCATCAGCCCTTTCGAAAAGTTTAAGTATTTATTAGTCCACTATAAGGAAGAACTTTTAAATTCTCCAACAAATATCACTACAAGCTGGGTGTCTAGTTTCTACCAAAGTCAACAAGGAATATGAATCATAAACACGCATTTGTGAGGTTTGCGACAACGAGGATGTTGAAATCATGTTCTTCTCTAGATCATTGCACTCCCGGTCCCTCATTCATGAATGCTAATCAAGGGATTCCCTTGTTTAGATATATTGGTAGACAATTTGTACTTCTTGTTTCCGTTATTAAAAGGCTGACAGGAAAATGAAGGGGTCAGAGTCTACAACATTTACAGTGTCGGTTGTTAAATATTTTATCCTTTCAACTATTGGATTTCATTAAGGAAATTGGAACAATTCAAACACTTATATTCAAATATTGTTCTTTCTTCCAACCTAATGTTTACAATTCACGACAGATAAATAACATTGACAGATTTGGAACTCAAATACAAGGCTCTTTCTTCTTGCTCCTTCACCCAAACAAAGTTGTGGAACTAGACTATGAAAAGTATACATTATTTTGGTTCTGATTTCATTTAAATACTGGGTTTTTTAAGGTTACATCTATTGAGTATTTGAGACTTAGTCTGGCGGAAACACAATCGCATAATACATTACAAATTTTAAACAACATTTTGGGATGGAGAAATTTTAAACCCTTATATTTATAGAACCAGAAGGAAATCCAACAAGAAACACATTTAAATTTTATCCACATATAAAATGTTACAGAAGTGTAAAATGCTATACATACCTGTAAATTCACAACAACCAAGTCGACATCTTAGCTCTGCATAATTTTCTGTAGGAAATAGAAATTAGGGAGACACTGAAGCATAGAATTGGAGAGTCGAGAATCTGAGTCCCAACCTCCAACTGTCCTATACTCATAAACCCAAAATAATGTTTTTTTTTCACAGACTTCACCAATCTCTTTAAGTTCGGGGAAGCTCAATCCAACCTACCTAACGTTCTACCTTTTCTTCTCTTGCTCCTACCTATGAAAAAGGTGGAACCTTCAAGTTTCCCACCATAGAAGACAACGAGGAATTAGAGTGTGCAACTGTTTCCTTCTACAAAAAGATGATCGGAAGCAATGCCATCTCAATTCCACAGTATCCCGGCACTCCTGAGTTGGTTTACCTTGCTCGAGGTCGGCGAATGCATGCTTGTTTATTTCACATGATTACAAAAAAAATCATTTTATAATTGCTTCTACATAACATAGATATATCTGTGCAGGTGAGGAAAAACTGGGTATTGTTTTCACGATGTTTCTAGAGACTTTCGGAGATCATTCTTCATTATGAGGGTGCTCAGGGCATAGATTAGAGAGCCCACGGGAGGAAGAAGAAGAAGAAGAGGACTCAAGTCAAAAGGTGAGGTGGGGTGAGTGAGGAGGGGAGACGTAATAGAGATATTTGCAAAAGAAACCCATTGGTGCTATAATGATGGGAATGAGCCTCTCTAAATCATAGCCATTGTAGACATAGGAAACCCTCATAAACAACTCGGGCGCAAGAGTTACCGTGTAAGCATCCCAAAAAATTAAGTAATGATAATATTCAATTAGGTATATGACAAATTCTTTCGTTTCTTTAAGAGATGACTATATGCATATTGTACAACCATTCTCTCTTAATGGCCCTCCATTCTAGTTGCCTTTGTCTCTACTTCCTAACCCTCTTCGTCCGATGAGATAGGTAGACTAAGTGGCCTAGGTGGACCGTGGGAGACTGGGAGTGCTAATTCAAATGATTTTGACCCCAGTAAATGAATGTAAATTGGAATAAATCTCAGAATCCTGGACTAACTAGTATAGGATATGATTCATGAGCATAAACAAAGGGCGGTGTGCTGCTAGCCTACTACCAAAGATCCATCATCCCAGTCTTGTGGTGGTCATAATAGAAATGTCTAGCACTGGGTGAAAACCTGGTCTGGAAACTTACATACCCTGCATTAGACCAGGTTAGGTTCAAATCTAACGAAGATTGCTCAATGCATTATAAATTGCAACTTGTAAGTTGTAACCCAAAAAATAACACCATTAGTTTTTCCTTACGAAACCTTGACAGTGGAGGGTTATCAAATCAATTCACCATCCATATATATGACTCATATGAGTATTTAATTTCACATCATATACTCAAATACTCAAGCGACTTGTAAGTTGTGAGATCACATGACTCGGTGAACAATAAGATGACAGATGGAAAATCGAATTGGCAGGTGGAAACATCTCATACCAAGATTTAATGAAGTTGGTGAATTAGTAATGCATGCTAATGCCATTAAATTCTTTGAAAGTGAACATCGAATCGTGAGTCACAATCCCGACTCACCAACTTGAACTTGGCACTAGGTATCCTAGTGGCCCACCATAGTTCGTGTCGATTGGGATTGAGATCCTCATCCATGATCCGACTATTCAAGGGCACTTAGGAAGACTTTGAGTCCCAACTCTCCACTGAATCCATCTCGAGCACATTTTGTAGCTGCCCTTCTGTTACAAATTTACCGAGGCTTACTCAATTTCATTATTGAAGTGCTGGAAATGAAACTATACTTTTTTTGCATGGTAAAATTCCTTGTTGCCTTCTATGACATTTAAAATGGCCTTTGAAGGGCTCTGAAGGCTTCAAATTTTAAGCCTGGTACCAACATTGGCTCCAACAGGGATATTCTTTTTCTTTGGAAGAGGCTAAAAATTGTAGATTAGTGCCTTGTTCCATTGCTTTATGGAATCTAAGAATTCTTTGGAATCAATTCTTACGGCTTGTCTTTCTCCTTTATTTTTCACAACTTTCAAAAATAAAAGATTAAACTGAAAATATTACATGAAATGAAGTTAAAGAAAAACTTTTGAAAAGAAAAATGCTAGGAGGAATTAATTTACACAGTGTTACAATTTTTAAAATAAATCGATAGTGGAAGAAATGTTTGAAGAACCTGTTGTTTATGAGATTTCCAAAAAAAATCACCATTAATGTGAGACAATTGATATGCATTATTTCCTTAAACTATCACAACCTGGAAGGAACCAATCCAAATATTGTCGAATTTACCATGTTTTGACTTTTCTTCTCTCCTGGCATTCCATTTCAGAACTACATCACCTGGTTGGAAATCTCTTATCATATCCTTCATGTCAAAAGTATCTTTCATCTTGTCCTAATGTAACTTAGTTTTGTCATCATGTTTATCCTTGACTTATTGTACTTGTATTAGTTGGTGACTTCTTCTTTCCATGTCATCGACTTCTTAGTGATTTGGCTACAACAACTTCATGATTGGTAAATATCCAATTTGGATGGGGAGGATTTCCTCTTTACCATAGACTAGTTGGAACAAAGAAGTGCCTATCGATTTATTAACATTGATCATGTCATCCCATAGTGCATACTTCAGGTGTGAATCCCAAGCCTTCTTATTTTGAGCAACCATCTTCTTAATGATGGTAATAAAGCACTTATTTAAGGATTTCACAATCCACTTCCCTAATGGTAATAAGTTGTTGAGTGGAATAGATCTATATTATAATCTTGGTATAAATTCATAGTTTTAGAATATTTAAAGGCTTGTTTGTTATTAGTGATCACTTTTCTTAGACATCCAAATTCTGAAAAAATGCTTTATTCTAGAAACTTTATGATGATTGTATCATTTGCAGTTTTAGTTGTATAGCCTCCACCCACTTTGTGATGTAGTCAGTGGTGGGGAGGATCCTTTATGCTGACCAGTCGAATTGTAGTTGATATCTCAAATGGAGCATAGTCCCCACTATTGGAATAGATCCTCCACCTTGATAGGTTTGAGTGGCAATGGTAACCAATTACGTTTTCCTACAAACATTTAGCATTCCACATAATCCCTACAATCTTGTTGGCATCAAAGAACATGGTGTGACAATAATACCCAACCCTAAGAACTTTATATGCAGTATCTCTCTAGGCATGATGTCCTCCATATATGCCTCTATGGAATTCCATTATTAATCCTTTAGTTTCTTCTTCAACAACACAATTTAGGATAGCCCCAAGAGGATCATTCCTGAATAAGTAACCATCAAGGATACAATACCTAATGGATTTGAGCTTAAGAGATATGATCTTATCCTTTTTCAGATTCGGAGGACAAGATACATTTTGAAGAAAATAGACAATATCTTTATACCATTCTTGATTAAGCAAACCTAGTAGAAACATTAAGTGGAAAATTATAATGATCACCTTCATCTGTATCATGCGAGAGCTGGTATACTAGATTGATGTCCAAAGCTTGACAATTTGACTCTAGAAAGAGTTTAACTAGACCATGACCTTTCACCAATTTAGTTGGTTTTATTTAAAAATCATAATCTTTTATCTTCAGGGTCCATTTTCCTCTTATGTCCTCACTTTCAAGCTGGAAGAGGATGTCTTTGATTGTACTACCAAGAATATAGAAAATGAATTTTGAGTGTAGGACGGAACCCATAAATTATTTCAGTGAATTTACCAAAGCATAAGATTTTTTTTTTTTTTTTCAATGTGGTTCACGCGTCGGCTTGACTGACGGGCTACATCCACGGAATAATTTCTGGCGGACCCACCCGAAGGGGCCTCACACCCGCGGCCGCTGCGTGCCTAACCCCAAGAGAGTCGATGAGAATGGATCCTGCGACCTCACATGCTGGGAGGCCTAACTACGAGTACTCGACCGATTGAGCTAACTCTTGGGGCTGAAAGCATAAGCTTTCTTATCCATGGTACTATATTTTATTTTTACATCTCTCAATGCCCTACTGAAAAAGGACATGGGTAGTTCTCAACCTGCATTATTTCTCTACAAAAGGGCAACTGCAATAGTTACCTTAGAAGCAAAAGAAAAAATAAAAAAAATATTTAGTAGAATATGGGTTAATCAAGACATGTGATTGACCCAACGTAGATTTAATCTATTTGAAATAATTTCTTGCTTAAATGGTCCATTTGATTTCGGCTTCTTTTTATAACATATATGTGATTTTCTTTAGCATCTCTGCAAAGTTAGGAATGAATCTTCTAATGAAGTTGATCTTGCCAATGAAATATTGCATTTCCTTCTTATTCCTGGGGAGATATATCAAATTTATTGTAGCCACTCTATCTAGATCAATTATGACCCCTTCTTTGCATACAATATGCCCCAACAACTTTCCCTCCTTCATAGAAAAGAAGGAATTTTTAGGATTTAAAGATATCCCAAACATCCTACATTTTATGAAAGTATGATCAAGATGCTTCAAGTGGTCCTCATCATATTTTGAGAAGACAATCATATCATCAATATATATATAACAATAAACATATACTTTTCTCCCACAAATGCGATATCCATGGCCCTTTGGAAATTTTCTCCATCATTTATCAAGCCGAAGGGCATCTTGTCATACATGAATGTACACCAAGATGTAAATTATGGTGGATCCTACCACTTTTTGAAGAATATGGTCAATCTTTGGCAAGGGGTAATTTTCCTTTAACAAACACTTGCGTGGGTTTCTAAAATCTACACACAACTGAATTTCACCATTTTTATTTCTCGTTGGGACAAGATTAGACACCCATTATGAGTATATAACGAGAATAATGGTTTTAACATCTAGTAGCTTCCTAACCTCTTTATCAATGATGGGGAGTAAGATAGGATTGAATTGCCTCAACTTTTGTTTCATTGGTTTAACATCTAGGTTGAGAGGAATTATATGTTGTATAATGACAGTATCATATGTTTTCAAATCTCCATACTTCTAGGAAAATATATCTGGATACCCTTCAAAAAGAGATGCATACCTCTGTTTCGACTTAGTTGATAGGAATTTAGAGAGTTTGATGTACCATGGATTCTCCTTGGTGCCAAGGTTGAATTCTTCAACATCTTCTATGTTTGGATGAATGGTTGGTTTAACACGAACGCCATTTTTTGTCAAATAACTACTACAATGGTACCATACCTTTTGATATAAATTTGTTCTTCAACAAGAGACTCTTATGGTCAGACATCAAATGCACCATTTCCAGAACAATTGTGCTCTATGTCTGAGTTTGATTATCGACATCCTCTTTAGCTCTTGGATCTACATTGGTGACTGAAAACTCATGAACCAACACCATAACGTGTTTAATCTACATGGTATCTTTGAAAACTTTCCAGTGCTTCACATTATCTAGAATTGAAGGATGGCACTGCATCTCAATTTCATATTTCAACTTTGGCTTCTTCGGTGGCTTCAAAGTACTTTATTCTATATCCAAGGAATGATCCCGTTGATTGGTATCTCTAGGGATAAAGGTTATGTTGAAGCAATAAAAAATTCTCTCTATGAATACCAGACTAGATTTCTATATGTCCTCATTTTTAGGTGCTTAGTTTGGTAGGAACCTTTCACTTGATTTATGACTAATTCTAAGTCCCCAAAGACAACTAGTTTGGTTTTCTTTATATTTTTGGAAATTTGGAGACCAAGAATGAGAGCCTCATACTTAGCAATAGTGTTAGTAGTCTCAAATTCTAGCTTGAAAGATAAGGAAAATTGCTTTATCTTTTGGTGATATGTATGGATATCTAGGATTCAAAGAATCCTTACTGAATCTTTTGTGAGGTACATCAACTGGGATCTCAAGAATATTCTAAATGAACTCTTTGTTGACAGGGTACACTAGTGTCCCATCATGAGCTACCATTGCATTTTGTTCTTTTGAGTAGAGGTTGATGCAACAACCTATGAGCTTAGGAAAATGCATTCTAGGGATAGTCACAAGAGGTAGACCAGATTCCCAGAGGCATAAGTAATCGTGTCCAGCTTCAAACCTATCCATTTCTTTTCTTTCTATTTGATGCATATTTGAAACATAGGTGACAATATCGAAAACTTCTGCAAATGAATTTGACATATTATCATCTAGAACCTAGGTGGTAGTTACATGTTCAAACCCTAGAGAAGTGTATGTCGAAGCCATGGGAGATGATAGGGGTGGAAAATACATGGTAAATTGAGAGAATTGTCATTCTTGTACAAGCATAAAGGAAATGCAGATTTGTCTCTTAGCAACACTTACTGCTCTCGGATAATTTAAATTTTAAAATTTGAAGAGATTGGGGAGTGATTTATATAGACAAATTTGTGCAATAAATGCAATCTGTGTGGCACCATGCGATAAGATAATATGAGATAGAAGTGGATGGGAATTTAAACATATTTTATCCATTAGGAGCATGGAAACATGGCAACAACCAATTGTTGAATGAATTGATAGGTGAACGGTTTTGAATACGAGGGGCAAGGGTGATAAATGGTTTCAGGATAAGGTGAGGAACGGTTTTAATAAACTACTTTTCTAAACATGAACTCATACGGTGATTCCATGTGTCCCTAGTGGTTTTCTTTCAGGATTATGATTTTTAATATAAAACATGGGCACTTTCATGAGCCTGAATGCTTAAGGACCGTCTATCTCCCCTCTTTAAGATTTTCTCACACATCGATAAGCATGCAACTTCGACACTTTCATGTCAATACCCTCTTCTCCATAATGTCACATCATCGAACAATATGCACCCGTCGAGGTTGATTAGAAAAATTTCCCAAGCATTATATCTTCGTGCTTCATAGGGTTTGTTGTTAGGGAAAATGTATTCCTATGACTAGGCTACGAGGTCACCAACATACTATAAAAAGATGCATTTGAATATAGATGAAACTTGTATATTATCAAAGAGTGAAAATGAGCTCTATGGATAGAAGAATCACACCTTATTCCGGAGTTCAATCAAAGCTTAAACTTCTTCCAAAGAAATCCCTCGATCTACTACTCCAATACCTAAAAAAAAAACTAACCTTCTCAAAGCACTTTTAGATATTACAAATTAGAGATATGAACAAAGAATATGATTGAAAATTTATGTAAAATAACAACTATTAACATAACTGATTGATAAGTGAAGAATGCACATCAAATATTTGGAAGGAAATAAGTCTCTTTATTCATAAAAGTTTGGATCAAATATATAAACCTCATTCTGATCTAATCTTCTTGAAACCTGGTTCTGGGCCTTCTTGCTTCTCTTCTCTAAGAAAAATCCTCTAGCATAACTCTATCTTTGGAATGGTCCCCTTTTCTCTAGCCTCTCTCATCTTTTTATGGTTAATTGAGACGAGAGGTCACGAGGCTAGGGCAGTTATGGAAGGTGAGGTGGTTTCCATATCGACGCCAACCACCTCCTACTTAATTTGTTTTTTAATTTTTAACAAGTTTTTAAGGGGCACACGAGTGTAAAAGGAGCAAACTGTGTGTAACATGTGGGTTTCCTTAAGGAAACTCGCATGCTCAACTTTTAATATAAAACACAGGTTTGCTATGGATAACTAGCGTGTAACACGCGAGTTGTTAGACTTAAAATTGCATGTATGCCCTAAACTCATAACACACAAGTATCAACACTGGAGTAATCATCAAGTGATCGACACCAAATCCTTCTATAGACACAAGGCTCTTTAATCCAACTTCTCCTTTTGTGTGACGAAACACTCAATATCATCACTCAACTAGAGAAGTGTCATTTTGAGGTATAATAGATGCCCCCTAATGTGTGAGGTCAGAGGGGGAGGATGGCCGAAATACATTACATTAGGAAAAGAGGAAACTCAGAGGACCCAAAATCCATGCTACAAAGAAGTACCTAAAATAGACAAATAAGAGGTCATTTTACGATATCATCACTGAGAGTATGCCATGTTCAATAATATGGAACACTAGCTCCGTTAGAAGATACATATACATCATTTGATATAGGATACAAGTCCACGAATGATTTACAAAGTGGATCGCAGCCATGTGAGTACAAAAATAGATATTCAAAGATGGACTTGTGTCACAAAGTATGGCATGATCTTGCACAACATAGGTTTTATAAGCTAAAAAACCAAGGTCTTCTTCCAAATCTAATGAAGAGTACGAATCTTGACCATGTGAATAAAGTCATTGAAAGTCAAACATAGAGGATACTGTCAGAGTATCAGTTAAAAAGGGTGAACCGGTAACCAATGCATGGGAGACCACCAAAATGGAAAGTGGATCCTGAGTTATTATCCAAAACTCTAGGTCTTCGTACCAAACTAACATTAGCTGGTACTGATAGAAAACCATTTGTGAGAAGGAAGGAATTGATGAATCCTTCAACAAATCACATGAGTAAACTGGTAGACTGGATGAGGTAAGATGGCATGTATCGATCTCAAATATGGCCCGGAAAAGGATCAAGGTAAACAATAAAATGACTGACCAAGGTTAAATATCCTTGAAGAATGAGCAAAACACGAAAAAGTGTTAGGTAGCGTTAGATTTAAGAGAAATAACTAGACATTTGCAATGTAGGATACATCAGCAGATTTTCATATGTTTGGAAAAATGATCAATGGAGGAATAGTGACTTTGAGTGCAAGTTGAAACTAGAAAGCCAAAACTAGGACCTGACTATTGGGAGACCCAGACTAGTGCTTGCTCAAGGAGAAAAGTGAACTTGCTGCCAAAAAATTAACAATTTATGGACATTATTCCCTTCCTTTTTCTTTCTTGTAAAGGTTCAAGGAGTCCAAGAAAGAAAACTCGGGACCTTATTTATTGTTGAGAAAGATTGAAGAAGAGATAGAAGAATGCTCGATAAATCATTGATTTGTGGATTTTACGAGCCCAAATTAATGAGTGTTCAGTGGAATTTTCACAACTTGATATTTTGAAAACAACAAAGAAGACTCTAGTGGGGGACTTGTTCGTAAATTTAGTCTCCAAAGTCTGAAAAAGTATAAAACAATCCAGAGGAGAACTCTCTTAGCTCAAGAGAACTAATGTATTTCTTTTTTCGTAGTTAGTAGGCAAGGTCCTAAAAAAGGGTTAAACTATCACCATACCGCCACTCCTTCGAAAACAAGTGTAAATCCCTAGTTTAACGAGTGTGAAGGAAAGAAATACCACTCGTGTTGTTCCATTTATTTGTGAGTATGGGGAAACCAACAATAAACTCGATGCATCTATCCTAAAGTTTAGCGAGCATGAAAATGGCATAAAGAACGCTTGGAATATTTTTCATGGTTTAAACTAGAGCACCAAAAAAGAAAAATGTAAGCTCAAACAGGTTCATTTTTCATAAAATCAGTCTCCAAGGTACGAAAAAGAAATAAACCTACACCTGGGAGTACTCGTCTAGTCACAGTGAACTAGAATTTTCATTTTTCCTAAATAATTCACATGGTCCGAAAAATGGTTAAACTTATACCAATGTGGATGATCTTTCAATTCCTTTAATAGTTTTGAAAGAACAAGTAAACTCATCAATATTGTCATGTTTAAGGAGTTAGACCAGAGCTGAAAAGTAACTCCATATAACGGGAGCTTGATAAGAAGGGTGGTCAACCAAAAGAAAGAGTATGAGGCTTGTCTTTTCACATATAATATAAACTAAGAAGGCTCCCGAGACCTAGGAACTTGCAACATGGGCACCATACTGATAGTAAGGGTTCTAACCAAGGTAGCCCATGTTGGGTAGGATCTAGTCTATGGGAGAACAACGACCATTGGATAATACTAGGAGGTTACAAATCACAATCCATGGAGAAAAAGTGGGCCTTATGGCTTAAAGTGAGATAAAGTATGGATGTAACATGCAATTTGTGATGATATCCTATCATATATGTCGTGATATACAAATTTCTTGTCCATAAGTGTGAAAAGAACCTGAAAAAATATTTCACTTATAAAAATATAAGCAAAAAGTCAAACAACATTAGTTAAATGATTAAAAATAAAAAAGAAACTATATAAAGTGGGTAAAAATTTGAAATTTTTTTACCACAAATAGTAACTTTTGGTTAAAAACTAAGTTATTTGTTTTTTGCCTTGGAGTGAAGAAAATATCCCTAGATCTTCAACTACTCGATGCGATCGAACCAGTGGACCATTTCCAAAACTGCGAGCTGCAGGTAAACCATGTTTCTCTCCTCTTCAATTTCATGTAGTTTATTTTATGTTTTATCCGCAATTTTTAGTGTTTTGGTGGGTTTATAAAAGGGGAAAAGCGTACATGCGGGTGGAATCTTGTGCATTTGCGTGTTCGCATAAAACATGTGAGTGTATATGTTTCCACTTGGGTGTGCCACACGCATTGTAAAATGTTGCACACACGTTTTTCGGCGAGTACAAATAAAACTTGGATATTGACTCAAAATAATTAAAATTTTGTAGATGTGGCGATTGTGTGGCGTGAAAAGGAGCACGAGGACATGGATAGAGAACCCATGTGTGACCCATTGACTCTGAATGCTTTATGTCGGCGTGGGTTACTCAACCTTTTTCACACAGCCAACATGCAGGCTCAACCAAGACTATTGCAAAGATTAGTGAGATACTCAGATCCCGAACAAGGTGTGTTTGATCTTCAAGGTGAGATATTGGAAATCACTATTGAAGATATATATTTCATCACCGGTTTGTCACGTCATGGGGTAGCCATGAGCTTGAAAAATTTAGGTCATGGAATTGGTGCATTGAGTGTGCAAGATTATGTGAATACCTACTGTGTACGAGGAGCTCAAAAATTGGGCAGTTAGATTCCTATTGTGACCACTATTAGTAACACAAGTTGTTGTTGTAGCGGCATTACACTTAGCTACTCGCAACCACATGCACCTAGGTGTGGAATGCTTGTGAAATGTAGTGTTTTATTGGTGTTCTCGTCTTGTAGTGAACATGAGGAAACAAATCAACGACTACAAGTTGGGAAAAAATAAAAACTTTGGCTACCCTAGCATTTGACTGCATTTTTCTTTGAGCGGGTTTTGACTTTGAGTCCCAGAGTGACCCTCCCATTCTCTCAACCTCATGAGCATAGAATTACTTGGTGGCATACCCGGTGGGACAAATTTCCTAAGAATTATATCTTCGTGCTTCATAGGGTGGTTTGGCAATTTCAGGATCGAAAGAGAAGTAGTTTCAACAACACGCTTTTGAGGGCCTAAATTATTTTGGTGGTGCCATGTGTACTGAGTGGTATCCTTTCAAGAAAATTCCTATTAGGATAAAATTTAAGCACCTTCATGAGCCTGAAAGGATTTCAATCATTGATTTTGATTGTTGGTGATTCAGACCATTAAAACTTGCATTTTCAGTCTTTTATAGGATTGGACGTAAAAAAACACACCTTTTGATATGTTGTATCTCCATAAGAGACTGTCTTATATGATAGATTTTCTTAGGCCTTTGATTCCTCTATCTTCCATGATCTCGCTTTGCTCTCTTGAGTACTCAGATTCTGGAAATAGAAATCCATGAGCATGAAACCTTCCACATGCATTGAAAAAGAGCTTGATACACATGTATTTGTTGTCAACATCGACCTAAGACAATGTTGGTACCAACACCTCTAAGGGTTAGAATTTGAAATCCCTAAAATGTGGTTACCCATATTGTTGATGGCAGTGCTAGGTGGGGATGCCACATTCTTCATCTCTAAATAAGAATATGGAAAATACTTTGAAACAATTTTCATGAGAAAAAATCATGGATTCTTTTCCATGTCTCAAAATTGATTGGCTCCAAATATTGGGTGGCTATCATCAACAAGGTTAAACTTTTTCCATGTGGAAAGGTTTTTTTTTCTTTTCACTTTGAGCTAAAGACTACAAGTTGATGCCTAAAATGACATAATAGTTGGATTTTTACAAGTTTGTAAAATTTGTCCTTCTCATGACATATGCCATCATTCTCGCAAAAAATGTCATATTTTCATGCTTTGTTTATACATGTTTATGTGATTTTAAGCTAAAGTCAATGGAGGCCATACCTTAGACTTTAGAGTGATAAGTTGATTTGAAGAACCAATCATGAGTTCTACATAGTAAAAGTTCTAAGTTCCATTATGATTGTCATGAAATATAATTTTCATGATCAACTCACCATTTCAAGTTATTATGTAATTATGATATTCCTATTTTAAAACCTAAGAAATTACATAGAAAGAAAATACAAAATTTTAAGTTACAAAAGAAGAGTATATATTACATTATCCATGTACATTGTAATTGCGCCGAGAGGCGCTCTACAGCCCAGTATGGGGATATTTTGTAACGTCATGTAACGTTTGTAACATGTTGGCAAAAAATAATAGTGATAGTGAATATTATGGGAGAGATCTTGTAACTTGATGTAACGTTTGTAACATGTCCGCAAAAATAATGGTGATAGTGAATATTATGGGAGAGATCTTGTAACATGATGTAAATTTTGTAACGTTTGTAACATGTCGGCAAAAAATAATAGTGAAAGTGAATATTATGGGAGAGATCTTGTCACATGATGTAACGTTTGTAAAGTTTGTAATATTGAAGTAACTAATGTAAAAAGTAGTAAATATTTTGTCGAACTAGGATATGTAAAAAGTAGTAACTAATGTAAAAAGTAGTAAAGATTTGATCCCTCTCGGTGCTTGATAGAGCCTAGAATTTGGATCTATGCTGGTTATCAAAAATTACATGTATATATCTATGGTCAAAGTTTTGTTTTGTCGACATGAAAATGATGGTGCTCGAAATATAGAAATATATATAATGTATGTGACCACGCAATTTGCAATATTTTTCAATGGTGAGTAGCAACTATTTAAATGGAAATGGTTTGAATCAATAGTGAGTATGTTGGTTGGCCTAAAAAAATAAAGGTTTTCACAATGATATAAAAACCCCAACAGTGACGTGGTCACACTTGTGTTGAGTATTAAAACGGGTTGTGGTTTTAATGGCATTCAGATTTGTTGTGGACTTTCAATCTTGCATTGGGATTTCGAAATAGTTTCAAGGATGGTTGATTGGTATTGATACTCCTACAATTTTATCACACTACACTTGTCAACATTAAAACTAACAAGCCATTCGGCCACCCCACTACACATGAGATATGGGTTACATAGATATGGATATTGAATGATATGATCTGTCGACACTGAATGAAATTTAATGCCTTGGAATTCATAGGTGTTTTATTCATAATTTCATTATGTAGTGATTTGAATTTGGTTATTCATTGTTTGATGGTTTATTGGCTCTATTTTGTACCTTGTTGGGCCTCCTCTGTTACTTTCAGCTCTGTTAAGTTTTTCTATGGCTAATTTTTTTGCTCAGACTTCAAACAATTTATAAAATATTATTGAAGATTTATTAGCACACAATCTTTGGGAAATTGGGAAAGAAAGTTGACAACTCACACTAATCAAGGAAATTTGGCATTTGATGTACCAAGTAAGCTAAATTGATACCCCATGGTTTGTTAGGATTTATAATCCTCCCTTGACCAAACTGTCTATTAGATTATTTTAGCCTAACTTAGGAGTATTTTATTAATTATTGGGTCCATTAGTACCATTGGGTCCACTTGGCTTAATGGTGCCACATGTACCAGTCACTAGAGTATGGGGAACACCGATAGAGGCTAACTGGTAATGATTGCACTTGCATGCATTAGTTTAGGCATCTCCTAGGCTAATCTCTACATTTTAGGAGCCACTAGGAGTCCCGATACCAACCTCCTTCAATTGTTGGGAGTTAGTAACTAGTTAAGCTTAGTTACTATTCAAATACATTAAGTTAGTTCTACTCCAGTTCAATTAGCACTAGTTATGCATGGTTGCATGTGGGAAGGCGCTAGTTCTCACCTACTTCTCACCTACCATTGCAGTCACAACTGGTTTAACTGATTATAATTGATGGATTTACTAAATTAGACATCTAGAGTTAACCATTTGGAACCTGATAGTGATTTAGACATATTTATTTAGCCATGCAGTCAGATACAGATAGAGTCAGTTGGTAGATTCAAATTCATCCCTAATGACTCGAATTCTTCCTTATGTAACACTATTGTAACACCAGATTCTGTAATGAAGATAATACTGTAATTCTCTCAGCAATACTTGTCTATTTCCTATGAGATTTGATTTGTTCAGTTTGTATAATTCGTTTCTCTTCACTGCATAATAATTAATAATATGATTGCACTCATTGATTGATGATATAAATGGCAAAACAATTCTAACATGGTATCAGAGAAATCTCAAGCAAGATTCAAGTCTATCTACTCTCCATTGAACACCAGAAGAAGTTGGGTTTCCACAAAAGTCCCGCAAAGAGTGCCTTGCTTCCTCTTAATTTATTTAGATTGGCGGTGCGGGCATGACGGACCTTGAGAAAGTGTTCATGTCGAGAGGGAAGGATTCATTCTAACATTGTTTGAATGATTTTGGTTTTGCATTGAAATTTCTATAGGTGCTACGTAGCTTGTGTGAAGGTATTGTATTTTCTAACAGGATAATTATGGATTCTCAACCCTCCAAACCTCAGATCCTAACACCTTTCAACTATGTTGATTGGAGGGAAGATATACAGTTTGTCATTGCACAACAAGGGCTACTTCAGGATTATACTTGGAAGGGAGGTCGAGCCCTATCATCCAGCTAAGAAAAAAAAGTTTATGAACTGTTTAGATGAAGCTTTCGGTTATCTATGTACTTACATATCCAGAGATCTCATGTTTCACCTTGATTTGAGGACTCACAGGGAAGCTTGGGATAATCTTGAAGTATTGTTTGGAAATTAAGATGAAATTCGGGGACACATTCTGCAGAACAAGTTGATAGCCTTACATCCCAACAGTTTCGAGACCATCCAACAATTCTTTACTAATTTCAAGTTTCTTGCACTTCAATGCAGTTAGTGTAGATTAGAAAGAAAGGATGAGAAACATGTTCTCTCCATAATCAACAAAATAAGCTCTAAGTATTATGTATTTGTCTCAATATTCCATTCCGGAAGGGATTCCATTCCCAATTAGAAGATGCCCTCACTTGATTCCTTTGACAAGTCCTTAATACATGAGCAAGAGAAGTCGATCCAGATGGGAGTCATCAAGACTTCCAAAGATCAATCCCTCCCAATGATAGACTCTACCAAAGCACAAGCTAAAGGGAAATGTAAGGGGAAGGAGCCTAAAGCAGTTGATTCGAAGCCTAAAGAGAATCATAAGACTTCTGAAGGAGCTTCAAGCTCTAAAAAGAAGAAAACCATTGAAAAGAAGATGTGTCCCTATTGGATGAGGGATTTTCATCAAGAAGACTCTTGTATGAAGAAACAAGTTGACAAGCTGACTGCCCTCCTCACGCAGAATAACATTACTCTTCCACAAAGAGAAAATAAGCCTAATGATGGACCAAAGACAGAAGATGATGAAAGGCGGCATTCCTTGAAGGCTAGCCTTACTCAGCCAACAACATATTTGATTGATTTGGGAGCATCCAACAACATGGTTTCCTCCAAAGACTCTTTCTCTACCCTCACACTATCAAAAGGGCCTAACATTGACATGGGAGATGATTCCCAAATTCTAGAAGAAGGAAGAGGTTCAGTTAAAACCAAACATGGTGAGCTCAAAAATGTTCTCTATGTACCCTTCCTTGCAACTAATTTGTTGTATGTTTATCAGATGACCCATACAGGCTCTCCCAAGAGAGTTACATTCGACCCAGATTCGGTTGAGATCACAGAAAAAGATAATAGAGAGATTATAGCAAAAGGTATTGCAAATCATTCTACTAAAGCTTATGAGTTCTCATAGTTTTTTCATGTCTCACCTCCTACAGCTTTATTGTCTCATGCTAACAATACCAACAATATTTGGCATGAGATATTTGGCCATCCCAATTTCAAATATATCCAACAAATCCACAATGATAAAATGGTTGAAGGTTTACCTCTCATCCAAACTTCTAATGGAGTATGTTCTAGTTTCTTGGTAGGTAAGCATCCAGAGAAGAGGTATGAAGTTGGGAAGGCACATAGAGTTGCCTCTATACTTGATTTGATACATAGTGATGTGGCTGGACCTATGCCCACAAACTCAATTAATGGTTGTATGTATTTCCTCACCTTTATTGATGATTGTTCTAGGTATTGTTGGATCTACTTTATGAAACAAAAAACATATTTTTTTGAGGTTTTTAAAGCTATGATTGAGAATAGTTTCAATAATAAAATAAAGTCCATAAGATCTGATAAAGGAGGAGAGTACATCAAAAGAGAGTTTTAGTATTATTGTGAATCAGAGGGGATTTGAATGGAACACTCAGTTCCATACACACCACAATAGAATGGTGTGGCTGAGAGGAAGAACAAATCACTTAAGGAGATGGAAAATTCCTTCCTTCTCCATGGTAAGAATCTCCCTCCTCTTTGGGAAGAGGCTATAAACTATGCTTCATATTTGCATAACAGATTTCCTCATAAATCAGTGGTTGGGGCCACTCCATTTGAAGCACTACATGGGAATAACCCCAATGTCTCTCATTTGAGAGTTTTTGGTTCCAAAGCTTGGGCCAGAATACCACTTGACAAGAGGAAGGCCTTCCAATCCCAAAGTAGTGAATGCATTCTGCAGGGATATGCAGAAGATGGAAAAGCACACAAGTTGATGGAGGTTCTAACTAGGAAATGCTTCATTGAGCAAACTGTTCAGTTTGAAGAAGATAAGTTGTGTGATGCATCACCATCCAAATCACAAGAAGGTATAAACACTCTTCCTCCCATTTTTGATGATGATGATTTGTTACATGTTTCGGATTTAGATGAATAGGATCAAGACCAGCATGATCATGTTATTGAGGATGAACCTCATGAGATTCTAGATCCAGATCCAACATCCATTCCAAACCAAAGGCATAGGCCTAGATGGGCTCAAAAGCTCATTGATGCAGCTGGGGATGTTGCTGGGAATCCAGAAGGAGAACTAGATCCTAGTATCAGAATGAGCATGTTGCACTCTCTCTCTCAAAGATTCTCTCCCTACAGAGTGGCGCAACAAAATCCCAGGATGGTTCTACTTGATGATAACAAATGATCAAGCACTTGGCCCACAGAAGAAGAAAATTGATCATTCTCCACCTCTTCCATCTAGAAGAAACACACGGATTCATCAGTTCAAAAGAAAATTGAGAGGTTCACATGCACAGCTTTAGGATGCTACTGCTTAGAAGAACCATACTGCTACATAGACCTGCAAATTTACAGCAGTGTTTTGACTAGTTGTTTTTCTGAGGAAGCTTCTTCCTTCTAAAGATAGCTTGTATTTTCTTGTTTACTGCTTATTTTGAGGGGGGGGGTTTCCCATGAGGTTTTCCCCTATTTCCTTGGTTTATTAAGAAACATTTTTTTATCTTTTAGATTGTATATGGGTGAATTTTGGCCTTGTTTCTAGGGCCCACATTTTTCCAAGTTAGGATTCACGGGGGGTGTTAGGATTTATAATCCTCTCTTGAAAAAATTGTCTATTAGATTATTTTAGCCTAACTTAGGATTATTTTATTAATTATTGGGTCCACTAGTACCATTGGGTACACTTGGCATAATGGGGACACATATACCAGTCACTAGAGTATGGGGAACACCAATAGAGGCTAACTGATACTGACTACACTTGCATGCATCAGTTTAGGTTCCTCCTAGGCCAATCCCTACATTTTAGGAGCCACTAGGAGTCCCGACACCAACCTCCTTCAGTTGTTGGGAGTTGGTAACTAGTTAAGCTTAGTTACTCTTCAGTTACATTAAGTTACTTCTACTCTAGTTTAGTTAGTGCTAGTTATGCATGGTTGCATGTGGGAAGGCGCTAGTTCTCACCTACTTCTCACCTACCACTGCAGTTAGAACGATTTAACTGATGGATTGACTGAATTAGAAATATGGAGTTAACCACTTGGAATCTGATAGTGATTTAGACATATTTAGTTAGCCATGCAGTCAGATACAGTTAGAGTCAGTTGGTAGATTTGAATTCATCTCTAATGATTCGAATAATTCCTTATGTAACACTATTGTAACACCAGATTATGTAATGAAGATAATACTGTAATTCTTTGAGCAATACTTGTCTGTTTCCTGTGAGATTTGATTTTTTTAGTTTGTATAATTCATTCCTCTTCACTACATAATAATTAAGAATCTGATTGCACTCATTCCTTGATGATCTAAATGACACAACAATTCTAATATGGTTTAGATATACGAAGCATTGATGTTTGGGTTGAATGTAGAATGCATGACTAACTTTCTACCCTACCAATTCTTTTGACTTCACCTCCTTCATACCATAACTGGTCTTTAATGTAAGTATATATGTTAGCTCCACATAATGTAATCTATAGATACCCCGATGGATATATTTGTATTTTTGGTTTGTTTTAAGAGTAGATTTATGGACCCCTGTCCTCTATTAATTGAATTGTAAAGCCTACGCATACTATGATCCTTGTATGGTTCTATTTTGATTTGTATTCAATGAAGTTTTTTTCATGACTATTCAGGAATTAATGTCAAAAGGTTTATATAATTCCATTATGTTGAAATTATCCTTGTACATGTTGAATGCATTCCCTCTCTTTCTCCTTTGCATTGAGTTCCAGTTCTTTTATGAGTATTGCATGAGCACAGATATGATAGTTTTACCATTATGACATAATTGTGTCTTTGGATTTTGTCTATGACCTCAACTCCTTTGAAATCATACAATTCTTCATTGGTGTCAATTAACACTCTTATATATTACTCATATGATTCAAGTTCGACTCCTTCAAGTCTATGTGTATTGTTTTCAGTTTTGAAGGTGAAAGGAAAATCATGGCTCTCATGTTGTAGCTCTTAACTCTGCTTACTTCACACATAATTGACCATATATTCTCAGGCCAAAATATTCTATTCACGTGTGTCTGTTCGTTTTATGATTCCTTCTAGGAAATATTGTATTACCTTTATGCATAACCCCCCTCTGTTACTATATGATGAGTAAACTTATAATAGTTCATTGTTTCATATCTATGTACATCATCATTCTTTCCTAAGCTATGATAAATTTAGTCAATTTCACTATTTTAGCTTATTTTAGATTTGGTTGAAGCTATTTATTGATTGGAAATTTTCCATAATATGCTTGAAATCAAAATTGAGAGATGTGCTTAATCCCAATATTCTACTCAAAGTTTGCATACCCAATCTCCTCCAACCTTTCCATGATTTATCCCTTCTTTGTTAACCTCCATAGTTCCTTTACTTCCTAGTTATGTAATTCAATTTAATTTAAAGATCATGTGAAAAACCATGATGACCTTGAACACCCATCCAATGAACTATCGCTACCTAACAAAGAAAAAGGTAAAGAAATTATGGATATACTGAAATCCTCATTTACCAAATCTAGTGAACATATCCAGGGAGACACACAATGGATATCTGTCAAATAAGGAATTTCTTTTGAAGGCCTTCATCCAGAAATTTTGTAACTATGTGATTATAGTCGATATGCTTGTATAGTTTTGACAACATAGAAAGTGTATATTTTGATTGTTTAAACACTTTAGATTTTGATCGATAGTATTAAGGGCGGTTCCATAATGTTCTTGTTTATACATATGATATGCTATTGCATTATATATGATGACGATGGAATCACGTGTGTCATATGTTGTAATTATTTTAATTACCCGTTGAATTGAAATGATGGTAAATGGTTGGAACAGTTCTGCAACATATGACAAGTGAAGGGAGTTACAAGGTGTTTAAGAAATCTCCTTGGGAATTCATACCCAAGTGACAAATTGAATGGGGAGGATGGAACCCTTCTTTAATTTTGTTTGACCATTGTGAAAATATGTTTGTTTGTGTCTCTTTTGTTTCTTCTGAGTCATAAAAGTATAGTGGTTAGTCCTTGTAACCACGTGTTATTGTTGACAATTAGTTATCATTTCAAACTAAAGTAGATATGGGTAGCTTCTAACCATTTTGGTGGTGAACTACTTAACGACATCAAGCCTCAAGAAAATGTGTTCCAATTTTACACTCACTATGGTATGCTTGAAGCATGTTTCTTGGTCCTAAAGTTATTTTTCGTCATTGCACTAGAATATTAGGGTTTGGAATTTCTATTGATAGCAGAAGTTCTTATTAGATGGTAAGATGGGAGGTCAATCTCTAATATTTTTTTCCTAAGGTATATCTTATTTTTTTTCCATTGAAGTAAAATATTTGTATTCACCATTAGTTGTCTGATTGGTTATTTGGTTGCAGAGAATAGTACCAACGCCCATAAATATTTACTGGAGCCTATTTTAGCTTTGTCAGTTTCTAATACGTGTCTATCATTTACATGATAACCAAGTGTTCTTGTAAATGCTAGTCATTTTTGAAATAACATGTTTCTAGTTCATAATTTCACAAAATTTTGAAGGACATTTGAGACAATGGTGTATTGACGAAAAACCAATCAATAAGAAAGCTACTTTTTCTCATATTCATATTTATTTTCTTTTCTTTATTTGAATTGGTTTCCAGTCTTTGTGCATCTATTTAATCTATGTTCGTAATGTCCTTGATATTTAAAAAAAATGTAAAAACAAAAATATTTGTATTTGTGCTTTTCTCACATGTTTTTTTGCACATTTAAGTTTCTAGGTAATTTTTAAAATCCATTGTACTTTCATGCACATAAAAGAAAATTATATATATACATACATACATACATAATACATACATACATGTATGTATGTATGTATGTATGTATGTATGTATGTATGTATGTATGTATGTATGTATATATATATATATATATATCAAGGGAAGAATCTTCATGGTGGATATGCTATGTTATGTTTCTCGTACCATGATTTAATTTTAATGTTTTTGTAATTGCTAGATAGTCAATATATAGTACTATAATGTATTTTGATATGTTTTAAACAATCCTGTTAGATATTTGTGAAGGCTGATATTGAGATGTTTTATTATATAAAATCATGGTTATGATTCCCACCTTTTTTTGTTTAACTGACCAAAAGGTCAAATGTTTGACTTGGAAACTTTCACTTTCCCTCATCAACACTACACTTTCTAAGATGGTGCATACGATGTTTCCTTTTCTTAGTAAATTGAATCCTAGATATATTATTTTAAAAGGGTCCCATGGTTAATAAGATCTTGTCATTTACATTTCAATATGTGGGATATTAAATTTTTATCCTTAAGAGGAATTTCCTTTATAATCTCATCCTAGATGAGAGTTCCCTTCATCATACAATCACACCTTAGAAACGATTGGGATTCAATACATAAAATTCATTGATAAAGCATAAACAAAAGAAAATATCTATTTGTGTGAAAAATATGCATTGAAGCCAACATAGAAAAACAATTCCCATAATAAATTAAGATTCCATGAGTAATTATCTTCAAAATATGGATTATTAGGAAATTCCTTCGAAATACACTTAGTGCCATGATTGTCAGCACTTTGGAAATCATTGCTTAGAAAAACTAGAACAACAAACTAAGAATGATGACTTTCTGAAGAAGAAATCCCCCCCCCAAAAAAAAGAATATACCCCAATCATGGAAAAAGTTTTCAAAGACTTAAAATGTATCAATTAGAAACCCTAAGAAAACCTAAAGTAGAGGAAACATACCCGTAACTAACTAACAACTCTCCCCACCACCCAAGAGGGAGAATAAAATTCTACCTTTGACCAAGAAGAGCTAGAAAAAAATAAAAATTAGGCTAAAAGTCTTTATACCCACATGAAGAATAGCATACCCACTAGGGAAAAAAAACTAAATAAAGAGTAAACTATTCCAAGATAAGTATGAATGGATAATTATCCTAGAGAAACCTCAAAAATAAAAACAATAAATGAAGGAATACAACCTCCAAAAAAAAGGAAAAAAAAAAGAAAAATAAAAAATAAGACCATAAGGGATGCAACAAAGAATCCTCATGACCTATAATCTATATAATCGATTTTAAAAAATCCAAGTACACATGAATACCATCTCATGGAAAATGAGGTTAAGAATGAAAGTGAATTAATTAATTGAATTTGGGAAATTTTATTTTCTTTTAGTTTTACAAAAAAAACTAGGATTATGTATGAAGCATTTTTATCAAAAATAATACTTGGAAAGAAGTTTGTGCTTTCCTTAGAGAATCTTTGGGATATTCAAAAGGATTGGCATATTTGTGGGAATCCAATATATTTTCCATAGATAATGGAATTATTTTAAGTCCATTTGATTACATGTTTTTTAAAGTACTATAAGAAGATAATAAATTAATATTGCAAATGTTTAAAAAATAGGCCAGTATAAAATCAAAATATACATCAAGATACCTTAAAATAAAATGGTAAAATGAGTAACCAAGTTACTATTTTTAAGCTCTTTTTCACGTTTTTTTTTATGAATAGTGATTATCCTTTTGGTAAAAGCTTTGCACACACATGTTTAAATTTGTAAATATTTGGGATTTTTATAATGCATTTTTGGGCCTCTTTTCTAACCACAATACATTAGCATGATTAGTTTTTATCGTAGGAATAATGAAACAATAACCATTCTCCATATTTTACCACAGACGACATTCAGTGGACCCTTACATGTAATGATAAATGCACCTTGCATTTTTACCCAATATTTAGTATACTTGTGCATTTTTCTACACTGCCTCATTTCATGTTGATCGTTTTGCCTCCATGATATTTGTAGTTACTTTGTGATCCTTGTCCTCCATCGACCTTTGTTCTTGTTTCTTGCAACCATATGTATGGAGGAAACTACCTTATGAGTGTACATAACTAGATCAATCCTTCTTTACATTTGTATTCTTTCCTAAGCCTAACCCATGCCCTTAGAATGTAAATGAATACCCTTAAAAAACTTGTTTACTCCATTGTACTGTAGTATTCTTTATTCTTTTTCAAGTTTTAAGTCATCATGAAAAATACAAAAACATTATTAAAAACAAAATCTAAAAAAGGAATAGAATCTATTTGCATTCCATCATAAAAGAGAAACAACAATACTCAGTCCTTGTCACCCTTGAATACAACACATGTTTGCATCAATCACATTCAATCAAGTTTGTAGCATTTGTCTTAGGAATATGTACCATGATTACGAGTTTCACTTCTTCGATTAGTTATACTTCCATTCATTATGGAGAATTCATCAACGCATTTGGTATTGATGGATTTCATTATTCTTTTATTTCTTGATTTTTATGTTGTTTGGGTTCAATATGATTGTGTTGTATGTTCAAGGGAAGTTTTTTTACAAAAAAATATGTTAGAAATTCCTCAAATATCCTTGACCAATAATGCTCGTCTTCCTTGTGTCATTATACAATGGTGAATCTTCTCAACTCTAGTCCTAACATAACAAATCAGAATTTTGATCTTCGTTTCATGTTGGTTAATGTGGGATGCCTTAATTCCCTCCTTCCATTGGACCTCTTCCTATCAACACCAAAATTTTTTCTAGAAGATTGGTATAGGAACCTTGATAATACCTTGAAACTTGTAGTCATTAGTGGTAGGTTCCTTGTAAATGACGACGGGTATACATCAATGACCCTTAATCATTTGACTCTACAAATGTTGGACATCATTTCATTTATTCACACTTGCTAAAATGTATTGAGTACCTTGGTCACTACATGTAGGCCTATAGATGCGACTAGGATTCCAAGTGACGTAAAAAATAACTAAAAATTGCACAAATAGTTAAACAAAAGATCAATCTTGCACGGAAAGGACTTGTGGAGCATGCACCTTGGGATCATCCCTAGTCTAGACCTAGAGAAAATTTTAAAATATACCTACACAGTGAAGATCTATAGGTTGGATAGTTTAAATGTTGGATGAGGTCAGGTTGTAGAAAGATATACTGAAGGGCCTCCATTGTTTGGAGCATTAGTGATTGAGACTTAGAGAAAGGGAGGGAAATCAAATTCTAGAGGAGGTGAGTATCACGAGCAAGGACAAAACGGATTGTAAGTACTAGTTCCTTCATATTTAATATAAGTAAATTATTTTTCTTGCCAAATATCCACGTTACATGAATTTTTGTTGAATAATGTATAGGTTAGTTTCATTAATGAGTTGTTGATTAACTAGTTATTGCAAGAATGAGAAAGGTGTCTTATTTTTTGTGTGTGCAGGTGCATCCACGAGGCTTACGAGTAGGAGGCTAGAATTCAAGGATCCACACTTGATAACATGATTGAACAAAATTCGATTAAAAGGTGCATTTGGTTTCTTTCTCTAGACTTCATTTTATAATGATGCATGTTGAATCTAGGGAAAAGTTGTTATTTGTATCTTTTTCACTGAACCTAACCCACTCACATGGGAAATAGAACATTGCTTTCTAGAACTACACTAATTTCCCTCACAATACTAATGCATTATATATTATTGTGAATGAACTCTTAGATTCATCATTGTTGGCCTTTTTCTCCCTGCAACCCCGGTTCTGTCCTCTATCTCTGGTCAATGCAACAAAGCCCAAGATATCGGCCTGACAGAGCAGAGCCCAGCCGGGAGCACCTGCAACATAGATGCCATCTCACCCAAGATATATCAGTTCTTATGGGTAACTTCCAGAACCATGTTTCCACAGTTTGTGCGAGAGGGTGTTTAAGTCCTTGTCCCCGCGCCAAGGTTTCCAAGGAAGACAGGGAAGGTGGGTTGGTGGTTTGCACTTTAGATATCAATATGAAAGTATTACTCGCCCTTGTATATGCAATCTTAAGAAAATGCATATCGAGCAGACATCACAAATATATTCTTTACTTTAAATACAACATTCAAGCAATTATCTCTTTAAAGAACAATACCCAATCAATAATTTAACATAGTAAATATGCATTTGTCTAAACTACTCATCATTCACACATAAACATAGCATGTAACATGGAAACCCATATAGGAAAAAAGCACAAGATTCTCTTCATTTGGCATAGACATGAGAAAATAGATACACCTTTTGTCTGCACATAAAGCTACAGACTTTGTTCAAGATGTTCTCTTCTATCTCTACAAACTTCTTTTCCCTCTCATGCTCTCTGTTATTCTCTATCTTTATCTCTCTACTCTACTCCTACTCAGTGATCTGCACACAACCTAGATTGACTTGACCTTCCCTATCTGTCTGCGCACTCAACTGCAGATCCCCTACTATGATGCACTTAGCGATTTAGAGTTACCTACTCAAAACTGTTGTATCCTCTAGTCAGCTCAAAAAGCGTCTAAACAAGAACTAACTAATAGGATAATTGATTGAACAACTAAGCCATGTACAGCTTGGGTTTCTCCTTTTATAGCCTTATTACAGACTTGATATATTCCCATACATGCTTGTTACAAATGTAATCATGACTTAATATAGACTCTAACAGACTCAGCTACAGTCGCTATCTCAGCTGACATACTATCTTCAACCCACAGGCTATCTTTCCTATTCTAGCAAAATATGACCAAAGAGGCACTATCGACTTGACTTAGAAAAATGACTTTACCATGTGGTTTCTGTCGGCTCCAGCCTAGCTCGTACCCATGATCGCTAAGGGCTACTGCTTCTTCGCATAATGCCTTACTGTCACTTTCTGGCCATTACCTTATCTGCATACCTGCTTCTGTGAATGTTTTTCCATGTCATCACATCTTCTACACTGAAATTATGTCGTATCTTACAAAACTTGTGCAGCTTCCTCATCCCATGCCTTCTCTTTTCCTTTCTCCTTTTCTTCCTTCTTCTGTCACATCATCCTTCCCTTTTTCCTTGATTTTGTTTCCTATGTTGCAACTCCTTCTTCTTCTTCCTTATACTCCTTTTCACTTACTTAGGTAGAATTCCACATGAATTTTTCCCTTCTATATAGGGCCCAACAGGCCCCCAATACTCACATGTGGCTTGTCCCAAGCCACATGAGCTATTGCTCCATAAACTGACTTGCGTGAATTTTGGTTTGAAAATCCTCCACGATTTTTAGCAGCTTCTCTTTTTCTGCGCGTACTTCTTCCTTAACTTTCTCCATGTGCTCCACTAGGTTGAAACTGACATGTTTTGGCATGTTGCTTTCAATTTAGACCGTGACCTCTCACACCTTCTGGTGCATAGGCTAAATTATCCATGTGACCCTTTCTGCTTCTGCCTGTAACTCCTCTATCTTTTCCTCGCGATGTTTCTGCTGTGTGCGCAACACAGTGGTTCAATGTTGCAGGATACACATTTTTGTAGTTTTGACATTTTTATGCTCCAAGGGCAGTTGCTTTATCTCATTCCATATATGTGTGATATTTTCTTCTAGTGCAGTGAGGTCACCTGCAATCTTCTGTGATTGCTCATCATTCATTAAGGTTTCCCAAGTTTTTTTTTGTGTCCTTTCTAACAGGGTGCCGTGTATTTTCACACATGCAATCTCTTTCCACTTCACACATCCCTTATGACACATGGATGTTATGGCGACCAGGTCACTATCCTTCAGATCTGTCGTGATTTTATACCACGCCGCGTAGTTATTCCTAGTTATGATGCATTGATGGAGGTCCTTTTTTGTAATGGTATCTCCAAACAGATTTTATCCTTTAGCATGTGCAGTGCAGCATCAACTATTGGATGTTTTCTTGTAGCTTCAAATGTATGGGAAAATTTTAGAGTTAAACTTTCCCACTCGCTAGTTCCTCGTCGCAGCTCCTCTTAAGTGTACCAACTTATGGGAACCATTCCCAAGGTATGGATGAATCGGTGAACCCATTCCTGTCACGGATATGCTTTCCAATCCATGCGAAAGTTCTCAATATGTTTTCTATGATATGACAATCCTATGTATTTATAATCACCGTAGCTCATCCTATGTCCAAATATGATCTCCATTAGTCTTCTACATTACGTCCAGTCTAAGATATATTTTTTATGTGTACCCCACCATTTAGTGGGCGTAGCTTTCAACACACAGTCCAGAGCGGACAGTCGTTGCGATTCTGTGATATTTTCTTCAAATTTTTCCAAGAAGGATGCAAGGTTAGGAAATCCTTCATACGTAGGAAGTGCGCTTGCTTCGACTCCTACCCTTCGAACAACTCTTATGATCCTTGCACATCTGCACATCGAGGCTTCATGCAGCCTGTTCTACTAGTTTTCTAGGGATTCACCCGAGTTAGATGTGCATGAGATTACACTGCACCAACTCACGTTTCCATTAGTTGTGGGGTTAATATAATATTCCTTCGAAGACATGATGTTATACAGCTGGTCTAAACATTTCTCTTATCCTTCGCTATGCACAAGCTTAACATAATGTTGCCCTTCAGGGTGATCAATGGGTGCAACCACTCTCATTTCAGAATCTTCAAAAGACAAGATCCTTTTCTTGAAGTTTATGATTGTCTTGTTATCAATATCCCAATCAATACCTAGAAGCACAGGGTAGGGATTTGTGTCATCAACGATGTCAATGACGTCAAATTCAGGATATGTTTTCAAGCCTTCGACGTCCACGGGAACTTGGGAAAGTCTACCAATTGGTAGCACCTTCGACTAGTTTGCAAGCCGTATCTGAATAGGAGACCAGTCCAGTCACGGCTTGTTCATGTTTTCCCATGTCTGTCTTGTCAATATATTGACATCTAAGCCCAATTTGAGTATGGTATAGTCCATATCATAATCTCTTATCTGCGTAGTCATTCACAATTCTCGTCTTGTCTTCCATTTTCTTTCGACTTGATTGTCTCTTCTTTCAGGGCACAGGTCTATTGTGTTGTCTTATATAAGTCTTTTCAACTCTACGGAAAACATCTTTGTCATGGATTAGTGCTAAAAAAAAATTGAGAAATTCCTTGAGCTTACTAACCTTTTTAGTGGGCGGTCTTCTGATTAGTTGTTCAAATATTTCAGGCATAGCTCTCACTTGTCCTGATGTTGACTGTTGATTGGGATCAACAAAGTAATTTCACACTTCCAAGAATACTTCCTTCTCTTGTTGGACCTCTAGCGGAGCTTTCTTTTGTGCCGCAAGTCGCACCTGTGGATGTCCTTGCGCTGTATTTTGGTCTGCTCTTTTCTCAACACCTCCTCTTGTAACTACATCAAGGTTGGTTTTTCTTGGTTCGGAATAAATCATTTGAATGATTGGATTGGGGTTTGGATTTTGATTATCCACTAGGTTTGGGTTGACGATAGTTCTAGCCTGCCATTTCGCAATGAGTTTTGGACAATGTTCTACAGTGTGATCAAATGCTTTATTATATGTACAAGATTTTGCAGATCTATGAAAATATCAGGAAAAATGTCCTGGATTCCCACAATTATTACATACAACTTGACCTCTTCCTTGACCAAATCCTCCTCTTGGTTGTTGTCCTTGACCTCTAAAGTTCCCACCCCCCTTTTTGGAGGGTGTTGTTGTTTTTAAGGATACTAGTTTGGATGGTATTGCAGCTGATGATATTGTTGTTGTGGAAACTACAAAGGCTAGTATTGAGGCTGTGCTTGTTCAACTTGCATTTGTTCCTCATTCTTCATTAGGTAGGTCTCCATCATTTTCTCTTGGAGTGGCTGGAAGGCTTTGTAATCCTTTTCACCATGCCCTACCGATCTACAAAACGTACAATATAGACTAGCAGGTGCACTTACAATATTTTGTAGGTACAGACATTCCTCAGACTTGTGACCTCTAGTATGGCATACTCTACTAAGGCATTCCTTGGGTGTTTAATGGGTTCGACGCACCTGCTGCGACATAATTCATTAGCGTCAGGAAATTATCCTTATGGTTTCCATCTGTTCTACACTTGGTACACCATAGTTCTTCCTGAACTTCTATGCCTCTTTTGGTGTCCTAGAGCTGCACCGTAATATTGGCCAGTTGTGACTAAATTTGCATCATGCCTGAGCCAGTATCTCCAAATGGTGAGGCTTCTATCTTGATAGCTATCTCTAGTTCCTTTATTTGTGACACTAGTTTCTATTGCATCAACAACATTCGGATGTGTGGCATCAAGGTGACAATGAACCATTCCTTGTGTTGCACATTTGACATTTGAGAACTGACCTTGGGAATTAATGTCTTAAATTGATGGTCAAAATCCCAAACAGACTCTATCGGTAGCTAATTGATATCCTTAATATTAGTGATGCACTGTGATTCATACTTTGGTTTCTTAAATTCATCAATCAATCCGAGTCGAGTCTCATTAAGTGTCTTTGGGACCACTCCCACTGGTACTATGGAGAACTTCATATACCAGTCTAGGGCACAACCTCGTAGATTTGTAATCATCTGCACTTTCTTGATGTTCTCATCCTGGATATGTCATATAGTCTAGACAACATCACATATAAATCTAGACAATGTCACATATAAACCAGTGTTGTTCTGGGTCTTCCAACCCATTCCCATTGAATATTGGGATCTTAATTTCAGTTCTAGCCATTGGATTGACCGATACAGTATTAACTATTGGTACAATAGGAACAAAATGTGGACTAGTCGGACTTCCTTTCCCTCTATTTACAGTAGTAGTACTACTCGTATTTATAGAAATACTTGGAGATGGTTCTCGTGTTCTTACCTCTGGTACCGTTGACGAGTTGAGTACACGTTATGGTTCCAAAAGTTCAGTCGACTCCTCGGATTCTTCGTATGCCTCTGATATTGGCTGGTACTCTTCTTCCTCATCACATGAGCCTTCGTCTAGGTACAATGTAAACTCATAGACTTCCTCTTCTTTCTCTATGCTACAACTTCCTCGTCCGAACAGAGTTTTTCATCTTTTGCCAGACCAGAATCGCCTTCCACTTCTCCAAAGGCCATATTCTAGTTCAATTCCACCTTCTCCTAGGAACATCTCAATTCAGGGTTCTGCTGAGACATAGACACCCTTTGCTTCTCAATCTATCATTCAGAGAATGCCCTTTTCACATATGATCATTTTGATCCACGTCTTCCAAGATGAAAGATATCGACCATGTGGCCCTTGGAAAATTTTTCTCTCAGCCTCACTATGTGAGGTTATCGTGTCAATGACAAAATCAATGATATATCCTTCTATGATACTATCAACCTAAAAGTCCACAACCCTTGATATAGGGTTGTTGATTCTTTTCAGCCGCTCAATCAAGAATGGAGTCCACTCTATCGGTTCCCCTCATTGAAAATTCTTTTTCTGGGTTGTCAACTTAGACAACCATTAATACAACAGAGTGGGGAACTCGGCAAAGAAAATATCATGAATGTATGAATATATGTACCCTTCTAAATACTTCACTGACATCCACCGAGAGCATTCGCTTTCTTTCTGTGCAAACTCTATCTCTTTTGTGTCCACCCAACTTTGGATCTCTAGTTTCGTGGGATGCCAGAACATATCCCTTAACACACACTTTAGGGTCCAAATAATGGAACCACTTGTTGTCCTTTTCTCTCATGTTACCCAAGTTTAGTCCTCTCTCTCTGGTCAACGCAAAACATCCCAAGATATCGGCTCGACAGAGCAGAACCCAACTAGCAGCACCTGCGACACAGATGTCGTATCACTCGAGATATCTCAGTTCTTATGGGTAATTGTCAGAACCATGTTTTCGCAGTTTGTGTGGGAGGGTGTTTAAGTCCTTGTCCTTGCACCAAGGTTTCCAATGAAGACTGGGACGGTGGGTTGGTGGTTTGTACTTTAGATATCAATACTGAAGTATTACTCGCCCTTATTTATGCAATCTTAAGCAAATACACATTTAGAAGACATCACAAACATATTCATTACTTGAAATACAATATTCATACAGTTATATATTTAAAGCACAATACCCAATCAATCATTTAACAAAGTAAATATGCATTTGTATAAACTACTCATCATTCACGCATATACACAACATGTAACGTGGAAACCCATCCAGGAAAAAACCACAAGGTGCTCTTCATTTGGAATTGGCATGAGAAAATAGATGCACCTTTTGTCTGCACATAAATCTTCAAACTCTGTTCAATATCTTCTCTTATATCTCTACAGACTTATTTTCCCTCTCATGCTCTCTGTTCTTCTCTATCTTTATTTCTCTACTCTACTCCTACTTAGCGATATGCACACAACTTGGATTGACTCGACCTTCCCTATCTGTCTACACTAACATGCACTTCTTGTGTATTTTCCATATTAGACTACCAAGAAAATGGATTTTAAATATTCTAAGGATGTGTCTATTTGAATCGCGATTCTTAACAAGACAAAGACTTTGGGGGTGGATTCAATTCCCCTATTGTGTCTGAGAGATCTTAAATTTAAACATGACCTAAGTATTCTTCTATAGGAAGGGTTAGGTTTCATGTATATCTATTAAAATGTCTATCAAAATCACTAAGGTACCCCGTCTCTGATAAACTCTCAAACTCACTTGATCTTGAATGAGTTTCCTCTTTAGCGGGATTAATTTCATGTTCTTGGTTTTCTTCTTCTTCCCCCTGTGGGGGTGGATCACTATGATACAATCTTCACCTCTGAGTAGGAAATTCCCTCTTTTTAGGAGATATTTTTTTAATCCTTCCAAACCTACAAAGAGGTTTATTGGGCACTATGGCTCAACAAACACACAAAGTAAAAACTTTTACAACTTAAAACAAACAAATACACACATACTTTAAAAGTTCTTGAGAGATTTAACACAAGAAGTGTAACTCTTCCAAAGATAAGCATTGGATGTTTAGGACCAAAAAAAAATCAGTGAATTGTCACACAAAGGAACTTTCGGAGGTCATATTGGGATGATTAGGGCCCAAGTTCAACAAATGAAGATCTGAATCAAACAATTACACTAACCTTCATGCAAAAATCACAAGGGGTTCAAGTACTCACCTTTGGAGACTACCCTCCCAAGAATTAAGACAAAGGTTCTATGTTTTCCTCAAGAACCACAAGATATTCCCCTTATAGTCACCTATGTGGAATCTAGGAAAGGAAACTATGGATACTACTTCACACTAGGTAGTTGGGTGGAACGATCATTGGAAATGGATTCTACGAATGGGAAAGGAACGTAGGACTAAATACTACACTTGAAGTTGTTAGTACAATAGTGATGTCACCTCAAGAACTATCTAGAATTGAACAAATATCATACTTGCATAACCCCACTAATCCAAGTGAAAGGGTACAATCTGACCACTTGAACTAGCATTACCTACCGCTTGACTATTGTGTTAGAGGCACTTTCCCGACATGTACTTTGTATCACAAATGGATTTTTCACTCTTTAGTTGTTCTTAGGGGAGAGAGAGAGAGAGAGAGAGAGAGAGAGAGAGAGAGAGAGAGAGAGGAAGAAGAAGTGCACCTTATTAAGAAGGTCGTTCAGTCTTGCTAATCCTCTTGACCTATTTTGATCTACTTTTTAATAACAAAAACACCAACTGCCCTTCCAAATATTTTGGCTACAAGGAAAGATACAAACCAAGCAAGAACATGTATATGATAGTAATAAAATGAAACAATATTCTTATCAACTACAAGTCACTTTCAAAGAGTCAATAATAAATCATTTCACCCTTCATTTGTGGGAGGGAAATATGTCAAATCTCTATTGATGCAATCAAAAAAATACATGACGGTTAGGTTTTTAATGTTTGACACCTTTTCAAGACCTTTGATCGAGTCCCTTTACACTTGATTCCTTCACAATCCCCCTTCCAAAGAAGTAGACTTCCAAATGTGTATAAGGTAAGGGTCACAAACGCTGATTTTCTCCAACACATATGAAAGGTATTCTCAAGGACATGGTCAAGGAGGGGTGAGGGAATGAATGAATCAAAATTATAGCGATATCTCTCTAGTGTGACAATATGGATGGTTGTGTCCCCTTTTTTGTCCTATTTGTTGGCCCTAGGCACTGTTTTGGTTATTTTGGGTACCAATTTTGATGTTTTGGTCAAAGTATGAATGGAGTCACAAGAGAATGGCCAAGGAAGTGATCAACTCTAAAGTTTTAGCCTAAAATCGAGGAAGACCAATTGTTTTGACGAAGTCCAACCGAAAGGTTTGTTAGTTGGTTAGAGTTTTTATCCACTTACATTTATGGGATCGAGTAGCAGGAACACATGTAAAATGGCCATTAGAGACTATAAATATGCATCGGGTTAGGATTTTTGGGTTTATCTAGTCATTATCCAGCTTTGGGAGGATAAGAACCCTTTTGTATGCATTCAAAGAGTTATGTATTTTTTTGTCAAAGAGTAAGTTGAGTTGCATGATATGAGATCGATCTACAGTCTATGTGCACAGATTTAAAGTAATGAAGTTCTAGAGACATTTCCCTAAGATATGTGCATAGACTTGAAGTGTTTGAACTGCAACTCTTTATAATAAACAAGAGCTTTTGTGGTTTTTTCTGATATTGGGTCTCCATGTTAAATCATGGTGTCTACTATGCATGATGTGTGTATGTGATGGTTTCTTGTTATTTATTAATGCATGATTAAGTAACTATTAATGAATAAGTGAATGAAATTACATGGAATTGGTTATTTATATTGTTGTAAATGTGGTAAATCTTGCATAATTTTTGTGGATCAATGTCGCAGTTTTTTATTCGTCGTATTTAATCCTATCGATGTTCGGTGTGGTGAAGTTCCCCTTCACCACTGCATAAACCCGATTCCTACAGTTCCAATAGGAACTTTAGGTGAGACTTCATCTGGTTTGCAGGTATTGTTGAAAGGGAAAACCCCCTTTAGGGCCAGTATCTTTGGGTTTTGTTGGTACGATGTCATGTGAACTTGGTTTAGTTTAAGATTGTGCCAACTGTTAGGATTATTAATCCTCCCTTGTTCATAATTTTTATTAGATTAATTAGCCTAAATTAGGAACCTAAATTAATTAAATGGGTCCACGAGTGAAATTGGTTCCACAAGGCCCAATGGGGCCATATGTACTAGCCATTGAAGTGTGGGGGAGAATTCTAGAGGTCAACTGCCACTTACTACATGTGCAAGCATCAATCGGGGTGCCTCCTAGATCAATCCCTACATTTTAGGAGTCACTGTGAGTCCCGACACCAACCTACTTCAATCAGTTGGTGTTAGCACTAGTTATTCTTAGTTAGCCATCAGTTACAATTGGTTACTTCACAGTCAGTTAGTATAGCGCTACTAATGCATGGATACTGTATGGTTGCATGGGGAGGAGCACTTTTCCTACCTACCTCACTCTCAGTTGCACTAAGTTAACTAGTTGTTACTGCATGTTGGAGTTATTGGTCATCAAGGAGTTGTCTATTTTGACTCCGATATTGATTGGGAGACCTTGAGTTAGAGATTTAGTTAGATACAATCTTATCCACTTAGAGGATTCGAATTCATTACTCATGCATTCAAATTCTAGCTATTTGCAATCTATTGTACATCAGATATTATGATGATGAATATACTTCAAATTCCTGAGCAATACTTGTCTGTTTCCTGTGTGGTTTGTTTTGCTTAGTTTGTATGTTCATTCTCCATTCAATTGCTGCAACATAATCATAACTCTCTACCTAAAGATATAAATGGCATTCAAATTCTAACATGGTATCAGAGCCTTCTCAGGAAGGATTCATTCTTGTTTCTCCTCATCAAACATAAGAAGCAGTCGGGTATCCACAGAAGTCCCCTATGAAAATTTGCTAGCTTCTGGATTTATTTAGAGTAGCGGAGAGGGCACGATGGACCCTGAAAACATGTTCATGTCTCGAGGAAAAGCATGATTCTAATAGTTCTTATGTTTCAGTGTTATTTGTAGTGAAATTGACAGGTGCTACATAGCTTCAAAGAAGTATTTGCAGTCTCCCTGCCGAAGCAATTATGAGTTCTCAAACTCCTGAGCCACGGATCCTCACAACTTCCAATTACCTTCATTGGAGGATTGATATGTAGTTGGCCTGGCACAAGCATGGCTACCATAGGATTATACATGGATGGGAGGCTGAACCTCATCAGCTGATAGAGTGGAACAAGTTCCTAAACCATTGTGATGAATCATTTGGGTAATTATGTATTTATATTTCCAGAGATATCCTCTTTCATTTGGAAGGATTGAGGACTCCTAGAGAATCCTGGGAGAATATTTATAGCTTGTTTAACAAACAAGATGAGCTTCGGGGACACATTCTGGAGAATGAGTTGGTGTCTTTACATCCCAACAATTTCGATACTATTGAGCAATTCTTCTCCAAATTCAAGTCTCTAGTACTACAATGCAGACAGTGCGGGATAGAGTGAAAGGATGAGCAGAATTTGATTTCAATACTAAAAAAAATAGGTCCTGATTACTCTGTCTATGTCTTTATGTTTCATTCCAAGTGGGAAAGCTTTCCTGATTGGAAAGTACCTTCTCTAGATTCATTCTTCGAGTCCTTAATCAAGGAACAAAACAAATTGATTTGAATGGGAGTCATTAAGACTTCCAAATATCAAGCTCTTTTTATTACTGCCTCTTCCAAAGCACAAACAAAGGGGAAATCAAAGAATAAGGAGCCAAAGGTAGCTATTTCAAAGCCTAGACAAAATAAGCAAGCTTCCAAAAGGGCCTCCGGCTCTAAGAAGAAGAAATTTGGGAAAACATTGTGTCCCTACTGTGAAAAAGGGTATCACCTTGAAGATCATTGTATGAGGAAGGAACTTGATGAAATGTATGCTCTTCTCAAGCAGCATAACATCCAAAGAGAAAAATAGTATGATAATGGACATGAAAGATGTCATGCTTTGAAAGCTGGACTAACTCGATCTACAACCTATTTGATTGATTCTGGAGCCTCCAACCACATGGTTTCCTCCAAGGATCTCTTATATTCTCTCAGTGTCAAAGAAGGGCCCACCATTCACATGGAAGATGATTCCCAAGTCTCAGCAGCAGGGAAGGGCACCATCAGAGCGAAGCATGGTGTGTTTAGATATGTCCTATATATGCCCTCACTTACAGCTAACCTGTTATCTATTTATTTGATGACCCATACTGGCTTTCCAAAGCAAGTATTGTTTGGACCTGACTCAATAGAGATCACCAATATCTCAATTGGGGAGATTGTAGTGAAAGGGATTGCTGATCATGCCTCCAAGGAATACTATTTCTCTCACTTCATTCCATTCTCAGTTCCAACATCATCACAACTTCCATTCGAAGCTGATGAAGGTATACACATTCCTTCACTTCCTATTGCAATTTCAGTTTTAAATCCTGACATTTATGATTTAGATTCAGAAGAGGAGTCATCCCAGTTTGATCCAGACATTGAGCTTACAACTCAAAGGGATATAGATCCAGATCCAACATCTACCTCATTCCAGTAGCCTAAATGGGCCAAGAAACTCATAGAAGTAGCTAGAGATGGTGCTGGGGATCCAGATGACAAAAGAAGAAAAAGGTCCCAGTATCAGAAGGAGAGTGCAACACTGTCTCACATACATCCTATTCTTGTTGAAAGGTGTTTCATGATGCTTGGGTTAGATCCTCAATCCTTCAGGGAGGCTTTCCATGATCCTAGATGGTAGACAACCATGGATGAGGAGTTTGATTCGCTACATGAAAACCAAACCTGGGAACTTGTCCCCTTACCTCCAGGAAGGAAGCTGGTATAGTGCAAATGGATCTACAAAACCAAAATAGCTGTTGATGGGACCACAACCAAGTACAAGGCTTGGTTAGTGGAAAAAGCGTATTCTCAGGTCCAAGGCTTAGACTACAATGAGACATTCGCTCCAGTAGCTAGAATGGACTCCATCATGTTAGTATTGGCCATTGCTTCTCCCAAGAGATGGGAAGTACACCACATGGATGTGAAGAGTGCCTTCCTCCATGGAGATTTGGAGGAGGACATCTATACAAAACAACCTAAGGGGTTTATTAATGATCCTTCCTTAGTCTGTAGACTGAGGAAATCATTGTATGGGATAAAACAAGCCCCAAGGGAATGGTACTCCAAGATGGATTCTTTCTTCATCTCTCAAATGTTTGAAAGGTGCAAATCTGATTGCAATGTCTACATGAAGAAGAAGGAGGGGTTCTTACTTCTAGTTGTATTGTATGTGAAGGAATTGGTCATTACTAGTAGCTCTATTGCTAGATTGAGCAACATCAAGTTTTCTCTTAATAAAGCATTTGCTATGACTGACTTAGGAATGTTAAGACAGTTCATTGGTCTTGAAGTAAGTCAAAATACTTCAAGAATCATGATCTCACAGTCCAGGATTGCAAGGCTGCCACCTGCCCTTTCTTATAAGTCATCATGATCGAAGAAGTTGGTTCCACACCTTTGGTAGACAACACTCTCTACAGACAGCTCATTGGAAGCCTTTTGTATCTTACTCATTCGAGACCAAACATATCCTATGCTGTGAGTGTTGTTTCCAGATATATGCAGGAACCACATGAGCTGCACTAGAAGGAAACAAAGAGGATCTTGCACTATGTGCAGGGTACTATTGATTATGGGATCCACTATGCTGCTGGAGCACAGCTAGATATCACAGGATTTATAGACTCAAACTAGGAAGGAGATGGAAATGATAGGAAATACACATTGGGTTTTGTATTCATTATTGGATCTGGACCAATTTGTTGGTCCAGCAAGAAGCAAGCAGCCCTTGCACTTTCTTCAATAGAAGCAGAGTATCGGGGAGCTGTGAATACAGCTAGTCAGGCAGTTTGGATGCATGGCATCTTGATAGAGTTCGGGATTCAGACTTCACCTACAGTAGATATTTATTGTGACAACTAGATTACAATCAATATCTCCAGTGATCCTGTTTAGAAGCAGAGGACAAAGCACATAGAAGTTCACATGCACTACATTTGGGAACTGGTGCATGACAGAACCATCACACTGCACTACTATCTGACAAAGGATCAGATTGCAGATATTCTTACCAAGTCTTTTACTGAAAAGAGATTTGCCTTTCTCAGGTCTCTTTTGGGTAGTAAGGCTTGATTCTCAGTTCCTATCTTGAGGGGGGTTTTCCCAAGAGGTTTTCCTACCTCATTTGTATTATGTCTCTTAGATTATATATTGGGTGACCTATGGTCTCGTTACTAGGGCCCACAAGTTTTCCAAGTTAGTATTCATGGGGGGTGTTAGGATTATTAATCCTCCCTTGTTCATACTTTTTGTTAGATTAATTAGCCTAACTTAGGAACCTAAATTAATTAAATGGGTCCACTAGTGCAATTGGGTCGACATGGCCCAATGGGGCCACATGTACTAGTCATTGAACTGTGGGGAACAATGCTAGAGGTTAACTGCCACTTACTGCATGTGCATGCATTAGTGGGGGTGCCTCCTAGACCAATACCTACATTTTAGGAGCCACTAGGAGTCCCGACACCAACCTACTTTAGTCAGTTGGTGTTAGCATTAGTTATTCTTAGATAGCCCACAGTTACAATCAGTTACTTCACAGTCAATTAGGCCAGTGCTACTAATGCATGTATACTGCATGGTTGCATGGGGAGGAGTGCCTTTACTACCTACCTCACTCTTAGTTGCACTTAGTTAACTAGTTTTTACTGCATGTTGGATTTATTGGTCATCGGGGAGTTGTCTATTTTGACTCCGATATTGATTGGGAAACCTTGAGTTAGAGATTAGGTTAGATATAGTCTTATCCACTTGGAGGATTCAAATGCATTACTCATGCATTCGAATTCTACCTATTTGTAATATATTGTACACCGAATATTATGATGATGAATATACTGTAAATTCCTGAGCAATACTTGTCTGTTTCCTGTGTGGTTTGTTTTTCTTAGTTTGTATGTTCATTCTCTATTCAATTGCTGCAACATAATCATAACTCTCTACCTGAAGATCTAAATGACATTCAAATTCTAACACGAACAAATGGTTTTGTTGTCGAGACCAAGATCATTTTGAGGGGTGCATCTTCTGGCATTCGACGAGGCCTAAGATTAAGGCATGGTTAGACCATAAGTCGAAGGAATTTTCTCAAGAAGAAAATTGATATTCTTCACTGACTCTAGTAGAGTAGTTGGTAAGGTATGTCTACTTTGGTATTAACGAATTTTTTTTCACCAAATTTCCTATTATATTGTATGAGTGGTTGCCAATAAATTGACACTCTAGAAGAAAATTTTCCAAGGAGGTGAACCTAAGGGATGGACACATTAGTTGATCCAACAACTAAAGTGTGTTGATAACAAGATATCAGGGGATGTCGACTTTTGGGTTGATATCATTTTAGAAGGATACATTAGTGAATTTGTTGTTGATACTTTCAAATAATATAGCGAAGTAGAGCATGAATTCTTTCAAGGTCCACAAGGTAAATACTTCAACTCTTTAAAATTGTGGATTAAGATGCTATCTTATGAAAAATAGATTTTGAGAATGAATTCCGTCGAGTAACTGATTGTATGTGGAGGGCATGGGTATTGAATGGAAGAAGGTATGGCAAGAATGACATGGATTTATGTGAGAATGAAATGAAAGATCATATATATATATTCACATACATAGATATATGGAAATAAACACAGTGATACCGTAAAATCATATTCTATTAAATGAATGAAATTGAACAAAATGTAAAACAAAAGCAACTAGAATGGTGATAGTTGTATCTCTAAGAAGAGATATGGTAGCTATGCTCACTCATGACAAGTTGAATACAAAAGGAGTTGAAGTTCCTTTTATCATAAATCCTTCAAGAGGTAGAAAAACCTAAACCTAACCCTAGGAGATGAACCGTCATAAAGTTTGTGGCCCCAAGGTGGTTAGTTGAATAGTCAACTTCTCGAAGTTGTAATGTTTGCATATGATCTTTGGCATATTGGAAAGGTCTATCCAAGCCTTACAACTTTCAACTAGGACAAAATGCATGTCATTGAAAACAAGTTTCCCCCCGAGCTGCCAAAAAACATCGTTTAGAGCCTTCAAAAGGGCCTAGAAGTTTGGGACACGAAAAATCGTAGAAAATTACTAGAAAATTGCCAAAATGAAAAATTGTTTTGAGCCAGTGAAATAGGTGGGTGGATACCTATACCGATCTATAGCAGTCCTCCCCTCTAAGGAATAAATGATCTCCATTATGTTGAGTTCCCTTATCAAATGGGGAAACTTATGTGGAACTTGACTCTTGGTGAGCCACTTGTATTAGTGGAGGAGCATCCCTTCTTTAACAACTCGATATAGTTGTATATTCTGCTAGCAGGTGACCTTAACATGTGTTTCCATGATGTGATCAATGGTTGCTTGTTCCATGCAATCATGATTAATTTATGTAGGTGTCAATTTTTCTACCACCTCTGAGGTGTCCAACATTGGTGTAAAATATGGTCGAAGGAGCTCCACATTGAATACTGGGTGCAGGCCAAGGAATGGAGGAATGCTTAATTCAAAGGAATTGCCACCAACTTCATTGGTGATTGTGTATGTCCCATATCAAAGTGGATGAATATTGTGATGGGGTCATGTGAGCCTCTCTTTTTGCAAATGCAACCAAACCTTATCCCCAACCTTGAACTGGTGTGGAACATGATGTTGGTCATGTTGTTGCTTGTATTTAGTATTGGACTTTTCCAAAACATCATGAACCTGTTGAAATATGTGTTGGATTAGTTCAACAAATATAGTGGCATTATCAGCCTCAAACTGAACATGGGAAGATTCCTCCTATGTGGATGCAAGGGGCGGAGCTACATCAATTGGGGCTAGTGGTTGGAAACCCAGGAACACCTAAAAAGGGTTATGACTGGTAAATCTATGAAGAGCTCTATTATAGCTATGTTGAACATAAGGAATGTTATCATCCCATCTGTGGGGATGTTTAGAATTGTACATTCTAAAAATATGCACAATTATCTGGTTGACTACCTTTGTTTGTCCATCTTTTTGGGGGTGGAAGGAAGTCGATTTGGTGAGCTTGGTATCCATAAATGACCATAGACTAGACGATAAAGTGCTCAGGAACTTGTTATCCTGATATTAAATGATAGTGTATGGTAGCCCAAAATGAACCCAAAAATGCTCGAAGAAGAGCTTAGTAATGGCTTCGGTAGAGATTCCCTTCTTGCAATCTATCATAATGGTCATCTTAGAGAAGTGATCCATGACCACAAACACACAGTCAATACCATGCTTATTTGAAGGTAGTCTTAGCATGTAATCCATGGAGATGGATTCACATGGCACATTCGAAGTGGGTAGGGGGGTGTACAACCTTTGTTTTTTTACGGTTGGTTTTGAGGTGGTGCAGGAAATGCAGGATCTGATATATCAGCCACTGTCTTGTTAGTTATTGGGGAAATAAAAATACTTATGCAATACTTCCATTGTCTTCTCAGTGCCAAAGTTCCCTTCTACCTGACTGCAATGTGCTTCCAAAATAATCTTCGCACGATCGCTTGAAGGAACATAGAGATGTCCCACATGGCATAGAAATCCTTCCTGAAAATGAAAGTATTCCACTGGTGTAATTGCACACAAGGATTGGTTGATGGGAGCGAACTCAGGATGACTGTCATATATTTGAGGCCACCTAGAGGTATGGTGGCCACAACAGTTGAGCATTATGTTTAATGTTTCTACTGGAGGTTTACTAAGGCAATCAACGAATCGATTGGTGTTTCCCTTCTTATATTTAATGTTCAGGTGGAATTGCTGCAAGTAAGTGGACCACTTCTGGTGGAAGTCATTCTACAAATTTCCTTGGGTTTGCATGAACTACAAGGGCATGTGATTAGTGTGGATGGTTGTTTCTTTTCCAAGGATGTAATGCTTCCATTAGCAACAGGATTGGACAATGGAATACATTTCCATGTCATAGGTGGGGTACTTGCAGACTGTATTTGAAAGTGTCACACTGTGATATTCTATTGGATGGCCATGTTGAGTGAGGACTGCACCAATGACATAGTCTGAAGCATCGGTCTCGGTCACAAAGGGTTGTTGCAGATATGGTAAGGTAAGGACGGGCGTCGAACATAAGCATTATTTCAGCTCCTCAAATGCATGTTGTTGTGGCTTGGAACACATGAAATTGGACTTATATCCACCTTTGGTCACCTAGATAATGGACCAAATAATATTAGAGAAGGCCGAATCAAATCTGTGATAGAAGTTTGAAAGGCCTAGGAAGTTGCGAAGCTCTATGAGAGTCATCTCGATTGTCCAATCATGAATGGAATGGATCTTGGCCAGATCTACATGAACACCATGTTCGTCCACAATGTATCACTAATACTGAATCCTTTCCATGTCAAATGAGAAATTCTCTATATTGGCATATAAATTCTGTTATCGTGGGGTGCTGAGGACCTGGTGGATGTGTTGAAAATGTTCTTCCCATGTTCTATTGTAGATGAGGATATCATCAAGATATACCATGACAAAGGAATTGGTGAATGGTTGTAGAATTTCATCCATCATCCTCATGAAGATTGCTGAAGAGTTAGTCAAGTTGGAAGGCATGACCAACCACTCAAAAAGTCCTTCTTGATATTTGAAGGCAGTCTTCCAGACATCGGTCTGCTTAATTAGAACTTGATGATAGCAAGACTATGGGTCAATCTTGTTGAAATACTTGGTCGACCCCCTTGAGCTAGTCAAGGAGGTCATCGATCCAAGGAATGGGCTACCGATTTTGCATTGTGATCTTGTTTAGATTTGGTATTCAATACAAAGTCCCCATGTCCCATGTTTCTTCTGTACCAACACAATTGGGCTCCCACAAGGCAAAGAGTTCAGTTGAATGTGCCCCTTTTGGATTAACTCTTGAATCTAGCATTTGATTTCTTCATTCTCCATAAGGGAACGCTTGTATACTGGGCTACGTAAAGGCACACCAGGGACCAAATCAATGGAATGCTTGACATGACAATGTATTAGAACCCTAACATGTGTGGTGAAGATGTCTTTATATGCTTCCACGATCTTGTTCACTTGTTTATGTTGTGTAGAGGGGTTCTGTGTGGAGGCGGTGGATGTCACTATGGTATTTCTTTCACCCTAAAATGAACCATGAAGAGTACGAATTTCCATATATGGGATATTACCTTCCTGCGTTGCTTCAGTGTGATGAGAGACATTGCAGTATAGAAAGTGTCTCTGGTATCCTATCGAGTTTATTTCCCAAAGTAATAATGACATTGTAAGGTATAAAATCATACACAACATGAAATTTCCACATATATGGCTTTACTAAAATAAAATCACAAACCTCAAGCGGGGAAACATCACACATTACCTCATCTTTTAAGGGTTATGTAGGAGGGGTGACACTGTTGACTAACATAGAAGTATCGTCCATGGCTCATCCAACCAATGTTGTAGGGTTAGAGATGTGGAACCGTCGAAAGATTCCATCTTTTGAGGACCTAGACTGAGATGAGGTTCTTATGACTACCATTGTAAACAGTAAAATGTAACAGAGTCCTGTGCACCCATAGTTGTGAATGGAATAGGCTCTCCCATTCCTCCGGCTCCTTTTACTCTTCTAGTTGGATCTTTGTGGTTGTGATGATGGAACTAAGTTTTGTGTCAATGATTTGATTTTCTTTGCATCAACATACGATTCTTCTGGATCTGGGTAGTTTGTCTCAGCCAACAATGATTGTTTGAGCAGCATTCATCAGTGTTGTGCCAGGGGATTTTGTGGAACTCGCCCCACTTTTTAGTTTCCTTATTCAATTTCCCATTACCCTTCCTTTCCTGTGGCTTGGACTGATTGTTGGGACTTTGGCCATTCTTGATTTTTCCTTTGGGTTCTGAATTAGGGCCCCTTTTTCTTGGCTTTTGCTGCTTATTTGCAAACCCAAAATCCTTCTTATTCTTTTTCTTAAACTTTCGCTCGATCTTGATGGAATATTGGCAAGTTTCTCCTAGCAAGGATATGTCCAGGAAATCCATCTTTGACTAAATGTACCTGTGCAGGACACCACGTTACTTTAGAAACAAGTGTCATCCAAATTCTCTTATACATATATTTGAGCAAAGGGTATGAAATATATTGGTATACTCCAGCACCATTTGGTCTCTTTCCTGGCGCAATGTTGTCCATCAAGTGCATTGGTCATCATAGTTTTCGATAAGGTAAAATTCCTCTTTGATGGCATTGAAAAAATATGCCTAAGTGGGTTATGTATTGAATATCTTAGATTCATCCCTCGCATGCCTCTCTCAGTACCCGTCCCAATAGTATTTGACATGGGGGAGGGAATTAAGGAGCAAGAAGGTTATATTTTCACTGTTGGACAAATTTTGAATAGAGAAGTAACCCTCTAACATAATCAACCATTTTTCCAAAGCATTTGCATCTATCTTTCCTTCAAATAAGGGGATTTTCAACTTAAATTGTACCTTGAAGGGAGTCACACCCCCAGAACGGTTTCTTGTTGAAGGTATGTCCATCATTATCGACATTCTTGGAAGGATCTTTGTGAAGTTATTTATCGTATCATTCCCATGTCGCGCGAGGGCTTATTCAAGCAATAGTTTAATAGGATATCCTTCTCTGTCATCTCTCTTTTCTTCTCCCACCATGTTCGGCTTCTTGGAACGATGAAGGTATTTTTCCCAAGCTCAACTAGTTTAAGACCCAACTATCGATATTCAGATCTCGTTGGGTACATGCATCGAGAAACCACAAGAGTGGAAAGTTCTGATACAACTGATATGGATTTATGTGAGAAAAAAATGAAACAACATATATATTCACATACACGGATATATGGAAATAAACATAGTGATACAGTAAACTTAGATTCTATTAAATGAATGAAACATAACAAACTGTAAAAATAAAAGCAACTAGAATGGTGGTAGTTGTATCTTTGAGAAGAGATGTGGCGGCTACACTCACTCATGACAAGTTGAATACAAAAGGAGGTTGAAGGTAGTTTTATCATAAATTCTTAGAGAGGAAGAAAACCATAAACCCATCCCTAGGAGATGAATCCTCGTAAATATTTTTGCCCCAAGGGGGTTAGTTGAATAGTCAACCTCTCGGGGTCATAAATTTTACATATGATCTATGTCTGGGGCACTCAATATCCCATTGGAAAGGTATATCTGAGCATTACAACTTTAAAATGGGGCCAAATGCATGAAATTTGGAACCATATGGTCCCCCCAAATATCCAAAAAACATCGTTTATGACCTCCAAACGGTCCTGGAAGTTCTCGACCCGAAAAACCATAAAAGATACAAGAAAATTGCCTAAATGAAAAATTGTTTTGATCTAGTGGAATAGGTGGGTGGACATCTATACCCATTTGTATTAGAGAATGTAACAAATAAGCTGATATTTTCCAAGGATAAGTAATTGAAACTAATGAAGAGTGTGAACTCCTGAGGAGTGGGAAGATATTTTGTTCGAACAAGAGGATAAGGACTACAACCAGGAGAGAGAGTTGCAGCGTGGCTGGAACCAGAGACTATGAATTGGTACCACAAGTCGACGAAGCATTTTTTTAAAAGGAAGAAGACTAATATATTATTTCATAAGATTAAGAATATCTACTCAAGAATTGAGGTTGTGACATATCCATGACCCCACCTACATCTCCATAAATCGAGGTAAGACCTAAATTTTTGTCGCTGTGTTTTCCATCAAATCAGAATGGTAGTAATAACCAAAATAGTGGTATGCCCAATAGTAATATCCTTAGTAATACACTTCCAAGCTTAAGTGTGTCAGTACCCCAAATGCATGGAATGGATGGGGCTGATATGAAGTTACCTGTATTTAATGGAAATGGGTCTAAGGATCGAGAGAAACATTGGTTCCTCTATGATGTTGTATGGACTGTTTGATAAGTCCAGGATGAGGCCATAAAAAAGGACAAGATGATTGTGAACTTTATGGGTCGGGTGCTATATTGGTACATGAAGTTATTAATTGTCCCTATGGGATCCACTCAAAAGACATTAGCTGAGATCAATACAGGTTTAACGGATGAGTTCAAGAAACCAAAGTCTGAGTTGTAGTGCATCACATAATTAATCGAGATCAAGCAATCACCGATTGAGTCAGTGTGGGACTTTGACTAGAGTTTCAAACCCCTGGTGGCCAAGGTGAGTTTCCAAATTTCTGATGCATAACATAAAGAGTGGTTTATAGTTGTATTATTGCCACACATTCGAGTACCTTTAACGCAACAAAATATTGTGTCTCAGCCTTAGGCATTAGAAATTCCTATGAAGTTTGAATCTTCACTAGTCGGAGAAAATGGTACCATAATGGTTCATATTCAGTAGCATTTGGTCAATCCATCACTACAAATTCAAGACATTAAGAAAGGAAAACATTTTTGCAAAGATATCAAGTGTAGATGATGGAGGATGGAAGGACATCGTAAGGATCAGTGTCTAGAGTTTCATGAATATATTGCTGTGGGAGCACCAAACCCACTTAGTCATTCATGAATTCCATGGTGGAAAGTATTCCAAACTCGAGGACATCGATCAGAAGAATGTTTGTACCTACAAAAAATTGTAAGTACCCTTGCAAGCCTTTATTATAAATTTTGGCGGTCAGTCGGGAACAATGGAAAGGACTAGTGAGCATACCAGTTTCTCCAAGAACGAACTATCAATACTTACCTAAAGAAGGGTTATGAGAAAATCCAAGATAAAAGAGAAAATGCACAATCCAATGAACCTAAGGGTGGATTCCGTGGACGGGGATGAGGAGGATTTGGTCAAGGAAGAGGCCAATTAATTTGTTACAACTGTGGTCATCCAGTACACTATGCAAGAGACTTCCCAAATCCAACATCGACATGTTACTATTGAAAAGTGCTATCCCACACCATTGAATACTATCTATAGCTTATTTCTAAGTGGAAAGAAAAAACCAATCAGAATCATAATCAACTCTAGAATTCAAATTAGAACGCTCAAAAGATTACAGCTAAACCAAGGGACAAGGCATTGACTATCGTTTTTATTACTAGAGGAGGAGTTGTGACAAGAGAAGATAAAATGAGTCATCTGTGGGATTTAAGAATCTGGCCAACAACACAACGATGGATACCTTTTGATGTAAAGAAAGAAAAGGGGGTCTTGTTTGAGGCCCAAAATGAGTTTATGGGGAGAAACAATGCATATTAAACTTTGAATGCTCCTCCTATATTTAATGAGGGTCATATATACAACATGCTGCCCCAATTTGACCATTCTATCCCCAAGAAGTCGACAGGAAAGGTAAGTACTTTGAATAAATTCTTGAAAAGTTGTCTGGATTTAGTTAAGGATGAAAATGCATTTGCATAATTATGTAGTCTGTTATAAGAACATGAAGAGGATCTCCGACAAGAGAATGATATTCATAATATTTATAAAAGAATAAATACTAGATGAGAGTTGTGTATGAGTGCTCAATTTGGAGACTATGATACAGATTTGATTATATTAGATCTAGCTAGTCATTATCCAGTTTTGGGAAGATAAGAACCCTTTTTGTATGCATTCGAAGAGTTATGAATTGTTTTATCAAAGAGTAAGTTGATTCGCATGATATGAGATCGATTTGTGGGATGTGCACACATATCTGATGTAATGGAGTTCTAGATACATGTCTCTAGGCTGTGTGCATATACTTAAAAGCATTTGATATGCGACTCTTTATAATAAACGTGTGATTTTGTGGTTTTTTCCCATATTGGGTTTCCATGTTAAATATTGGTGTCTATTGTGCATGATGTGTGTATGTGATGGTTTCTTGTTATTTATTAATGCATGATTGAATAACTATGAATGAATAAGTGAATGAAATGACATTGCACTAGTTATTTATATTATTATAAATGTGGTTAATGTCGAAGACTTTCTATGGATCATCATCACAGTTTCTGATATGTTATAGTGTGTTGATAATAATTTATCACTGTTTTTATAAATGTGTTGATAACAAGATATCAAGGGATGCCAAATTTTGGGTTGATAGCATTTTAGAAGGATGCATCACTCAATTTGTTGTTGATATTGTCAAATCATATAGCGAAGCAGAGCATTAATTCTTTCGAGGTCCACAAGGTAAATACTTGAACTCTTTAAAATCATGGATTAAAATGCTATTGTGTGAAAAAGGGATTTTGAGAATGAATTCTAACAAGTAAGTGATTGTACACAGAGGACATGGGTATCGACTAGAATAATTTCAGTGGAGAATTTATGGGATAAGATGAGATGTTCCAAGGAGAAGTAAGTGAGATTGACAAAGAGTGTGGCCTCTTGAGGAGTGGGAAGCTATTTTGGTTGAATAAGAGGAGAAGGACTGAGACGAGGAGAGAGAGTTGTAGTGCGACCAAAAGAGGAGACTACAAAATGGTGACATAGCTTAATGAGAAGTTTTGTGATGAAGAAGAAGACTATAGGATTATTTTAGAAGAGTAAGAGGATTGCACTAGACTTGAGGCTGTGACATACCCACAACCCCATGTACATCTCAAGAAACTAAGGTAAGACCCAATTTTGTTTAGCAGTGTTACCAAAAAATCAAAATAGTAGTAATAAATGAAATTGTGGTACACCCAATAGTAAGATTCTTAGTACTACACCTCCAAGTTCAAGTGTGTCAGTACCCTAGAGGCATGGAATGGTTGTGGATGATATGAAGTTACCTGTATTTAATGGAAATGGGTCAAAGGATCCAGAGCAACATTGGTTCCTCTGTGAATTTGTATAGAATGTTTGACAAGTCCATAAAAAGGGCCCAAATGATCACAACTTTTAGGGTTCATATGCTTGATTGGTACATGAAGTTCTTTGTTGTCCCTATCAGAGCCTCTCAAAAGAAGTTAAATGAGATCAAGACTAGATTAATGGATGAATTCAAGAAACCATTCCAAGTTGCAAAGCATCAAAAAATTAAAGGAGATCAATTAGTCACCGACTGAGTTGGTGTTGGACTTCAACTAGAGATTCAAACCCTAGTTTCCAAGGTGAGTTTCCAAATGTACGATATACAACATAAAGAGTGGTTATAGATGCACCATTGCCACACATTTGAGTACCTTTAATGCAATAGAATATCATGTCTCAGTATGAGGAATTCAAACTCATTATGAAGTTGGAAGCTTCACAAGGCAAAGAAACTGGTACCGAGACAATTCAGATTCAATTGCAATTAGCCAATCTGTCACTACAAATTTAAGACATTAAGAAAGGGAAAAATGTTTCTAAAGAGATATAGTGTACAATATGTAAGACATAAGGACATCATAAGGATCAATGTCCTCATTTCATGAATATCTTGTTGTTGGAGCACCGAACCCACTTCTACAATTGAGAATTCCATGGTGCGGAGTTTACCAAACTTGAGGACATCAATCATAAGAATGCTTGTGCCTACAGAAAATACTAAGTACCCCTACAAGTATTTATTGTAAATTATGTCGTTCTATGGAGCACAATGAAAAAGACTGTTGAGCATACAAGTTTCTACAGGAACAAACTATCAATAATTACCTAATGAAGGGTGGTGAGCAAATCCAAACTGAAATAGAAAATGCACAATTCAATAATACTAGAGGTGTATTCATTGGATGGGGACAAGGAGGATTTGGTCGAGAAAGAGGCCAATTAATCTGTTATAACTACAACCAACTAAGGAATTATGCAAGAGACTTCCCAAATATTGAATCGACATGTTGCTATTGCAAAGTGTTGGACCACACCATTGAATACTATCCACATCTTATTGTGAAGTGGCAAGGAAAAACCAATCAGAATAAGAATTAGATCTAGAATGCAAATCAGAACATTCAAAAGGTTATAGCTGAAACAAGGGAGAGGACACTAACTATCGTTGTTATTACCAAAGGAGGATCTGCGATAGGAGAAGCTAAATGAGTCATTTGCAAGATTTAAGAATTCGATCAGCAACACAACAACAAATACCTTTTGATGTACAGAAATAAAAGGGGGTCTTCATTGAGGCCCAAAATGTGTTTATGGGAAGAAACTATGCAACCTCAACTTCAAATTCTCCTCCTATATTTGATGAGGGGCATTTCAACGACATTTTGCCCCAATTTGACCAGTCCATACCCTAAGAAGTCAATAAGAAAGGTAAGTACATTGAATAATTTATTGAAAATTTATCTGGATTTAGTTAAGGATGAAGATGCATTGGCATACTTATCTATTATGTTAGAAGAACATGAAGAGGATATCTGATAGGAGAAGGTTATTCATCATATTCATAAAATAAGAAAGACTATATGAGAGTTGTGTATGACCGCCCGAATTGGAGATTGTGATATGTATTTCATTATATTGGATCTAGGCTCAGATGTCAACATTCTGATAAAGAAAACATGGGAGATAATGGGAAATCCCAAACTAGTGTGGTCGCTAGTCCAACTTTGGCTTAAAAATTAGTTGAAGGTTCTTCCAATTGGTCAGTTGTCGAGAGTTCCTGTCTAGGTGGATGGGCTTGAAACGTATGCATATTTTGAAGTGATAGAAATTTTTGATGACATGAATATGTATCAAACACTCATGGGTATCAACTGGGCCATTCAAAATCATACCATCATCAACTTCAAGAAGAGGATTTTGTCATTTGAAGATTCAGAGATGAGAGTAGTTGCACCATTGGATCCACTAGAGGGACAACGATATGTGGAATTTGTCTGAGGATAATATCATGAGGGAGATCTGGATAACATTTACAAAATTTCCTCTCAACTGGATGATTATATCAATCTGAAAGTCCATGGTAAGCTAAGTGTTAAATATACAACATCACGAGTCATTCTCCAAGAGACTTACGTTGTATTAAGTATGGAACTTATGTTGTATCATGTTAGTAACTTGTGTTGTATCAAGTTAAGATACTTGTGTTGTATCAAGTCAAGAACTGATGTTGTATTAAGTTAAGGAATCTTGTGTCATATCAAGCGAGGACATTGTGTTGTATCAAGGTCGAGATCTTGTGTTGTATCAATATTGGAGTATTGTGGTGTTTCAAGACTGTTCTTATGTTGTATCAAGAGAATCTATATTGTGTTGTATCAATTCATGTGGATATGTTATGTGATGTATTGGAAGTCATGGTCACTAGGTGCTATAAGTCTCCTCTAAGGCTTATATACCCCTTGAGTGATTTACTTTAGCATATGACTATATGACTTGGGGTAATACATATTATAATTAGTATGGAACAATACTTCTAAGTATGATATGATAAAGATGATTAATTAATTAAACACATATGGACCATGCAGAACTTAATTAACAATAAATGAGATTAGCATAGAGATAGAGTAAGGATTCGAATTACCCGTGTCAGACCTTTAGTGAACTTGACTTGAAAAGATATCAATTAATATAAGTTATGCAAAACAACTTTAATATAATTAAGGAATATACTCCTTGATTTATGCAAACTGTTTATTTTTGGACAGCAATGATTATGAATCACTAAAGACATTTAGTTAAACTTAATGGTCAAGTAGTTAGTTGATGATTGAGTTCAGTTCAATTCAGTTCAAATTCAGTTCAATTAGTTCACGTTCAATTAAAGGAAGTTAACACTCAGTGAATTAATGGAGGGTGCATATATTCTGCATGGGTGAGAATTACGAGGTGACAACTTGGCACCAAGTCAAGGAAGGCACATAAGGTTAATGAGTGAATAGTGCACATAGTGTTCATAGTGCACAAAATCATGCAACCATTTGCTACCTCTCATTGTATGGATGAATAAGCTTTTTATTAAAGTGTTATGCACTTGGCAAGGCTGAGACCATGTTTTGAGTGATCTTTATTCTCTAGTGCTTCTTTGATATCTTTTATCAAGAAATATGCAAGAGTTGTAAAATCATTCTCTGCAATTATCTATCATCATAAAAGGATTATTGGGTTTTTCATTCTCCAGATTTGGAGGGTTTTCCCAGGGTACATATTGTGTCTTATGGATTAATGATTTGTGTGTTTGAATTGTTTATGAGATCTACATGCATTGTATTTTTTCATCAAAATTTTTAAAGTTCAAGAATATTTCATTATTTCTCAAACATTGACACTAAGTTGGTGGAGTGTATGCTGATGTATTTGTAACTTCCAAATGTACTTACTTGTATATATTATATTGTATTTCATTGTACCCTGATGTTCCTCCGATCGGGAGAATCATTAATATAATAAAGTCATGTAAAGGCATAGAGGTTAACCCTCCTTTGTAAGTCAGGGAAATAGTCCCCACGGTTGATGGGTACTAGGGTTATCAGACTCTCCTAGTGAGGTTGGCCCTGGTAAGTAATTGTCAAGTGGAAAACTAGTATAAATAGAGAGTGAGACTATATATTTGAAACATGCACTCACTCAACTGTAGCGCATGAGTGAGAGAAGAGGAGCTCGCACAAGTGAGAGAGAGAACAACTATTGGAGATCATCTTTGTGTCTTTGGGTTTTACTTTTGCTATTGGTGCTCATTCTATCTTTGAGAAAGTTGCAGGGTTTTATCCTTTATGGTTTCATCAAGGAAAAATCTTTGTGTCTCTTGTCTCTTGTGATTATTGATGTGCATGTTATTCTCTCAGATAAAGATCCTAGATCATATTGATTAAATGATAAAAATATAACATGATATCAGAGCTAACCTGAGAAGAAGACACTGTGCAGCTGTAAAATATAGGGATTCTTACTTTTTGGATTCTTACAGATCATTAGCAAAAGGAGGCTAGGATAACTCTCCATTGAAGGGCACATCTTTTTGTCGAAGAAGAATTTGATTCCAAGCATTTTAAGTTTTTAACCTATCACTACTACAGGAAATTAAGGATTTTCACAGAAGAAGAATTTTTGAGTGAGCCTAGCCCATGATTTCTCTCCTCCTCAAAATATAAATTTAGAGACCAAGATCTAAATTTTTGGTTGGGTAAAACTTCGAGAAAGTCAAACCCTAATTTGACCCCAGACTAGAAAACCCTAAAAGACTAAAACTAGTCATTTTGGTGGGTTCACTATATATCATGATTGGAGAAGGCTCAGTAGGTGAATATTTTATAGGCCAAAGATAAATCTTGATGTACCATGTGTAAAATTTTTAGCCTCATATTCTCTATATTATGGGAGATATGATTCCTCCAAATTAGGTTTTCATCCTCTCCCAGGATGCATCCCTAAACTTCACACCTAGGGAGAATTGCTATATCTCGGGATACAAAGGTCCAAATGAAATTTTCCAAGATGTTCCAGATAGGGTGTAGAATTTTCTATCTTTGGTAGAAGTTTCAGACCATGAAGGTGAAATAGTGACACATGGCTATCTGTACAAGTTCGCTATGCTGAAGAGTCCTGAAATACGTCACCTTGGGAAAACCCTCATAATTCCCCATTGGTGAAACCAATTCTACTAAAAACTATGGTGTTGGAAAGAGGACATTCGATTCTACCTCAGTGTGAAGTTTCAGACATAGAGGGGTAGTAATTTTGGATATACTGCAGGAACAAGATCAGGAAATTATGCAGAAGAAATTTCAGAAACCTAGGGAATCAGATATTTTGCAGTTCTGACTACAGTTTTGGGAAAGTGAGTATGCTGCTCATATTTTCTTGAGGAGGAACATATTTATATCCAATGATATATTAAATATTCCAAGTTTTGAAAATTAGGGTTTCTTTGACAAACCCTATATCATCCTGATCCAGAACCAAAACGGACACCTCAAATCGGCAAGATCTAATTTTTGCTATTTACATTTGAGGTTCTCATTTCAAAATGACATATCACACCAACTTGATGACAATATTTGTGAAGATGACAACTTCCAAGTATGGAAGTATATGACCTCCAATGTTCTTGAAGAAATTGACTTGGATCAGTTCTAAGAGCCAGAGGGAGATGTGGCTAAGGATAGAGCCAAGGGAATCATTGCAGATTCTATTAAAGATAATCTCTCATGTGTCATCCCTAAAGACACGAAAATGAAGTGTTCGATGCTATTATTAAACAATCAAAGAAGAATAATATATTGTTATAACCACCTTGAATGGCCTCCCAAGATCATGGGATTCATTCATTCAAGGAATGTGTGCTAGAAGGAAGTGATTACCTTTAGCAGACTCTAGGAAGAGAGCACACAAGAAGAAGCTCGACTCATAATAAGAGAAGAGCAAATGGGAGCAACTGAAGATCAAGCTCTCATGATACAAAGAATATCTCTTGAGCGATGAGGAATATGAAGAAATAAATTCTTGAAGAAACTCTTATCCATCTTAGCATTTGGATAAGAAATGATGATGTTATGAATGAAGAATATGATGAAGATAAAAGAAGGAGTCTACCCACGATACAAATAAAGATAAGTGTTCAATTGTCATTTCATGATATTGTTTGGTTATGCATTTTTTTATATTCAGTAGATGTGTTATGCATGATAGAATTTTTGCATTAATGAAAGTATACTACTAATATGCATGTGATGGGTAAGTAGCTCATGGTGCTATACAACTCTCCATTTCTAGTTATATAGAATGAAACCTCTTTGCTGACATATTGGATTAGTGCACAATCTCAATGATGTCATGGTAGAGATGGAAGGCATCTAGAAAGTTTTCGTGATATATGGATGAATGTTGTACTGGATAAAATAGTTGCATGATTATATCTTTATGCATAATAATTTTCCATTATGAATATGCCTTATGAAATGTTTCTAACCATACAACTGGTGCATTTGACTTGTAGGAAAGATCACATACAATCACCTACAAGAAAAGAAGGATGAGATTTGTTCCAAAGAACAAGTGACGACAGTTCAAGATTCACTCTAATAATCCAAAATGAATAATGATGACTAGAATGCGATGTCGAAATCATAAAGGGAAGTCCGTAGTATCTTCCATATGAATCTACACAATCCAGCATGTAGTAGACGACAACATCGTGGGATACAAGTCAAGATTCGTAGAACGAGACTTCTCACAGAAAGAAGGCATAGACTATGAAGAGACATTTGCAGCCATTGGAAGTCGAGACACATGAAAGTTAGACTCATGTGTGCAAATTAAAGAAGGCCTTGTACGAGCTTAGAAGGAACCCATGGGATAACACATAAATGAGGAGCTTAGAGATCACCTAGAGTAATGAATATCTTAACCTTAGCTACAAGGTTGAATATGAAATCCTATAGAGGATGACAAGCTCACATATGGGTGCGAGAAATGTTTTTGAAAAGGTTCAAGATAGAGGATGTTGGTATCCAGTGACCCTAGATTGATACATAGAATATTAGTAGCAGAGGAAGATACTTGTCACTCCAGTACATAATGTTTTAACACATAGAGTACGAAATGTAGAGGGAGAATGATGCTCCACTTTAGAGGGAGTGATTGCAGAATATCTTGAGGTTCGACATGGTATGATAGGACGGACAGCTTATTGATGGCTCTAGGATTTACTGAGAGTAAAGTGGATTCCAATATTTACTTAAAGGTTGAAGGTGGAATACCAGTGATGCTCCTGTTATATGTCAATGACATGTTACTGATAGGAAAAGAGGAACACATTAAAGATGCAAGAAGGAGACTTGCTGCCAAGTTCGAGTGAAAGGACTTGGAAATGATGCACTATTTTCTAGGCATGGAGGTGTGGCAGAGTATGGATGGAATATCCTTTGTACAAGGGAAGTATGCAGTGGAGATCCTGAAGAGGTTCAAGGTGATAAAATTCAAGTTCATGGCCACACCTATGGCATCGAACCTGAAGCTATTAAGTGATGCTTCATCAGAGTCGGTTGATGCTATGATGTATCGTTAGATGATTGGGTCATTGATGTACTTGATGAACATGAGACCATATGTTTACTTTCCTATGAACACATTGAGCTAGTTCCTAACGGATCCGAGACATGTTCACCTAATTATTGCAAAGCATATTCTGAGGTACCTGAAGGGTACAGTTGACTATGGGCTCAAATATGAAGCGAATCAAAATATTAACCTGGAGGGTTATGTGGATTCATATTGGGCAGGTAGTGCCATTGATAGGAAGAGCACTTCGAGGTGCTGCTTTAGTATGGGATCAGTTGTGATCTCTTGGTTTAGCAGGAAGCAGTCTTGCGTGTAATTAAGTACAGCTGAAGTAGAGTAGGTCACAGCTTATTTGGCTAGTTGTGAAGCAGTGTGGCTAAGAAAGCTACTATGTTATTTGTTTGATCTCCAATTGGATGCTACTTGTATATATTGCAACAACCAAAGTTGTGTGAAGTTGTTGGAGAACCCGGTGTTCCATGACAAGTTGAAGCATATCGAGATCAAATATCACTATATCAAGGTATGGTGCAGAGAGGAGAAATGAAGCTCCAGTTTGTGATCCAGATCGAGATCTCTTGAAAGAGGGAGTTATAGCATAGCTGGTGAAACATGTTGTCTACGCATAAAATCCTGGTGAAGCTTGCAGTTTTCTCAGACATAATAAGTTCTATAGGTTATCCTCAGATGTAATCAGTCCTGGTGAAGCTCGCAGGTTATCCTTGGACGTAATCAAACCTGATGTAATTCTATGATAGAAATGGCTAGAGTGAAGTTTGAGTACTTCAGGGAGAAGCTTGTTGTTCTCCAGATTAAGCTTCCTTCCAAGGGGAAGTGATGAGTCTGTGATCCTTTATAATATGGTGAGAGGATTGGTTCCTCCCATGGTCAGATGTAAGTGTTGTGCCTTTCTAACATGGAAATAGTATTGGTTCCTCCCATGGTTAGATGTAAGTGTTGTGCCCTTCTGACATGGTGGTAGGATTGGTTCCTCCCATGGTCATATGTAAGTGTTGTGCCTTTCTCACATGGTGGTAGGATTGGTTCCTCCCATGGTCATATGTAAGTGTTGTGCCCTTCTGACATGGTGCTAGGATTGGTTCCTCCCATGGTCGGATAGAAGTGAGAACTACAACCAACATGAAAAAGGGTTGGCTTTGTAGAGGAAGACCTTGTAGAGGGAAAGTCATACAACCAGTATGAAAACGGGCTGGCTCTGTAGAATTGCAACCAACATGAAAAAGGGTTGGCTCTATAGAGGAAGACCTTACATAGAGCAAGGCCTATAAACATCATGAAAAAGGGGTGGCTCTGTAGAACTACAACCAACATGAAAAAGGGTTGGCTATGTAGAGGAAGATATTACAGAGGGAAAGGCCTACAACCATCAAGAAAAAAAGGGCTAGTTTGTAGAACTACAACCAGCATGAAAAAGGGCTGGCTCTATAGAGGAAGACCTTGCAGAGGGCAAGGACTACAACCATCATGAAAAAGGGTTAGATCTATAGAACTACAACCAGCATGAAAAAGTGTTGGCTCTATAGAACTGCAACCAACATGAAAAAGGGTTGCCTCTGTAGAACTACAACCAGCATAAAAAAGGGTTGGCTCTGTAGAGCTACAACCAACACAAAAAGGGCTGGATCTATAGATAGAGAACTACATACATCATGAAAAAGGGATGGCACTGTAGATTTACATCCAACATGAAAAATGACTAGATCTATTGATGAAGACCTACATGGAGGCTAGGCCTAAAATCACATGAAAAAGAGTTGGCTCTGTAGAACTTCCTATGACGAGTAGAATTGAGAGATAACACCATTTGCTTGAGATAACGGGAGCATTGATGATGATCCAGTTTGATGATGATCCAAATTTGATGATGATCTAGCTTTGATGATGATCATGTGATGAAGACTTGTGATGATGAACTATGTCAAGAGAATCCCTTCCTAGTTAAGAGGGAGTGTTGATGTATTTGTAACTTCGGAATGTATTCACTTGTATATCTTATATTGTATTTCATTGTACCCCAATGTTCCTCCGATTGGGAGAATCATTAATATAATAAATTCATGTAAAGTCATAGAGGTTAACCCTCCTTTGTAAGTTTGGGAAATAGTCCCCATAGTTGAGGCGTACTAGGGTTATTAGACTCTCCTAGTGAGGTCGGCCTTGGTAAGTAATTGTCAAGTGGAAAACTAGTATAAATTGAGAGTGAGACTCTCTATTTTAAACACACACTCACTCAACTGTAGCACATGAGTGAGAGAACAGGAGCTTGCACAAGTGAGAGAGAGAATAGTTGTCGGAGATCATCTTTGTGTCTTTGGGTTTTACTTTTGCTATTGGTTCTCATTCTATATCTAAGGAAGTTGCGGGGTTTTCTCCTTTATGGTTTCCTCGAGGAAAAATCTTTGTGTCTCTTGTCTCTTGTGATTGTTGATGTGCATGTTATTATCTCAGATAAAGATCCTGGATCATATTGATTAAATGATAAAAATCTAACAGTGTCAGCTCTTGTTCATATGATTTGGGAGAAGCGATGGAAAATTGGCAGAATCGGTTATATGAAGCTTCGATGTGGAAGTTTTCTTGGATCACAAAGTATTTGTGATGGGTGGGTACCATGGTTTGTGATTTTCCCACATATGAAGGGCTACCTAACTTTGATGTGTTTCTTGTTAATTTTTAAATTAAGGTTCTAGAAGAACAATGATTGTTGGCCTTAGACGTGACTATGAAGGATACCCTAGTGAGGTGGTGGGTTGTTCATAGACTGTCTATCTCGGTATGGTTGTAGTGTCAAAGATTACTAGAGATATGATTTAGCGATGGAGTTCCTTATATTGGGGAGAACTACATAGGGATGACAAGTCATTTCATTCGTATCAATGCTTATGTTGTAGTATGGAAAGTTGTACCAAAGAAGGAGTGGGTGCATATGTTTATATATACACTAGATGTGATACCAAGAAATTAGTATATGTCGCTTAAACTATAATGAGGAACTGTAGAATGGGATGAGCTTTCCAATAGTTTGAAATACACTTTTAGTTACTCTAATGAAATTTTGTCAATCAATATAGCCCTACCAATGATTAAAGGAAATAATTCCAAAGAAATATTTGCACCTGTTTCGAGTCTATCATAGTGGATTGTGATCGTTCAAGGCCTGATGGAATGTTAAAATATATCAGGAGAGCTTGAGGAGGACAAATCATGAGACATCCATATCCTAGAATCTAAAGGCACTCAAGTGTTGGAGGGACCTAGCATATCATCCAACAAATTTATGAGATCGTTGAAGTTTAAAAAGGTAAATATCGGTTCCCCTAAAAATCCAAAGTTTGCAAACATTGACAATTATTGGGATGATGAGACTATTGGGAAAATTACCGACTTGTTGGATGAGTTTCAAGACCTGTTCCTAAAAAAATTCTCTTCGATGAATGGAGTTGTTGGAGACTTGGGAAAGATGAAGATTCGATTAACATTATATGCTAAACTAGTGAAGCAGAGATTGTATAGACTAAAACTTAGGTATAAAGATAAGGTTAAATCAGATCTTAACATGATGTTAGATGCAAGAATTATTGAACATGTTGAAGAAAAGAGTGGATCAGTCCTATGGTCATTCAATAAAATAAAACTAGGGAAGTTTGTATCTGTGTAGACCTACAGAAATTAAATCATGTCTTCCTAAATTATCCCTTTCCCACACCTGTTATAGATGAGGCTTTGGAGAACGGTGTAGGACAAGAAGTATACTCTTTCACTGATGGGTTTTCTAGATACCATCATAATAGAATAGAAAAAGAATACCAACATAAAACTACCTTTGCGACAGAGTGGGGATGCTTTCAATACACAGTAATTCCTTTTGGCCTTAAGAATGCCCCTGCTATATTTTCTAGGATAGTCGTTGTTGCATTTAAAGAATTTATTCATAAATGATTAGAAGTGTACTTTGATTATTGGATGGTATACAGGATAATCAAGAACCATATTGAAAGTCTTCAATTAATGTTAAAATGTTGCATACAAATTCAAATTTCTTTAAACTTGAAAAAGTGCATATTTTGTGTGCCTTTTGGCATCTTGTTGGGTCATGTTTTTTTGCAAAGAAGGTATATTCATGGATCTGGTGAAGATTTCTTCTATTTTCGACTTGAATCCACCGATGTCAACCAAGCAGTTGAGAACCACATTGGGGTATACAGGCTATTATCCTAAGTTTGAAAGGGGTTACGCTAAAATCACTACCTTGATGGAGAAGTTGTTGAAGAAAGACGTAAAGTTCCAATGGAATAAGCAATATCAGAATATCCTCGACATGATAAAAGAAAATATGTTTTCAACTCCCATTCCGGTTCTTCCATACTGGAAGAGGGAATTTCATGTTCATGTAGATGAGTTGTCAGTTTCTCTTAGTGTGGTGTTGACACAATTAGGTGAGTTATCTATTGACCATTCAATTGCATTTGCTAGCAAGAATTTGTTGACCGCTAAAAAGAATTATACCGAAACTGAGATAGAATCTATTTCCATGGTTTATGCATTATAGGAAATTTGACATTATTTATTGGGTGGCCATTCTAAGATGTTTACAGACCATTATTCCCTTAGGTATCTGGTCAATAAGCTAGTGTTAGTGGGGGGTATCTGTCATTGGCTGCTTCTCTTCCAATAATTCAACTTTGAGATCATTGTAAAGCTAGGGATATTGAATGATGGACCTGATCACCTGTCATAGTTGGAGATAGGGGAAGAGCTGATGGACCAAGATGATAATATGACCAATGCACAAATTTTTGTGGTCAAGATGGATGTTGACTATTATGAATACATTATACACTTTTTTACGACAATAAAGGAACCATAAGGATACAACACTGTAAAAAATAAATAGTTGGTTGTAAAATCTGCTGATTTCCAGCTGATAGCTAGACACTTGTACAAAATGGGACCATATGAGATTCTACATCGTTGTGTTTTAGAACATGAATGGCCATTGATTTTATCAGAAGCTCGTGAGGGGGTGGTAGGAGGCCACTATGCAAGGAAAGTAACTACAAAAAACATATTTTGGGCTATCTTGTTGTGGCCCACAATACACAAGGATACATTTGAATATTGTAAGAACTACGACATTTGTCAAAGGATGGGAAAACTATCCAGAAGGGATGAAATGCCTTTGGTTCCACAAATAATATTGTAAGCATTTGACAAGTAGGTTGTGTACTTTGTGGGAGCCATCAACCCACCAGGCAAAAGAAGAGGTGCTAGATATATAATCAATGTGATTGATTATTTGAATAGATAGGCTAAGGATTCCCGAGTGAAGGATTGTACGACTACGACTATTGTAAGGTGTAAGTTTTAAACATGTGTAGAGAATAAAAGAATACATATTCTTTTAATCAAAATAGATATTACACCACAACATTCACATTTAAACACAAATATTTACCAGGGAAACCCTTAACTAGGAAAACCAACAAACCTTGAAGCCAGGCCTCTTATTTTCTCATATCATTATGAATCCATCAGAATACAAATTATAGGTATTCATCAGTATACAATACCCTAATATGTTAACCCGGATTAGAAAATAGACTCCAATCCCTTAACCAATATTAAATTATGTATTTTTAGAAAATTCCCATAAATAACCAACACATTTTGGCTCACTTTTCAGTGATCGCCAGACGCAGTGTTGACATATGCACCTCCCCTCCACATGCACATGCAAAGCATATAACATATACCCAACATTCTTCCACTTGATGTACTCATAAAGTCATAGGTTCAGGGCATCAATGCCCATAGATTCTCTACACCAATAGAGCTTCTTTGTATTGACAGACTTTGTTAATGAGTTTGCAACATTTTAAGGTGTCAACCTTTTCCAACAACACCTTCTTGTCTTCAACCATATCTCTCACAAAGTGATATTGCACATAAATATTATTTGTCTTAGCATGATAAGCATGGTTCTTTTCTAGGAAGATTGCACTTTGGCTATCACAATCTAACCTTATAGATTTCTGTACAAACCTAATACCCAAACAAAATATTTGCAACCATACAACTTCTTTGCTTGCATGAGTGGCTTCCATGTATTCAAATTTTGTAGCTGAGAGTCAAAATACAACTTGTCTCTTGCTCATTCAACTGATAGTTCCTACAAATAGGTTAAACACATACCCACTTGTAGATTGTTTGTGATCAAGATATCCATCCCATTTTGCATTAACAAATCCATGTACATTTATTAATCTCTCTGGTTCAGGGCTTCCTTGGTAGTATATTGCATAATCTATGGTGCCATGTAAATATATGAAGACCCTTTTTACAACTATCCAATGCTCCTTTCCTAGTTTTGACATATATCTGCTAAAAAATACCACTGCATGAGAAATGTTTGTTCTGGTACCGACCATTGCATACATCAAACTACCAACTTCACTAGCATATGTAACTCATGAAATATATTCTTCTTCTTCATGTGTCTTGGGACACTACTCTAGAGATTACTTTACACCTACAAGAATAGGAACCTTGACCGTTACTTTCTTGCATTTTAAATATTTGAAGTACCATCTCAACATATTTTCTTTGATTTAAACAAATCATCTTGTTTGCATGATCTCTTCCTATATCCATTCCCGGAATGAAGTTTGCAACATCGAGATATTTCATAATAAATTTTGAGGACAACTGATAATTCACCTCCTTTATAACATCTTTTTTGTTTCCAATCAGCAACATGTCATCAACATATAGTACTATGTTAATGAAGTGATCACCAACCTGTTTTGAGTATACAAAGTGACCATCTTTTCTTCTCACGAACCCCAATCCAAGTATGTATGTGTCAAACTTTTGGTACCACATCCTTGGAGATTGATTTAGACCATAAAGGGACATCTTTAGTTTACATACCAACTCTTTATTTCCCTTTACTGTGAACCCTTCTGGTTGTTTCATGTATAGTTCTTCTTCTAGGTCCCCATATAAGAACAATGTCTTCAGATCCATATTCTCTACTTCAAGATCAAAAGAAACATCAATAGAAAGAAGAAATATAATAGAATTTAATTTTGCAACTGGAGAAAATATTTCACCAAAGTCAATTCCCTCTACCTCATAATATCCCTTTGCTACCAAGCGAGATTTCTACTTCTCCACTTTACCATCTACATTCAACTTCTTTTTAAACAACCATTTTGTCCCAACGGATTTTCTTCCATCTAGTAACTGGACTAGATTCCAAGATTCATTTTTGTCCAAGGAATCCATTTCTTCAACCATGGCCTTCTTCTAGAGATCATTATCCTCTGAATCAACAACTTCCTGCACATTTCTAGGATCATCATAAGTAATATATAAAGCAAAGTGAGAGTGAAAATCAAGAGGGGAATACCATTCTGGTTTCCTTCTTTCTCAATATGATGTTCTCAAAACTGGGGCATGAGGTTCTTCTTCTTCTAATTTAGCTTGTTTTGTTGATTCAGATTCTTCACCTTCTAACTCAAACTGTATTTTCTCTGGTTCCTTTTCCATTGGAATCACTTCTTGGATGGGGACTTATTTGACCTCTCTAAACACAACATCTCGATTGTAAATATTCTTCTTAGTTACATGATTCCAAATCTTATAACCTTTCATACCATATTTATAGCCAATAAATATATACTTCTCAGCTTTGTTATCCAACTTGCTCCTTTTCTCCTTTGAAACATGTACATAAGAATCGAAACCATAAACTTTTAAATTCTTAATAAAGGGTTTCTCACCAGTCCATACCTATTGTGGATTTTTTTCAACCAATGTTGATGTGGGTAATTGATTTACCAAGTAACATGTTGTCTCCACCACCTCTTCCCAGAATTATTGTCCTATCCCAACACTGCTTAGGATGCTTATTGCCTTTTCCATCAATGTCCTATTCATCCTCTTGGAAACTAGATTATGTTGAGGTGTGTATGTAGTATTCTTATGCATTTCTATACCACACTTCTTACAGAAGTCCTTAAATTCATTCCCACAAAACTCTCCACCATTATTTGTCCTCAACACCTTTACTATTTTCTAATTGATTTTCTACAAGAGCCTTAAATTCTTTAAACTTAGAAAATAATTTAGATTTATTTCGAAGGAGATAAATCCATGTGTTCCTTGAGAAATCATCTATAAATGAAACATAATACACATAGCTACCTAATGATGGAACATGCACAGGTCCAAATACATCATTATGTTTTCCATATATGCAATGTTCACATAAATAAAAATCAAGAGTACAATCAGTCATACCTTCAATCATACCTTTAACTTGTAATTCTCTAAGTCTCGTTTCTCTAATATGCCTCAATATTTGATGCCATAGCATTGTATTTCCTCTTGATGCAATTAGGATTCTATCATGTTTACCTCCTTTCTCAAGCACAATAGAATTGTTACATTTATTAGTGATTTTTCTTCCCAATAGTTTGTATAGAGTTCCATACTGAACTCCCCTCACTAATACCATTGATCCTCGGACTATTTTGGAACCACCATATCCACACACATTTTTTACACTTGTAACTTATATTTTTCCGACATATATCAAGTTTCTTGATAGATTTGGAATGTGTAGAAATCTAGGTAGAGTTCTAATCCTTCCATACTTTAGTTATAGCTTGACTCTACCACGTCAAATGATACTAGTTGGTGAATCATCTCCCAAGTACACGTCTCCTCCATTGTACTTTTCATATTCACATAACCACTCCCTGTGAGGGGCCATATGACATGACACACCCGAGTCAATCATCCATATATCACATTCCGAATCATTACCCATGGATTATAGGTACATATCCCCTCCTTTTGAGGAGCTATTCACCTTTGTGGAAGGGGTATTCCCAAATCCCTTTGCTTTCTCAACATTCTTAGATTTGTAATCCTTGTTATAGTGCCCAAATATACCTCATTTTTAGCATTTCCTTATTCCTTTTCTAGGGGATTTAGACATACCCTTAGATTTAGATCCCCCCAAGATCCTTTATTTTTGTTTCTCTCCTAGGAGAGACCTCTCAGAGACAAGGAGTCCATGTTATGATTAGCCTTGGTTTTCCACCTCAACTCTTCTAATAGTAGGGATGATACTATTTCATCAAATATTAAGGTCGCTAGGATATCACTCCCTATTGTAACAATGAGGTTGTCTTAGGAATCTGGAAAAGAACACAATAATGTAATACATTTATCTAATTCAGCCATTTCAATACCAACTGAGGTTATCTAACTTACCAAAGTATTGTAGGCATTTAGATGCTTTGTTATAGTGTCATTTTCATCCATTCTAAGGTGAAATAGTTTCTTTTGCAAAAACAACTTGTTCACAAGGGATTTTGATTGATACAAACTCCCTAGTTTCCCCCAAAGATTTACCACATTATCTTCAACATATATGTTTAACAACACAAATTTTGACAATCACAATCAAATTTTACTCCTTGCCCTTCTTTCTAATTTACCCCAGTCATCTTGTGACGTTGCAATGGGTTTAGTACCCGAATGCACAGCAATCCAATGTTCCCAATCTACAAGAAGATCCTCCAGTTTGAGCTTCCGTAGCTTAAAATTCTAGACATTAAATTTCTCGATCTCAATTCTTGAACTACTCACCATTCTATTTCAATGCACAAATCAACACTACACATCTCCCACTAAACCCAGGTTTATCATAGACCCAATATCTATCAACCGTGTCGAACCCTCAATAACAAAGGAATCCTTCTTATGCTAATAATCGAGCTCTGATACCACATGTAAGTTTTACGATTGTGCAGAGAAGAAAATAATACATATTTTTTTAAGAAAAATAGAGATTACACCACAAAATTCACACATAAACACAAAGATTTACAATGAAAATCCTTAACCGAGAAAACCAGCAAACCTTCGAGCCACACCTCCTATTTTCTCATATCATTATGAATCCCTCACATTACAAAATATAGTTATTGAACAGTATCCAATACCCTAATATGTTAACCTCAATTATAAAATAGAATCCAATTTCTCAACTGGGATTAAATTTTACATATTTTTAGAAAATTCCCAAAAGTATCCAAAAATAGCTAAAAAAATTGGCTCTATTACGCTTGTGTCGGAAAGAGGCCTCCCAACTTGTTTCTGTGAAGGTGTCGTCAGTGATCGTCAAACATAGTGCTGACAGGTGCATGTCCCCTCCACACACACATGGAAAGAATATAACTTATATACAACACAAGGTTTTTGTTTTAGAATGTGGTAACTAGGTTTAGATATCCCATAGTTCTACTAAGTGACCAAGGTACGTGGTTTTTCAATACAATGATTGAAGCTCTCACAAAATAATTTCAAATACACCATAGACAAATTACACCTTATCATCTACAGGTGAATGGCACTGTCAAGGCCTTTAACAAAATTCTAGAGAATGAATTGGCTAAAGTTTGTAATGTGAACCACGACGACTAGGACCTAAAATTCCCTTCATTATTGTGTCCCTACAACACTACTTGTAAGAAGTTGATAGGGAAGACCCCATTCCAGTTACTTTAGGGGAAATAAGATGTCATGTCCATGGAGTATATTGTGCCTAGTTTGAGGATATCTAACTGCACTGGTATGTCTGATATTGGTTTTTTCAAGGAGAGGTTGTCGTAGTTACTCCATATGGAGGAGGATCGCTTTCTTGCAGGATTTCATGAACAAGTAGAGAAGACGTGATAGAAGGCTTGGCATGACAGACACATCAAGACGAAATAGTTCTGACAAGTTCTGACAAGGGGATCTACTTCTCCTCTACAACAACAAGTTTTTGAAGCATCCCAGTAAGCTTTGAACACATTGGTTTGGTCCATATATTGTAAATTTCATTACTAAGCGGGGAAATTCAATTGTAGAAGTTAAATGGGGAGCCTCTGGATGGGTTGGTGAATGGAATTCGACTAAAACCTTATAATGATGGTCGTATTTCCCCCGATTGAAATTATATATGAGTAAAAAAAAAATCTTGTGTCGAAGTTGTCTTGTGTATATTTATGTGACGATTGACATCTTATGTGTCATAGTAGCATATATAGTTAGTAATTATACTAGCCTTAATGTTGAAGCATCTCATCTTTCAGGGCTAGTCTTACATCACAATTGGGTTTTGTGGCATGTTGATCTGTCAAGTCAAAAATTAATGCACATTAAATAACTGCTTTTATGGATAAAGTAATGGCAACTTTAGTGGAAAATCGTCGTAAATGACCAAAAATACTCAAGCATGTGAATGGATTGACCACCACCTTTGTAATCATTGTGTTACCACCTAAGTTGTACTTACTGTTTTTTATTATCAAGTGAGCCTGGTGAACCAGACAGGGTTAACTTGTTCGGACTTCAAAATACCTTTGGAAGTACTTCTGGGAAGTGCTTGTTGTATCATATCACATGTTCATACCCCATGGGGGAATTGTAATAAATGTTCTAGCATGATAGTGTCTGTAAAAGACTCGGTCTCTTAGACTTCATTTGTCAATCCGATCAACCCAGGGTGTTTTTTCCCTTGGTTATTATTGGTTGTTGTATAAACAACTGATAATTTCTGAGTTTTTCACTCCATACCTCCAAAGTTGGGGTGGTCGGCTTGGCATTTAGGCCTATTGAGGTTATTAGAGTCTATGTGTCAATGTATAAGCATGCTAGACATCATTTTTGAGTCATATGAACATGTCTAAGGCCCCTTAGGTGTTTTTCAATTTTTCAATTTTTTAGTTTTTTCAGTGTTTTTTATTAAATTTTAATTTTTCCAAAACTTCGGCTATTTTTTAATAGTTTAATTGGAAAAATTGATTTTGTAATAAAAGTGGGCCAAATAATCGGTTTCAGTCATGTAGGTGCTCATTTTCAAGCTAAGAGCACCATGTAAACCCATGGACCCACTATTTCCTAATTTTTGAGTGATCTTCCATCACTCAGGTCAGAAAGCCCCAAAAATCAATTATTAATTATTTTAATTAATAAATTGATGAATAATGGAGCAAATCCAAAATCAATAAATCAGTGGATACTCAACCGATTTGACTGAAATCAATCAGATCTAGAGCAGATTGATTGGATCTGAAAAATCCTTGACTGAAGGAGGGGATCAAATCAAATCTAGAGTTGATCTACAGCTGTCTTCATGGGGAATTGCACCCTCTCTCTCCTCCACACGTGTGGACTCTCCTGGATGCTCTGTGGGCCGATGTGTCGGTGTATGGGTTGATGTGTCAGCTCAATCAAGCCCCCGGTTGACAAGTAGGCTCAGTACAGCTTCAGTTATGCATTGATGGACTCTCCATCAGTTGATTTCACTTGATTCCATGAGGAATTGTGCCCCCCCTGGGCTGGGTGGCCTGTAAATTGTATATATCCTGCTTGAGGCTCCCTCTTCCAAGCTAGTTAGAGATGGACTGAAGGGATTTCCATTGTAACTCTATATTTGATCATCATTTGTGAATAAAGAAGCTTTGGAGGCTATACTGTGTAGTGCATGTGTATGTGTGGATTCTCAGTGTTATGCTGCTGATGTGGTAGCTGCAATTTCTTGCCAAATTCTGTGCTGCTTTTGTGTTCTGGCTTCAAGGATTCGGTTGAATCTAGTAAGGGTATAAACTAGGAAAGCTATATTGCTTGATCTTGTTTATACATATGATGTATGCTAAAAAATCTTAGGTATATGCTTAAATAAGGTTATTTCTGCATAATCTCTCATATTTGTTGTTTTATGCATCTATATCCAGATCTCACGAGGTGTGTGCAGGCTTGTGTTATTTAGTTGCAGGTTCCTGATTCGATGAAGGTGTGGATATATATTGAATCCATTCCTATCCAATAATATCAAGACTCTGTCCCTCAGCACTCCACAAAAGGGCCTCCTTTCAGCTTGCTCCATTCAAGCAACGATCCGACCTTCTCTCCTCTTCTTCTCATTTCTATAAAAAAATCAACACTTTACCCGGTTATTTTGTTCAGTTCATAGCTTTGATTTCATTTGGATCTATTTCCTCAAAGTAAAATATACATAGATCTGATATTTCATATCTCACAGTCTAGATCTTGCACTCAAAAAAGTTTCATAAGCATTCTAGATCTAGCTTTAGGGAAATCGTCTTTTTGCATGAAATTTTAAAGAAAACTTGTAGATCACATGCATTAGATTTCCTTTCACTGTTATAAAATTTAATATTCTGTAATATCAGTGCATATTTAATTGGCTGCACAAACAGCAAGCCAATATCCCAAGGAAAGCTTGCTTTCCTTGGTTCCTTTTTCGCCTATTTAGCTAGTTTTAACTTCATTTTTTTTAGATAAGGTAGGCTGATCCAAAGGTACTCTTAAAGTGATTTTGGGAATTTTTTTATTCTAACATGATCGCTGTCTTTTAGTAGGTCTGACAGAAAAGAAAGGAAGCTGCTGTTCAAAGTGGCCTCAGGAGCGTTCAAATCCCCCCAGGGGTCTCCCTTTTTCACTAAAAATATTAAATTTGTTTGCATAATTGTAAGATCTTGGTTTCAGCCTGTATAAGGAACAAGAAGTTTCTTATATATCATTTCACTGATTTTGTAACCAATAATAAATAAAATTATCTTTGGAATAGGCTCTTTCGAGCCCATTCCCCATCCCCCTTGGGGGGATTTGCGTCGGTGTCCTTTTCGTCGCTTTCTGCTTATTTATTTTTTTAAACTAGAATTAATCTAATCTACAGGGTAGTATAATTTATTTCATTATTAATATCATACTCCATATTTTACATTTCAAAGTAATCATAATACTTACCCCACGATTTCCTGATTGGCCCGAAAGGGGAAAGAGATCCGTGGTAGGATTAATTAGAAAACCAGAATTGTGTATTTGTTTTATTTTTCATCTTTTATTTATCAGCAATTTTAAAATTAACCCCTCCTCGATTCCCCGATTGAGATCTACTTCGATCGAAAGAGGTTCTTGGAGGGTTTTCTTTTAAACAAGAACGCCTAGTTTAAAACTCATTAAAATTCACAAGACTCCAGTGTGTATGCTCTGCACTTGGTTGTGGTTCATCCGATCAGTCAAGATGTATCAAAAGCACTTGGATGTCTAGCATATTTAGGACTCACTCTCCCTAATTGACAAAACCATCAGGTGAAAATCCAACACCTAGATCAAACCTCTATGGTGGCAAAATACCCAAAGGAAGCGGGAACTTCTGAAAAGTGATCTCAGGGCACCGATCTTTGTCACACCCTAATGGGTGCATTACAAACAATAGCCCCAGAGACTCCATTTCAGCCCACATATTCCTTGCGGGTAGCCGTGAAGGTTAAGTTTTGGACATACTCCAAGTACTCTCAGGTATATCTGGAGTCCCCCTTTTGCCTAATTTAATCAACTCATACTTCACATTTAACTTAAAACATACCAAGAGGAAATCACAAAACATTCACTCCAAGCACATGGAAGCATATTGATTCTATTTTTGACTCCATTCTAAGGCACTAGTTAACTTCTTGGTTTATATATATATATTGTGTCTCAGTATTGTGCTTTCATGTGTTCATCTTTTACATCTTGCCATCTGTGATTATCTATAGTTAAATTGTAAACTCCTAAATAACTCAGTTAGTTTAAACATCACAACACTAAGTAATTCTCCTTAGTAACTTAATAGGGTCTACCCCCCTTGGCTCCGTTAGGAGTTGAGCCTAAACAAAGGAGTCAAGAACAAGGTGACAGCCTTGACTCGAGACTTTCCCCCAAGGACACACTGAGTGGCTTGAAGATTTCTGCCACATGACCTAGGTGTGTGAAAGGCGGCAACACATTTTGGCGCCGTTGTCAGGGATAAATATTTTTACCGAGTACAACTTAGCTTAACTTTTTTCTAAACAACTAAAAAGATAAAAAACTTTTGATTGATCCAGTCTTAAAAAAACATAAAAATTAAAACTCGATCCATCTAGCGACTCCATTGTCTAACATCCCTTCAAGAATTTCTACCCGAAGAAACCGTCGACAATTATTCAATCCTCTCCCTGATCCTGAAAGGTTTATTAGGGAAAGATTGAATAGGCAGACTTATCATAAAAACCTTGAAGATTTAGGAGACCAATCCCTCTCAGATATCCATCACATATTTGTAGAGAGTCATACCTTCCAATATCAAGAAATGATGGAATTTTACAAACCCCTTTACTTTTCTCAGATAGCAGGTGCTCCTCATGACATCCCGAATGCTGCTGTCAAGAAGCTCCCCATGTTCGAGGGAAATAATGCTACCACTGCCAAGAATCATCTTCAAAAGTTTGAGAGGCACCTAGTCAGTTATTGCGATAGTGCTGCTGACCATGAAGATGTCAAAATGAAGCTCTTTGCTTTATCCTTAGAGGATGATGCTACGGAGTGGTATGCCGACCTTGGTGATGATTCATATAAAACCCTTAATGAATTCCTAGAAGGTTTTAAGAAGAAATGGGGGGGAATAAAGAACCAAGACATTTGCTTGCTGCCCTTCATAATATAAAGAAGATGGAAAATGAAACCATTGATGAATTTAATACTAAGTTCAGACGTGTGGTTGCGGACCTCCCTAGAGAAATCAAGCCAAGGGATGCCTCCATCCTCATATCTTACATCGAAGCTTTCACTGGGGATTTGAGGTACCTGTTAAGGGACAAAGATCCAACCGATCTAAAAACTGCTCAAGATCTGTCCGAGAAAATAGAAGGGAATATGCAATCTTCGGGAAAATCCAACATTCCAGGTTACACTAGGGGAAACACTTCGTACAACAAAGAGAAGGGAAAGGCCGTTGAATTAGAGGAAAAGGCAACCTCTAAAGACCCCATGGAAAAGTTAACTAGCATGTTTGAAAAATTGATGACTAGTCATAACCAATTCATGACAAATCAATCTGTGCAATTGAATGATATCCAAAACAGAATAGTCACACTGGAGAGAAATAATGGACCTAGGAACTTTCAGCCAAAACATAATTAAGTGTATCAAAAGAAGTTTCCTTAGCAAGAGCCTAGGATTCCAAACCAGTTAGACTCAACTAACCTGGTAGATGAAGTAATTCCATGGTGTAGACCTTGTGAGCAATTCCACCCAGAAAGTACTTGCTACATAGCAAACCAGGTTATAGAACATGGGATGGCGGAGGTCAGTAATCAGGAAACAACATCAGGTGAGTCTGATCATGTGTACATGGTAGGTCGAACCTATCCTCTATCAAACCAGCATTGGCAGCAGGCCACGGATTATGGTTTCGAGAAATATCTCCTGTCTAACTTTTATGGTGTAATGCCTCCTCTGGAAGAAATTAAGGAAATGGAGGAGGCTAGGTTCAAGGGAGCTGTGTATCAAAGAAGAGAAAAGCAATCACCATCTAAACAATACAATCCAAAGGTAACCACTCCTCCCCTCCCAGATCCTCCTATTGTCACTGAGTCAAATATTGATATGGGAGAATGGATAAGTAGTGCTAAGATTCATGTTTATGCAACTGATGTCCTTAAAATTCCCAGTCAAAAAGAAAAGTTGTTGAAAGCCTTAGAGGATAGTCAAAGTAAATCTCATAATATTATCGAAGAGGAGCCTCTTCCTAATAATAATGCTATATTTGAAGCTGAACATATTGAACCCATAGATATGCCCATAGTCCTCAACAGTGTTGATCCGAGAAGAGAAGATCACCCACCTTTTTATGTCTCCCTCTTAGTTGATAAACTTATCCTTCATAACTGTATGTTATATCCAGGTGCTTCATCAAATGTCATGACAAGAAAAGTAATGGAGCAATTAAATCTAAGGGTCACCCGACCCTACCACAATGTTTGTGCCATGGATGCAAGAGAAGTTGAAGTGGTGGGGATAATCTTAAATTTACAAGTTAAGTTGGCTAAGTATCCTGATATTGACATGTCGATGGATGCGGTGGTGATAGATGTTCTAGATAATTGGGGTATGTTGTTATCCAGAAAATGGGCCGCAACTCTTGGTGGGCACATTCAAATGGATTGGACATATTCTAGTATACCTGCATCAGAGAACACTAGGGTGTTCTCCACAGAGAAAAGCTAAGGAAACGGCATGTAGAAAACCCTAAGAAGCCCGGAAATGAATTTGTTCATTTCACTGATAATTTTGGAAACTATGCTATTTTGTCAAATTTCATGCCCCCCATCAAGGAAAACATTAAAAATGAAAAGATCAATGAAGTTTGGAAAATGTACTTTGACAGGGCTTATTCCAAAACCAGAAAGGCTGTAGGCATCGTGATCATATCTTCTTCAAATAAAGTCTACAACTTTGCATTCAGGTTAGAGTTTGAAGCATCAAACAATGTATCCGGGTATGAGGCATTGCTCCTAGGGTTAGAAACCGCTAAAGATATGGGGATAAAAATGTTGAACATAAAAGGTGATTCAGATTTAGTTGTCCTGCAGATTAAGAATCAGTATCAATGCAAAAATGACAAACTAAGAAAGTATAGGAATGACACATGGGACACTATGGAATGGTTTGATGCACTTAACATTCAAAAGGTCCATAGGGAAATGAATGGGTTAGCAAACAAATTAGCAGTAGCAGCATCCACCCTCCAGCCATCGGATGAAATGATTAATGGGAATGGAAAGATGGAAATAAATTTCAGACCTTCAATTCCAGATAATATAGACCACTGGCAAGTGTTCAAAGATGATGAGCAACTCTTGAGATTCATCCACAATCTACAAGAGTTTGAGGGTTGCAAGATCAGTTATCAGTAGGAAGGTAAATAGTATCAGGAGTGCGAGGATAATGAAAGGAATCACATCCTGAGAAGACTTATAGCTTTCGAGAATCTTTTCGATCGTCAGGATCATCATAAAAAACAAAAAGAAGAAATAAAAAATGGGAATTATATGGAAATAAACATAGGAACTGACAAGGATCCCAAGTTAATAAAAATTGGAAAAGGCACTTCGGAAAAGGAAAGGAAAAACTTGATCAACCTAATCAAAGAGTATAGAGATGTGTTGGCCTTTAGTTATGATGAGCTTAAATCCTATAGGGAGGATGTGTTTCAACACACTATTCCCCTCATAGAAGAAGCTAAGGCGGTCAAACCTTTCTGACAAAAACTTAGGCAAATAAATCCTAAGTTGGCCCCCATTGTGCAGAAGGAACTTCAGAAGATGCTAGCGGCAGGGATCATAGCACCTACAAGGCATTCATCTTGGTGCTCCAACTTAGTTGTTGTTAGAAAGAAGAATGGGTCAATAAGAATATGTATAGATTTTAGAAATCTGAATACATCATGCCTCAAAGATAATTACCCATTACCCGACATGGAAACTTTGCTTCAAAGAGTAACAGGATCAGGAATGATGTCCATGTTGGATGGATTTTCTGGTTATAACCAAGTGTTGGTAAATAAAGAAGATCAACATAAGACTACATTCACCACACCTTGGGGTACTTATAAATTTCTAAGAATGCCTTTTGGCTTATTGAATGCTGGTGCTACCTTCCAAAGAGACATGGATTTTGCCTTAAAAGAACTTATAGGAAAAATAATTGAAATATATAAGGATGACTTAACTATTTTTTCAAGAGAAAGATCTGACCACATAAGTCATCTTAGGCAAGTTTTTATAAGATGTCGAAAATATGGTATTTCCTTGAATCCCGCCAAGTCAATCTTTGGAGTTGATGAAGGCAAGTTGTTGGGGCACATCATTTCTAAAGATGGTGTCAAGGTTGATCCTGAGAGAGTTGAAGCTATTAAGAAAGTCCCCTTGCCTCACAATCTAAAAGCTCTCCAGTCCTTTAATGGTCAAATCAATTTCATAATAAGATTCATCCCAAACTTAGCAGAATTAATGAAACCTCTACAAACGCTATTAAAGAAAGATGCTAAGTTTGATTGGACAGATGAAGGGAAAGATGCAGTCAAGTCCATAAAAAATGCCATATCCATGTCCCCAGTTTTGACTAGTCCAGATTATTCCAAAGAATTCCAAATATTTTCCTTTACCTCAGAAGACACCATTGCTGGTGTTTTACTTCAAAAGAATAAGGAGGGACAAGAGCAACCCATAGCCTTTATGAGTAGATCCTTACAAAATTCAGAATTTAAGTATACCACGATGGAGAAACAGGCCTATGCTCTTGTCAAGTCCCTTAAACATTTCAGAACTTATATAGGCTACTCCAAAATCATTGGATATGTACCCCATGCAGTTGTCAAGGATATCATGTCTCAGCAGGACTGTCTAGGATTCAGGGGTAAGTGGGTTTCAAAAATTCAGGAATATGATTTGGAGATAAGACCTACTAAATTAATTAAGGGATAGGGTCTTGCAAAGATGTTGACCCAAGGAAATGAGAATGCTTTAGGAATATTTTTCCAGAGCAGCAATTCAGAGCAAAGTGTATCAGATGAGTTTCAGAGATTAGAGCAGCACCCCTGGTACACCGACATCATATTTTTCCTCCGCAACCTTACATGCCCCGATCACTTACTGGGCCATAAAAGAAGGGCATTAAGGTTAAAGGAAACTAAGTATTGCTTGACCAAAGATGGTTTGGGTTGGAGAAACCCAGATGGTTTGATACTTAGATGTGTCGATGAACCTGAGTCCAAGAAAATCATGGTTGAGTTCCATTCAGGATTTTGTGGTGGACATTTTGCAGCTAAAACAACAGCCCACAAAATCCTTAGAGCAGGCTACTATTGGCCAAACCTATTTTCAGATGTGCACAAGGCTGTCATAGTTTTCCCCCAGTGTCATTTATTCACCCGAGAGCAACAAATGAAAGCCTTGCCTCTAAATCCAATAGTAGTCCAAGCCCCTTTTCAGCAATGGGGGCTTGACTTCATCGATAAGTTCAAGGATAACTCGAGCAATGGTTACTCTTGGATTCTTACCGCCATGGATCATTTTACCAAGTGGGTAGAGGTGATACCCACCAAAAAGGCAACCGATGCCATAGTCATGGATTTCCTAGAAGATAAAATCATCACAAGATTCGGTGTGCCAGCTAGAATAATCACGAATAATGGCCCATGCTTTGTTTCTTCCTAGATGTTGTCTTTCTATTTCAAGTACGACATTATCCTATCTCACTCATCTAATTACTATCCCCAAGGAAATGGTCTAGCAAAATCAAGTAACAAGAACTTAATGACCATAATCAAAAAAATTGTGGGCGACAATAAGAAGGCTTGGGATAGCAAAATCAAATTAGCATTATGGGCCGACATGATCACTAAGAAAAGTTCAACTGGGAGGAGCCCTTTCGAACCAGTCTATGGCCTTGATGTCACCTTACCAGTCCATCTAAAGCTTCTCGTTTATTAGCTCCTCCAGACATTCAACTCAGATCAAGAGGCCATCCAGAATAGAATAAACCAGTTGATCGAGCTAGATGAGAGCAGAAGAGACTCTCTTGACCATAGTATCAAAAATTCAGACAAGGTCAAGAGAGCCTTTGATAAGTCTACCCGGCCAAGTTCCTTCCAAGTAGGTGACACGGTTCTACGTTGGGACAAACGACGAGAAAAACCTAGGAAACATGGGAATCTCGACAGCCTGTGGTTGGGACCGTACATCATCGATGAAATAGCAGGAACGAACTCCTTCTATCTAAATGACTTGGAAGGAGAAATATTGAGCTTACCAGTGAATGGTTTCCTCCTCAAGTTGTTTTTCATCGAGACAGTTTGATGCCTTTAGTGGCATTGGTGGTTTCAGGGCCAATTTCTAAACCTTGCCCTGCATGTATTTCTAAATTGTTGTATCATAGATATTGTTGTATTATATTTATTTTGTACCATGTTGAAAATTTTCCTTTGTATATTAGTTTTTGTAAAATATTCATTTTTTCACATTATAGATTAATTATGTACATTAGTTTGTTTTTATAGCTAATTTTTTCTTATATATACATGTTATTGACAAACTCTAATTGCCTTGCAGGACCCAGAGATTCCAGAGTTCTCACATCCTCTCCTTTGAACAGAAGATTAGTCAGAGAATGTGTCCTAGATGGAGCCAGAATGTTACCACCTAAGTTGTACTTAGTGTTTTTTTTATCAAGTGAGCCTGGTGAACCGGACATGGTTAACTTGTTCGGACTTCAAAAGACCCTTGGAAGTACTTCTGGGAAGTGCTTGTTGTATCATATCACATGTTCATACCCCATGGGGGAATTGTAATAAATGTTCTAGCATGATAGTGTCTGTAAAAGACTCGGTCTCTTAGAATTCATTTGTCAATCCGATCAGCTCAGGGTGTTTTTTACCTTGGTTATTATTGGTTGTTGAATAAACGACTGATAATTTCTGAGTTTTTCACTGCATACCTCCAAAATTAGGGTGGTCGGCTTGGCATTTAGGCCTATTGAGGTTATTAGAGTCTATGTGTCAATGTATAAGCATGCTAGACATCATTTTTGAGTCATATGAACATGTCTAAGGCCCCCTAGGTGTTTTTCAATTTTTCAATTTTTTAGTTTTTTTAGTGTTTTTTATTAAATTTTAATTTTTCCAAAACTTAGGCTATTTTTTAATAGTTTAATTGGAAAAATTGATTTTGTAATAAAAGTGGGCCAAGTAATCGATTTCAGTCATGTAGGTGCTCATTTTCAAGCTAAGAGCACCATGTAAACCCATGGACCCACTATTTCCTAATTTTTGAGTGATCTTCCATCACTCAGGTCAAAAAGCCCCATAAATCAATTATTGATTATTTTAATTAATAGATTGATGAATAATGGAGCAAATCCAAAATCAATAAATCAGTGGATACTCAACCGATTTGACTGAAATCAATCAGATCTGGAGCAGATTGACTGGATCTGACAAATCCTTGACTGAAGGAGGGGATCAAATCAGATCTAGAGTTGATCTATAGCTGTCTTCATGGAGAATTGTGCCCTCTCTCTCTCCTCCACACGTGTGGACTCTCCTGGATGCTCTGTGGGCCGATGTGTCGGTGTATGGGTTGATGTGTCACCTAAATCAAGCCCCCGGTTGACAAGTAGGCTCAGTACAACTTCAATTATGCATTGATGGACTCTCCATCAGTTGATTTCACTTGATTCCATGAGGAATTGCACTACCCCTGGGTTGGATGGCCTGTAAATTGTATATATCCTGCTTGAGGCTCCCTCTTCCAAGCTAGTTAGAGCTAGACTGAAGGGATTGCCATTGTAACTCTGTATTTGATCATCATTTGTGAATAAAGAATATTTGGAGGCTATACTGTGTAGTGCATGTGTATGTGTGGATTCTCAGTGTTATGCTGCTGATGTGGTAGCTGCAATTTCTTGCCAAATTCTGTGCTGCTTCTGTGTTCTGGCTTTAAGGATTCGACTAAATATAGTAAGGGTATAAACTAGGAAATATAGATTGCTTGATCTTGTTTATCCATATGATGTATTCTCAAAAATATCAGGTATATGCTTAAGTAAGGTTATTTCTTCATAATCTCTCATTTTTGTTGTTTTATGCATCTATATCCAGATCTCACGAGGTGTGTGCAGGATTGTGTTATTTAGTTGCAGGTTCCTGATTGGATGAAGGTGTGGATATATATTGAATCCATTCCTATACAATAATATCAAGACTCTGTCCCTCAACACTCCACAAAAGGGCCTCCTTTCAGCTTGCTCCATTCAAGCAACGATCCGACCTTCTCTCCTCTTCTTCTGGAGAGAAGAGGAGAGAAGGTCATTTTACCCGGTTACTTTGTTCAGTTCATAGATTTGATTTCATTTGGATCTATTTCATCAAAGTAAAATATACATAGATCTGATATTTCATAGCTCACAGTCTAGATCTTGCACTCAAAAAAGTTTCATAAGCATTCTAGATCTAGCTTTAGGGAAATCGTCTTTTTGCATGAAATTTTAAAGAAAACTTGTAGATCGCATGCATTAGATTTACTTTCACTGTTATAAAATTTAATATTCTACAATATAAGTGCATATTTAATTGGCTGCAAAAACAGCAAGCCAATATCCCAAGGAAAGCTTGCTTTCCTTGGTTCCTTTTTCGCCTGTTTAGCTAGTTTTAACTTCATTTTTTTTAGATAAGGTAGGCTGATCCAAAGATACTCTTAAAGTGATTTTGGGAATTTGTTATTCTATCATGCTCACTTTATTTTATCATTTCTGACAGAAAATAAAGGAAGCTTCTGTCCGAAGTGGCCTTAGGAGCATTCAAATCCCCCCAGGGGTCTCCCTTTTTCACTAAAAATCTTAAATTTTTTTGCATAATTGTAATATCTTGGTTTCAGCCTGTATAAGGACCAAGAATTTTCTGATATATCATTTCAATGATTTTTTAACCAATACTAAATAAAATTATCTTTGGAATAGGCTCTTTCGAGCCCATTCCCCATCCCCCTTGGGGGGATTTGCGTCGGTGTCCTTTTCGTTGCTTTCTGCTTATTTCTTTTTTTAAAATAGCATTAATATAATATGAAGGGTAGTATACTTTATTTCATTATTAATATCATACTCCATATTTTTCATTTCAAAGTAATCATAATACTTACCCCATGACTTCCCGATTGACCCGAAAGGGGAAAGAGATTCGTGGGAGGATTAATTAGAAAAAAATAATTGTGTATTTGTTTTATTTTTCATATTTTATTTATCAGTAGTTTTAAAATTAACCCCTCCTTGATTCCCCGATTGAGATCCACTTGGATCAAAAGAGGTTCTTGGAGGGTCTTCTTTTAAACAAGAACACCTAGTTTAAAACTCATTAAAATTTACAAGACTCCAGTGTGTATGCTCTGCACTTGGTTGTGGTTCGTCCGATCAGTCAAGCTGTATCAAAAGCACTTGGGTGACTAGCATAATTAGGACTCACTCCCCCCAATCGAAAAAACCATTAGGTGAAAATCCAACACTTAGATCAAACCTCTATGGTGGCAAAATATCCAAAGGAAGCGGGAACTTCTGAAAAGTGACCTCGGGGCACCGATCTCTTTCACACCCTAACGGGTGTGTTATGAACAATAGCCCCAAAGACTCCATTTCAGCCCACATATTCCTTGTGGGTAGCCGTGAAGGTTTAGTTTTGGACATACTCCAAGTACTCTCGGGTATATCTGGAGTCCCCCTTTTGCCTAACGTAATCAACTCATACTTCACATTTAACTTAAAACATACCAAGAGGCAATCGCAAAACATTCACTCCAAGCACATGCAAGCATATTGATTCTATTTTTGACTCCATTCTAAGGAACTGGTTAACTTCTTTCTTTATATATATATTGTGTCTCAGTATTGTGCTTTCGTGTGCTCATCTTTTACATCTTGCCATCTATGATTATCTATAGTTAAATTGTAAACTCCTAAATAACTCAGTCAGTTTAAACATCACAACAATAAGTAATTCTCCTTAGTAACTTAATAGGGTCTAACCCCCCTTGGCTCCATTAGGAGTTGAGCCTAAACGGAGGAGTCAAGAACAAGGTGACAGCCTTGACTCGAGACTTGCCCCCAAGGACACACCGAGTGGCTTGAATATTTCTACCACGTGACCCAGGTGTATGAAAGGTAGCAAGACATTGCAAATATCTTGTCATATCAACTAACCACGTGATCAAAAAAGCTAGGTGCATGTGTTAATAAATTTTAAAAGGGTAGTTTGTCTGCTTCCAAATTCATTGTGTTTAGTTGTTGAAGTGTATTGAGCAACCTACCATTATAACAGTCACCAAAGCTGAGTTCTACAAATTGTGATCTACATCCATGGAAATCAATGTGTCTAGCACTAGCACTACGCAGGGATATTCCCTTGAAGCCACACACCCTATCCTATTATCGAGGAACACCCATAAGTTGTTTATGTTCCACTGCCAGTGATTCCACTAAGGAATGACAAACAAAATCCACACATGATGTTGAAGCTTTACGGTTTGGGTTTGCAACACTGTTGTTGGGGATTCCTCCTTAGATCGATGATGCTTTGCATGTGTAAATCAAGAATAATTCCAAGTATCTATTGGTGGAGCCGACTATCCCAAAAGGGTTCATGTGACAGGAAACATCATGCCCAACTTGAATAAATTGTCATTCTTTGACCATGATTTGAGGAAATATAAGGAGTTCAAGACATATCAATACATGGAATTGGTACATATTTCTAAAGGAAGGCCAATTGAGTTGGTCCCTATGGAGTAGGATCGTGGTTTGGATAGGTTTGGCATTTTATCTTTAATGCATGGGCACCCTTTTGGTGGGACCGTAGAGGTTAATAGTTGTGTCAAACAATTTCTGGTGTGCTTCCATGGTGGGTGTCTCTGATTAGATACAAAAGTTTCAGTCAATGTCAATTTGTTTGCTATTGTCATGGGGTTTCCCAAGGCAGGGGTCTACCCAACATAGTTCTTTGTGGGGAAGGAACAAGATAAGAATTTGGGCACAAGGATGAAAGAAAAGTATAGCCTTACAAGGGATAAGAGGAGCTTCTACATAGCCTCTATCAATGACAAGGTTGTTCAATTTGCGAAGAAGGAAGTGTCCTTTAGTTTGTTGAGGAAGATGCAACCAAATCAGTGTATTGTAGGATTCACGGCTACGATAGAGTAGTGTGTTGTAGGTGTTCATATGAATTGGGAAACATTCATATTGAATGAGTTGTTGTTTGATGTTGTGGATGCTCAAGAAAAAGGTAACCCATTCACTTATTCATGGTTATTAATTCTGATTTCCTTTTTTTCCTAGGAAAAACCACCAAACTACCAGGGCATGGTTGTCAATATCCCTTGTAGAGGAGCCCGTTATTATAAATTATGGTATGATGAGAATAAATGGAGGCAATTGGACAATAATATCAAGTTATACATCCATGCCGAAGGAGTATGGCATCGTATTAAGATAATTCCAAGGGTGGAAGATACTATTATACAATGTTATAGAAGCATAATGAATTTTACCATGGGAGCCCACCATATTTATATTCAACCACGATGGGACCCACAGAACCAATGGCTAACAATGGAATTCAGAATGACAGAGAAATCCATCAACACCATTGTTAGAGAGTGGCCAAACGAATGGAATAAACCTATCGTAGATGAACAAATTTCTGCCAAAGTAGAGCCGTAACAAGAAGGTACCTCTAGAGCACATCAAAGTGGGTAGTAAGATGAATAAAACCCACCAAGCTCACATCATGATAGAAACTAGGAGTCTAGTGCTACACCGACAGACTTGGACCTAGGAAACAAGTGGAATGATATGAAGTTGAAAAATAAAGAAAGGAAGAAACAAAAATTTGTTAAAAACGCTACCCTAGTCAATTTAATTGATGATTATTACAACCTCATGGATGATAGGATGGTAGAAGTTGTATAGGAGACTATACAAAAAGAATATGAACACAACACATAATTTTTCAGGGAAGGAACTGATCTCCTGCAAGTACTGTGTAACGCTATTAAGGAGGTATGTGTCACAGTAAACAAGTTAGGTTTAATGCAAGCAAAGGATGGGTCATCTGATGATCGACCCACTGAGGTAACTATGCATCAAAGAAAGACCACAAGGTTCAGATAGCACCCCAACCACTTAAATTGGGTAATGACAAAATTAATTCTGCAATACATGGTAAGGGGTATGTCGGCTTTGAAATGTCTATTTTTGCAATGTTCATGTTACATGATATTCAACAAAAGGAAATAGAAGAAACCAAGGAAAGAGAGTAGTTAGTCTATGATCAGATGAAACAATTCGAAAAACAAACAACTAATTTGGAGGCCAAGTCAGTGGAACAAAGGAAGCAGAATGAACAACTGCGACAAGATAGGCAATGATTGGAAAATTATATTGAATCCACCTATCGAGGTTTCCCGAAAGTTTATATCATTCCATAAATGATCCCTAAGCAAAGATAACGAATTTAGGAGAAGTTTTCACTGCCATCCGACAAAATATTGAGCAGCTAGAAGCTAATATAGTTCCTAGCACCCCTCATGAAGTGGTTGAACAGAGACACATTGAGGTACAAGAGGTCGTTCAAGAAATAAGGGATGTTGAGGCTCAATCTACCAAGGTATATGAGGAGGTTTCCCAGGCTTGGGGGGACTTACTAGAGGATACCAAGCTGTAAGGTATAACAACAAGACTTACTACAATAGAACAAATTTTAGATAGTCTGTGGAGTTATTTGAAAACTCTGCCGCCATTTAAGAAGACAAGTAAAGCTGTTGAAAATAAGACATTACAATAGCAGGTTAAAAAACTAAGGATCCAACATCAAAGGATAATTGATCATGTTGAGGAGCTACAGGCATAGGATGAATAGATTTCTATGACTATTGGTCAAATACATGTTGCAGTAAAGAAAAATTTGTTAGTGGCTGAGGTGTGAAGTTTAGAACACAATAGTTATGAAGTTTTAGAGAAATTCGCTAATCTCAAATACTATGTCCAATAATGGGTCAAAGAGGTAAATAAATTCTACTAGGACTTTCATTCAAATTTGAATGAACCACTGATTCCAGTCTAAAGTTGCTCAAGACGAGCCACATGTGATTGTTTGGGGCCTGTTGGCCCTTGGTACGTTTTAATTATTTTGGGTACTAGTTATGAAGTTTTGTTCAAAGCATGAATGGAGCCACGAAAGAATGGTCAAGGAAGTGTTCATCTCCAAATGTTTAGGTAAATATCGAGGAATACCAGTTGTTTTGATGAAGTCCAACCGAAAGGTTGGTTAGTTGGTTAGAGTTTTTGTCCACTTACATTTATGGAATTGGGTAGTGATCATGGATCTAAAATGGCCATTAGAGCCTATAAATATGTAAAGGGTTGGGATTTTTGGGGTTATATAGTCGTTAGCTAGTGAATATAAGAACCCTTTTTGTATGTGTTATCACTCCAGGAAACTCCTCTAGGTTGCAACTCGAGGATGCCTGGTAACTTAAATTTTTTTATGGTTTTCTAAGTGGATCAAGTCAGGTGACCTACAGGACCTCACACTCTCAAGACATGCATAAAACTCAATCAAGGATAAGGATTCTAACTACCACTGTTCAGAGGTTTGATAATATGGTGCAGAGATGGAGAACTTATCATGCTGGAAGATTCATACATAAAACAGATATATATAAATGGATAATCATAACAAGGAATGTACTTATAATTCAAATCATCAATATGCCAATAGGATGACATCTATTAGACATCAATTAACCTGAATAAACCTGAATAGCACATTCAAGCATAAGCACAGAATAGACAAGAAATGGAAGTTGAACATATGATAGCAAAAGAGCTTATATTAGGTCATGAGCAAGATGAGAAGATTAACAATAGTAATGGTCTACAATTCCTTGAAGTCAAACCCTTTCAATAACATAAGTCTTAGGCTTTATAGCCTTTACAAAAGTATTTAGATCCTGAAAAATTGGATCTGATTTACTAAAAATAGACAAAAATAAATGTTTTTGCATAATTAGGTCAAAAACCCTAATTTAACTACTAGTATATCTAACTATATAACTTGTTCACTATTTGAACCTTCTGATAACTAAAGTGAGTACTAGAAATAACTGCCACTAGTCCTCTACTGGATAAGCCATTGTTTTACTTAGACAGTTTAGTGTAGGTGACCCTTTCTTCCTTTATGTCACTGTTAAACTGAAACAAAATTCTCCTGATGTCATTCTTTAGCTCCTTTCATCTTTATACTTCGTCCCTAAGCTATTCATGTTTTCCCAAAACTTGTCCTTCATGCCAAAATTCGATCATGTGCCTCTTTCTGATTTCAGTGGTTAAGAGGCCAAAATATCGGAACTGTTAGCTATTGAAAGCACTGCTTTCGGTGGCTAATGAACTGCCTCAGCATCCACCTAAGCCACCGAAAGCCATGTTCTTTAAAAAATATTAAGCCACCTCCAAAATTGTTCTTTCAAGTTTGTTTACTTATCTTTTTATTTAGCAGGCTCTATGTTAGGACGATTTACAACAACCTGGCTTGATTCTGGAGGCTGAAGAATTACTGCAGCTTTAGCTAGGGTTTCTAATGTGAGGTGAGTGCTAGGGTTTTCCTTGGCCTCCTTAATCTGTATTCTTTAGAGCCTAATAATTCTATATAGCCTCGTGTTGTCTTTCAGGTATCTTTTGTTTGGTCTTTTCAGAAAAACATACCTTTCTCTCATCTCTAGGTAAGAGTTGTGCAGTAGCTTGTTCCTCCTGGTCAATGTAGCATTGTTTTTCTTTATATCCCTTTCTAAAATTTACATCTCATACACTTTCCTTAGCAACTGATTTATCCTTTGTGTCTTGGGCTTGCTAAAGGAAGCCTTCTCTGCTAGTTCATCTTGCTCTTTTGGTGTAGGTGATGGGAGTTCTTCAATATCTGCTACAACTTGCAATGCTAGGTCAGCACCTTCATCTCTTTCCTCTTCTAAATCTAAGTAGGGAAGGCTCAAGATGTTCCCACTATATTTTGTAACTTCCTGGCCCTTTTCACTGAAATCCAAGTTTCTTTTGACCTTCTTGGCTTTGGAAGAGGAAGGAGGCTATTTTGCTGTTGTTGGGGATATAGCCCTTCTCTTCCTTTTCCCACTCCTTGGTGTGCTAGAATTTTTTGAAGGAGACATCCCCTTTTCTTCTGGTTGTAGCCCTGTTTCAAAACCATTCCAAAACAAGAAATATCCCCATGCCATATTTCCCCTCTTCAGCAATTCTCGGATCAGGAGTTGGATGAGACCATGATGAGACAGTGTTCCAGCAATATTGGTTGGCTGAGCCTTCACATGGTGTGCCATTTTTTCCAAGCTCTTGTGTAAGTAGAAAGGTAAATTAAGTGGGCTTTTTCCCGTGAAGTGGTTCATCAATTTAAAATGGTAAATCATGGCCCTGTTGTATCTCCCTTCATAAGTTATGTAGACCACAATGGATTTCAGCAATTGCGTCCACCTCTCTTCTAGCCAGGAGGATGGCACACTTTTCTTCCACACCACCCCTCTATGTTCAAGCTTAAGATAAGATTTGAACTCTACATCCTTTGGAATGGTGGTTTTAAACCACTTCTCTCTTATGCTAGGGAGTTCAGTCACTTCAGTAATTAGGGTTTAATCTATCAGAAATTCTTCTTTACCTATGACTGCCTTGGAGCCATCGAAAGAGAGAGAAAATGTCTCAGCCATTTGCTGGTGTGAACCTTGAATCTTCTCACAAAAATTATAGCAGCTAGCATCCTTGAAAAACTGACAAACTTCTAGATGTGCCTCTAGGTAGCTGATGTCTCCCAAATCTTGCCTCAGAGCAGGCCCTCCATTCTTCATTTGTTGAATGTCACTCCTGGGTACCTAGAACACAGTTCAAGTTCTATGGAATAGTGTTTTTAGCAAGCTGCCTCTTAGAGATGGTTTTCTGGTGGTGAGAATTCCTAAAGTTGAAGGTGGATTGTACTGAAGAATGGGAACTGATTATGAGGGATTTCAACTGCATGAGTGATGCTTAGATCAGAGGGTGATGGCTTTAGTTGATCTTTTCAAGACCCCTTTCCCAACAATCATGTTAAAATCAACCTGGATACCTAGTGGGGATCATCTGTAGTTATTTAGACATATGGAGGGAAAAGGAGGGTTTCAAATCACATCGGTCCTTATGAGCTTAACAACAACCTCCCAACTCATTTCCTTACACCTTGATGTAGCCTCCTATCTTTTCGGTGGTTTATCATGCCCTATGATGATCGTTGTTTCACTGACGGGCCCTGATTTGATAGGTTTCTAACTATTTATTCTTTTTACCTTTTCGGTGGTTAAGGGCCCTCAGGAATTTGTCTGTTAGGCACTGAAAACAAGGCTTTTGGTGGCTAATGAAATGTTGACCTATTCGCCCAAACCACCAAAACTGTTTTCCAAATGGCGTTGTAAAACTTGGCTTTCGACGGATAGTGGTCTCTCTGGATATCCCTTTTAACTGTCGAAATACCGACATTTTGGTGGCTAATGAACCATTATAGCTTTCACCTAAGCCATTGAAACCACTTTTACCCCAATGCCTTTTGCCTGCTTTCGATGGTTAATTCCCTTCTTCGACTGTTCGCTAAGCTACCGAAACCGACACTTTTCGGTGGCTAATGAGTTGTTTTAATTCTCTCCTAAGCCACTAAAAGTGATTTTTCTATTTAATCGATCGGACCAGCTTTCAGTGGTTAACCTTTATCCTGTGTTAAACTGTTATCTTCCGAAACAAATCTTTTTGGTGGCTAATGAGCTATTAACAACCCCGCCTAAGCCACCGAAAGATAAAACTTCCAATTTTCTCAACCATAGCAAAACCAGAGACCCTCAATTTGTTAGTCGTCTTTAAATCTTTCATAACATGACTCGAATTCTTCATCCTATCAAAATAAATTAATTTTGGGAGATAACATATGGCTCCTAGTTAGGGATGGGAACCTCCTTGTGAGGTCCCAAGAACCCCAAACGAAAATGCCTTTCCTTGAAAACAACTAAAAACTTAACACTATAATTTACTGTTCCATTGGGTATGGAGTTTATTTTGTAAGCAAAAAAAACCTACTAACTAATACTTTACAATAATAAGGCCTCAGAGCCTCAAATAAAGTAAAGTTTCAGAAAATGCCCATTCACTGGGCCATCAAACACCTCTTCCCCTTCCAGATTCTGCAATTTGAAGGTGTTTTTCTTATGTACCTGAGCTATCACAAAAGGGCCAATCCACAGAGGTTCAAACTTTCCATGTTTTCCCTTGTCTTTCCTGACAGTATCCCTCTTGAGGACCCAATCTCCAACTTGAAAGTTGTCCACTTTTTCCCTTTTGTCAAACATGACCTTGATCTTCTGTTGGTGGGCTTCTGATTTTCCTATCACTTGTTCCTTGACTTGCTGCAAATCCACCAAATCCATCATCCTCCTTACCATATCATTTGGTTAATCTTCCTCCTCCTAAAAGAATTTTTCCATTGGTAATTTTAGCTGAATGGGAAAAATGGCCTCAGTACCATAAACTAATTTGAATGGAGAAGTCCCTATAAATCTTTTGTCTGTTACCCTATCAACCCATAAAGAAAACTTTAGCTTAGAATCCCAGCTTTTCTCATTATTCTCCAATAGTTTTATGATGATCCTGACTAGGCTTTTGTTGTATGACTCGGCCATGCCATTGCTTTGAGGATAATAGGATGTGGAATGCACCAGCTGAATTCCCATTGACTCACACATTTTAACCAATGCCCTGGAGTTGAAAGTTGGTGCATTATCAATCACTAACCTTACTGGGCAGCCAAACTTGATAAAGATATTCTCATATAAAAACTTAATGATGACCTGATGAGTTGCATTTCTAGTGGGTACTGCCTCTATCCACTTGGTAAAGTAGTCTGTGGCTATTGGGATCCATTTATGCTTCCCACTGGAAGATGGATTTATTTCACCTATGAAATCCAGATCCCATTGTTGGAAAGGCCCATTCACTACAATAGGCCTAAGGGGCAAGGATTTTAGCTGTTGCTTCCCTATAAATATTTGGCATTGGTCACAAGCCCTCACAATGGTATACACATCAAAAAAAAGACTGGCCAATAGTACCCTGCCATCAGAATCTTGTGGCATGTGGTCTTCCAGTAATGATGGCCCCCACATGTGCTGGAATGAAAGTGATGCATGACTTGATCTGATTCTTCTTTATCTAGAAACCTCAACAAAACCCCAGACAGATCTTTCCAGTACAGCAGTTTATCAACTATGCAAAATTTAAAAAACTTTAGTTTAAGAGCATGTGCTTGATTATGAGTGATACCAGGAGGAACTTTTAATTTTTGCAGAAAATGAATAATACCTAAGTACCACTCACATGAAGGAAATTTATTGAATGTCATTTTGATCCTGAACTACTTCTACTGCTACTACAGTTTGTAATTTTTTTGAATTGACACAAGTGTAGTTTATCCCCATTAGTTCACAATTTTCTTTAACCATGAGTTTGGCCAGACCTAGTCCTTTTACTAGCTTAGTGGGATTCACCTCTATATCAAACTCAATAAGCTTGGAAATACATTTAGCTCTCTTTCCATCAATGTCAGGCTAAGTCAAAACATCTTTCACAGTAGCTAAAGGGACATAGGCTAGGACTTTTGCATGTAGAATGTAAATCCTAAAGGTCTTCAATGAATTGATGAGAGCATAAGCCCGTTTCTCAATGGGATCATACTTCAGCTCATCATCCCTCAATGTCTTGTTGAAGAATGCAATTGTATGATCGAGATCTTCATCATATTTTTGTAACAACACAACTGCCACTGTGTCATAGGATGCAAAGGAGAAGATGTAAAAACTCTTGGTATAGTCCAGACTAATCAGGGTTGGGGCTTCCATGATAGCCTTCTTGATGTCTTTGAAAGAGCTTCTTGCCTGGTTAGTCCATTTTATTTCTGCATCCTTTTTCAACATAGATGTTGTGTGCTTTACCAGCTCAGAGAAATTAGGGATGAACCTCTTGACAAAATTTATCTTACCCAAAAAGGATTGAATATCCCTTTTTGACCTAGGTATGGAAAGCTTCTAGATTTCTTCCACCCTAACCAGATCAATCTTCACACCTTCAGCTGAGACTATGTGACCTAGGAGTTTCCCCTCATTGAGTGCAAATTGGGACTTCTTAGGGTTGAGTGATATCCCAAACCTCCTGCACTTCAGAAATACCCTCCTCAAGTGCTGCAAATGGTCATGATGGCTGTGAGAGTAAACAGTTAGGTCATCCAGGTATATAAGCAAAAATTTATCTTTCAATCTTACAAAAGCTAAGTCCATGGTTCTCTGAAAAGTGGCCCCGGCATTCATCAGCCCAAATGGCATTTTGGCATACGTGAAAGTGCCCCAGGGGGTGGTAAAAGTAGTCTTCTCTTGGTCATCAGTGTGCACAACAACTTGGTTGTATCCAAAGAAGCCATCTAGAAATGACATGACACTAGCCCCTGAGACTCTTTACAACAAGTGTTCCATCTTGGGTAGTAGATAGTTGTTTTTTTTTGGAGCATTTGTTCAGGTTTCTAAAATCCACACACAACCTGATCTCCTTGTTCTTCTTCCTCACCACCACTAAGTTTGTAATCCACTTGGAATACCTGAGGGGAATTATGATTTTGGCTTTGAGGAGCTTATGAATTTCTTTTTCAATTACAGGTAGTAGGAGAGGACTGATGGATCTCAGCTTCTGTTTGAAAGGGATGGTGTCCTTCTCCAAAGGAATCCTATGTTGGATGATATTGGTGTCATAGTTTTTCAGGTCACTGTACTCCCAGGAAAAGATATTAGCAAATTCTTTTATCATGCTACAAAATTTGGATCTCTGATCAGCAATCAACTCAGTGGATAGATTTATAAGTTTTGTATGGCTTTGGCTACCTATGTTTTGCTCTTTGATAGCAGGGTCTTGCTCTTTTTTGGCAGGCTTGAAAGGGATAACATTATGATCAAAAATCTCTTCCAGGGTTACCAGACCCTAAGGTATATAATTGCTGGGTAATTGGACAATATTCTAATCAGCTACTTTATCTCTCAACTTGAGTTGTTGGGAGTCTTCCATGTTTAGGTTTTCTTGATCTATATGCATATCAGGGAAGTCATCTACTAGCTGAAGGAATTTACTAAGCTTATCATCATTCTCAAACACCTTCAAAAATTTTACATTATCTGGCAGGGAAGGTCTGTACTTGACCTGAACATCATAGCTGAGCTTAGGAGGTAAAGGAGGAACAAATAGACTTGCAAAGATAGCCAGGGAATTAGCTAGGTGATTCAAAGCCCTAGGTATATATGACAGTTCAAAAAACATAAAGGAGTCTCTAAGTTTCCATACCTCGTCCCCGTAGGCCTTTAGTCTGACATTTTTTGCTTGAAAGGTGTTGTTGACCTGCTGTATAATAAGGTCAGCATCTCCAAATATTCTCATGCACATGATCCCCATTTCCTTGGCAGCTTTAACTCCTAGCAGCAAGGCTTCATATTCTTCTATATTGTTAGTGGTTTTAAAGTCAAGATTATAAGACAGATGAATATTCTCTTTGGATGGAGAGATCAATACTACAGCTGCACCTGCTGAGTTTTGAGTGCTAGCCCCATCAAAATACATGTTCCAGACTGTTGTGGTCACTTCTTTGAGCTGTTGACAGGTGGGCTTGGTGAGATGGACTGGTGTTTGCTGAGAATCATCTATTTGCAGAATGCATGACCCAAAATCAGTGTCTACTACATAGAATGGGTGGTTGACTGAATTCTTTTCATTGCTTATGATGTAGGCAAGTTGATTCTCTCTATAAAGCCTCTTGGTCTCCCCTACAAACATTGGGATTGTAGCATATGTAAGGTCCATCTGAAGGGTGCCACGTAGCCTTTTACTCCATGATCGATACAACAAGAGACCAAATTTAGGAGGGATATCAGACACTACAATGTCCATCATTATGCTTTTTGAAGGTAGCTGAGATAGGTTTAAAACAAGGTCTTTGATGAGGCCCAAGCACTTGACCTTTCTGGAGTCAAAGGAGAACAAATCATGGTAGGGTTTTGTAATTCTAAGACCAAGCTCATCCATCACAGCTTTTGGCATTAGGTTATGGGAAGCTCCTGATTCCAACAGACAGTTATGAAGGACTTTATCATGGGTATTCAAGGATATGTAGAAAGGTGGGCATGAATCCTTTAGGTCTTCGATCATAGGGCCTAGGGTTACAATAGGTTTATCATCTTGCAGATTGACAAAGCCAGTATCAATATGTATCTTTGGCTGAAGAGAATTCAATATGGAATATTTGAATGCATCATTTTTCATTAGCTCGATTAATGGGAAAGGGATCTTCAATTTATGAATCTCTGAATCAAGGTTGAAAGAATAATGCAGTCTATTAAGAAACCTTACCTCATGTACTATATATTTGAGTTGGACATGATCAGGGCTTGATGAAGGCACTGGTTTTTGCAATGGTTTGGGAATGACAACCATTTTCTTCAGTAAAATAGTAGCCTTCTTAGCTGGTGTAGCAGGCTGCTTGGAAGGCACAACATTATTCTTAAGGGGAGCAACCAGCCTAGACCTCAGATTATACCCTCCTTGACCATCTTCTTGATATATTGCTTCTTCACTGATCTACTCATCAATTAGGGCTTCCTCATATTCTGCCTGTGTCAGAAAATAATAGTCAACTTCATCTTCCATGCAGTGGATGTTGTCTTCAGCCTCTTCTTCTTCCTCAATGAACTCTGGTTCTTCTTCTAGTACAACATTTTGAAAAGGATCTCTAATTCTCTGATCCTCCCCTTGATTCCTTTCCATTATGAGGATCTTAACCGGGGGGTTTCCTCTTCTGTAAGGGACAAAATTAGGGTTTCGGGGAACAAAATCACTTGGCCCTTTACCCCTCATAGGTATCTATCCCCGGTCCTTTAGTTTAGACATTTCAGCAGTCAATCTATCCAACAGTTTGGTCATTTTTTCAATCTTGTTCTCTAATGAAGAAGCCCCAAGAGGGTTTGTTGGCTGCTTCTTCCTATCTATCTTTCATTTGACCTTCTGAGATGCCACAATGTTAGATTCTACCTCTATGGCAGCATCCTGGATGAGTGATAAGGAGGAAGACCTCCTTTCTCTGAGAAGCAGGCATAAATAAGAGTCAAAGGCATTTGCATAAGTTATCCTGGCCAAGGTATCGGTGGGCTTGATTTTAGTGGGGATCTTGCTGTACATATTTTTGAACCTCTTGGTGAAGTTGGAGACAGAATCCCCATTCTCTCTTTTCAAGTTGCTAAACTCGGTGATATAATAGAGGTGGTCTCTCCTCTCTCCCCAATGCTTTAGAAAGATGTCATCTAGGGCTTCAATGCCTACTACTGATCCAGTCGATAGTTCTTTGAACCATTACCTAGCCTAACCATCTAGGCTTTGTACAAAAACCCTAGTCCACACATCTTCCTGTTCTTAGCATAACTGTAGAATTCATATAGATGTTCTTCAACTGTGAAATATCCCTCTCTTGTGAATTTAGGCATGTACTTGAGATAGTCTCTAGTGGGCATGGCCGAGAGGGGGTTAGGCAAATTCAGGGGGGCATACCTAGCTACCAGGATGCTTTCCATTTTGGTCAGAGGGGTAGTGATATTGGAAATGGGTATGGAAAGGGTGGAGGAAGGTAGTACTAATGTAGGTAGTAGTTGAAAAAGGTGATGGTGGTAAAATTATCCCAGTGGAGTCACCAGGGATTGGATCTTCATAAGCAGCAGTGCTTGAAGATGCCCAAACCCTAAAATTTTCAGATGTATTTACAAATTCCTGAGAATTAAGTGTTTCATAAGAATAAATAATAGCAGAAATATTTCTTGAAATACTTAATGTAGCTTCCTTTGTAGCACTGCTGGTCTTCCTTAGTGAATCCCTGGCTCTTCTCAGAATCTCTTCTGGATCTGAAACCGGTGTTGCTGGTGGCCCTTGAGGGTTTTCTCTGGTACTTGGTCTTCTTGAATCCACCTTATTTCAATGGAGTCTTCAGATAGATTATTACAACCAGAATAGTGTCCAAACTTTGTCTATCATCAAAGCAGGTTCTATGTCATCTCCTAGGGAATTTGAGCTTCAGTCTCCTCTCCCTGGAAACAGCGCCAATTTGTTATCACTCTAGGAAACTCCTCTAGTTTGTAGCTCAAGGATTCCTGGTAACTTAAATGTTTTTTATGGTTTTATAAGTGGATCAATTCAGGTGACCTACAAGACCTCACACTCTCAATACATGCTTGAAACTCAATTAGGGATAAGGCTTCTAACTACCACTGTTCAGAGGTTTGATAATATGGTGCAGAGATGGAGAACTTGTCAAGCTGGCATATTCATACATAAAATAGATATATATAAATGGCTAATCATAACAAGGAAAGTACTTATAATTCAAATCATCAATATTCCAATAGGATGACATCTATTAGCCATCAATTAACCTGAATAAACCTAAATAATACATTCAAGCATAAGCACAAAATAGACAAGAAATGGAAGCTGAACATATGATAGCTAAAGAGCTTATATTAGGTCATGAGCAAGATGAGAAGCTTAACAATAGTAATGGTCTACAAGTCCCCGAAGTCAAACCCTTTCAATAACATAAGTCTTAGGCTTTATAGCCTTTACAAAAGTATTCAGATCCTGAAAAATTGGATCTGATTTACTAAAAATAGACAAAAATTATTGTTTTTGCATAATTAGGTCAAAAAACCTAATTTAACTACTAGTCTATCTAACTGTAGAACTCATTCATTGTTTGAACCTTCTGATAACTAAAGTGAGTACTAGAAATAACTACCACTATTCCTCTGCTGGATAAGTCACTATTTTACTTAGACAGTTTAGTGTAGGTGACCCTTTCTTCCTTTATGTCACTGTTAAACTGAAACACACCTCTCCTGATGTCATTCTTTAGCACCTTTCATCTTTATAATTTGTCCTTGAGCTATTCATGTTTTCCCAAAACTTGTCCTTCATGCCAAAATTCGATCATGTGCCTCTTTCTGCTTCCGGTGGTTAAGAGGCCAAAATATCAGAACTGTTAGCTACCGAAAGCGTTGCTTTCTGTGGCTAATGAACTCCCTCAACGTCTGCCTAAGCCACCGAAATCCTTGTTCTTCAAAAAATCTTAAGCCACCTCCAAAATTGTTCTTTCAAGTTTGTTTGCTTATCTTTTTATCCAACAGGCTCTATGTTAGGATGATTTATAGCAGCCTGGGTTGATTCTGGATGCTGAAGACTTACTGCAGCTTCAGCTAGGGTTTCCAATGTGAGCTGAGTGCTAGGGTTTGGCTTGGCCTCCTTCATCTATAGTATTTGGAGCCTAATCATTCTATACATCCTTGTGTTGTCTTTCAGGTATCTTTTGTTTAGTCTTTTTAGAAAAACATACCTTTCTCTAGGTAAGAGTCGTGCAACAGCTTGTTCCTCCTAGTCAATGTAACATTGTTTTTTTTATCTCCCTTACTAAAACTTCCATCTCCTACACTTGTTTCAGCAACTAATTTATCCTTTGTGCCTTGTGCTTGCTAGAGAAATCCTTCTCTGCTAGTTCATCTTGCTCTTTCGGTGTAGGTGATGGGAGTTCTTCAATCTCTGCTACAACTTGCAATGCTAGGTCAGCACCTTCCTCTCTTTCCTCTTCTGAATCCAAGTAGGGCAAGTTCAAGATATTCCCACTGTGTGTTGTAACTTCCTAGCCCTTTTCACTGAAATCCAATTTTCTTTTGACCTTCTTGGCTTTGAAAGAGGAAGGAGGTTGTTTTGCTATTGTTGGGGATATAGCCCTTCTCTTCCTTTTCCCACTCCTTGGTGTGCTATACCTTTTCGAAGGAGAATTCCCCTTTTCTACTAATTGTAGGCCTATTTCAAAACCATTCCAAAACAAGAAATATGCACATGCAATATTTCTCCTCTTCATCAATTCTTGGATCAGGAGTTGGATGAGACCATGATGAGATAGTCTTCTAGCAATCTTGGTTGGTTGAGCCTTCACATGGTGTGCCATTTTTTCCAAGCTCCTATGTAAGTGGAAAGGTAAATTCAGTGGGCTTTTTCCTGTGAAGTGGTTCATCAATTTAAAATGGTAAATCAATGCCCTGTTGTATCTCCCTTCACAAGTTATGTAGACCACAATAGCTTTCAGCAATTTCTGCCACCTCTCTTCTAGCCGGGAGGATGGTACACTTTTCTTCCACACCACCCCTCTATGTTCAGGCTTCAAATAAGATTTGAACTCTACATCCTTTGGAATGGCGGTTTTAAACCACTTCTCTCATGTGCTAGGGAGTTCAGTCACTTTAGTAGTTAGGGTTTCATCTATCAGAAATTCTTCTTTACCTATGACTTCCTTGGAGCCATCGAAAGAGAGAGAAAATGCCTCAGCCACCTGCTGGTGTGAACCTTGAATCTTCTCACAAAACTTATAGCAGCCAGCATCCTTGAAAAACTGACATACTTTTGGATGTGCCTCTAGGTAGCTGATGTCTCCCAACTCTTTCCTAAGAGCAGGCCCTCCCTTCTTCATTTGTTGAATGTCACTCCTGGGTACCTGCAACAATCAATTCAAGTTCTGTGGAATAGTGTTTTTAGCAGGCTGCCTCTCAGAGATGGTTTTTTGGTGGTGAGAATTCCTAAAGTCTAAGGTGGAGTGTACTGAAGAATGGGCACTGATTATGATGTATTTTAACTACATGAGTGATCCTTAGGTCAGAGGGTGGTGTCTTTAGTTGATCTTTTCAAGACCCCTTGCCCAGCAATCATGTTAAAATCAACCTGGATACCCAGTGGGGATCGTTTACAGTTCTTTGGACAGATGGAGGGAAAAGGAGGGTTTCAAATTAGACCAGTCCTTATTAGCTTAACAATGACCTCCTCACTCATTTCCTTATGCCTTGATGCAGCCTCCTATATTTTCGGTGGTTTATCATGCCCTTTGATGATCGTTGTTTTGCTGACGGGCCCTGATTTTACAGGTTTCTAACCATTTCTTCTTTTTACCTTTTCAGCAGTTAAGGGCCCTGAGGAATTTGTTTGCTAGCCACCGAAAACAAGGCTTTTGATGGCTAATGAAATGCTGACCTATTCACCCAAGCCACCGAAACCATTTTCCAAATGGCACTGTAAAACTTGGCTTTCGGTGGATAGTGGTCTCTATGGATATCCTTTTTAACCACTGAAAGACCGGCCTTTCGATGGATAATGAAACATTAGAGATTTCTCCTAAGCCACCGAAAATGCTTTTTCCCCAACGCCTTTTACCTGCTTTCAGTGGTTAATTCCCTTCTTCGACTATTCGCTAAGCTGCTGAAACCAACACTTTTTGGTGGCTAATGAGTTGTTTGAAGTATCGCCTAAGCCACCAAAAGTGATTTTACCATTTAATCGACCGGGCCAGCTTTCGGTGGTTAACCTTTATCCTGCTTTAAACTGTTAGCTGCTGAAACAAAGCTTTTCAGTGGCTAATGAGCTATTAAGAACCCTGCCTAAGCCACCAAAAGCTAAAACTTCCAATTTTCTCAACCATAGCAAAACTAGAGACCCTCAATTTGTTAGTCATTTTAAATATTTCATAACATGACTCGAATTCTTCATACTATCAAAATAAATTTATTTTGGGAGATAATAGTATGCTTTCGAAGAGTTATGTACTATTTTGTCGAAGAGTGAGATCAATCGCATGATATGAGATTGATCTGTAGGATGTGTGTGTAGATGTGATGTAATGGATTTCTAGAGACATGTATTTAGTTTGTGTTCATAGACTTAAAGCATTCAAGTTGCGACTCTTTATAATAAATTAGAGCGTTTGTTTTTCCCATCTTGGGTTTCCACGTTAAATCCTAGTGCCTATTGTGCATGATGTGTGTATGTGATGGTTTCTTGTTATTTAATAATGCATGATTAAGTAAATAAGAATGAATAAGTGAATGAAATGATCATTGATATTGCATTGCTTATTTATATTGTTATAAATGTGGTTAATGACTTGTACTTTTTGTGGATCACCGTCATAGTTTTTGATCTGTCGTGTTAATCTTGTAGATGTTTAGTGTGGCAAAGTTCCCCTTCACCACTGCAGAAACTCGGTTCTCGTAGTTCCCATAGGTATTTCAGGTGAGACTTCATTTGCTACGCAAGTATTTCCGAAAGAGACAAACCCCCTTTCAGGCCGATATCTTGGGGTTTTGTTGGTATGACATCATGTGAACCTAGGTTAGTTTAAGATTGTGCCAACACCATCTCATTTCTTTTATGGATTACTGAGATAGTTTTATATGGTTACCATTTAATTTTTTTAGTTACAACCGAGACCAATGATTGTCCAAAACTGTCATAACTTGGCATATTTTTTAATTTTTATATTTTTTCCCCAATTTTTTTAGGCCCACGCACCCCACTCAAGGGAATATCCTATGGCATGTGCCTTACTAGTTAAAAGGGCACATGTGGTCTCTTTTGTAGTTGTAACTTCTTGAATTCAAAGTATAATGATATGGGATCTCATTTTAGGGATGTGGGCCATCATATGGAGTTAAATTATGGGCTCTTCCTTTCTTATTAGTTCATTTTTGTGAGCAGACAAAGGCACTTGGGGGTCATATTTGGGACATTGTCATCACAAATAGGGAAGTTCAAATCTTCACTATAACACTCACAGAAAAAAAAAAAAGTATAAATACAATATGGGAATTGAAGCGGATTGATAAATATAGGGAAATATCCTTCATTGATTTAGCAAACGATGGTAAAGGACACTTTTACTCTTTATTCAAGGAGGCCATTTCCAAAAATATTCTATAAATAATGAATGTATTTAGATTATTCCCTAGATTTTTTATGAAAGAATGAATGCAAATATAGAATCTATGGTCACAAAGGAAGAGTTAAAGTATGCATTACAATTATTTAAAATGGTCAATATCCCCAAACCTAATGGATGGAAAATTTAATTCTATTTAGGTTTTTATGATCTATTGGATGAGGATCTTCTCATATTAATTGAAGAATTTATAACTGATAGGAAAATATTGGTGGTTAGGAATGCTACATTCATAGCACTAATCCTTAAAAAGAATGATCCTTCTACATTTGAAGACTTCAAACTACACAGTCAATAATATTATAAGTGTATATCAGATCACTTTTAATCAGCAAACCTTTGAATAAGGGGATGTATGATTCCAATTTTTTTGTGCATCTTTACCAGAACGATGTTCTAAGTGCGGCCTTGTAAACTACCAATCTGCGATGGATATTATCAAGACAAAATGAATGAAGAAGTCTAAAGGAACGAGACTCGAACAATAGATTTATTTTTTTGTATTTTAAATATATTTTGAAATCCATGTACAAGTAGAAGACATATGTAGAATGAATATATTCCCTGCATATATCTAAAAAATATAATTTTGTACTCTTTTTTGAGAAATAAAATTACAATTTTTTCCCGAGTAAAAAAATTGAAGACTTCAGACCATTTTATCTTTATAATCTAGTTTGTGAGTTAATATCAAATATGATTACAAACAAATTGAAGTTATTTCTCTAATATTATTTTTGAGGAATAATTCAATTATTTATTTAATAGATATCCATCATGCAATAGGAATAGAAAAGGAAGGATTTACTCAATACAATTGGAAAAAAGGCAGTAATGGTTATGAAAATTGAATTACAAAAGGCTTATGACAAAGTAAATTTGTTTTTTTATGATTGGTCCTTCTGCAAGTAGGTTTGAATATTCAAATTGTGAACTAGATTACGGGGTGCTTAGAATCAACAAATTTTTTTGTCCTAATTAACAATTCTCTTTTTATGGATTCAAGGGGTCTTATACAAGGATTTCCTTTGTCATTATTCTTTTTTTTATTTATATCAGATGGTTTGAGAAAGGTTGATAGTATAATCTAAGAGAGAAGGTTTTAGCAAAGAAATACATATAGCAGATTCTATTGTTCTTTATCATTTACTATTTGTGGATGACATTTTTTGGGAGGAGAGATACTCTAAGGGAAATGAACTTCTTCAAAACTATTATATATGTGTATTGTAAAGCAATAGGGATGGACATCCGTATGAATAAATCATGCATATTGTTTAATTTCTTTAGTGAAAGTCTAGATAGGAGAATTTCTCAATTATTTCCTATGAAAATTGAATCACTTGATAAAGGAGAGTCAAGTGTCTTGGTTTTTATTAAATCCAAACTAATACAAATATGCAAATTGGCTATGGCTATTCAAAAAATTGAAGAGATAACTACTTGTTGGTGTTACAAGTGGTTGTCTCAGGGAGGCAAGTTAATTCTAATAAAATCAAATTTAGAAGCATTCATGTATTTTGGTTATCTATTGCACATATTCCAAAAGGAATATTCAACAAGATTTGGAAAAATAAAATAGTTTATTTGGACTATAAAAAGATAAGTGGAAGGTATACTCTTGATTAAATAGAAAGCTTAGACAAACCAAATAAGGTTGGGGGGTGGGGTATGAAGAATATCTATATATTTAGGTAGGATTTATCAACAAAAAGTCAATGGAGGATTCTTATAAATAAATGGTTTGAGGAAAGGTGATGGAGGAAAAGTATTTAAAGAATAGAGATATATTCGATCACAAAATAAATAAATTCCTTAAAAGGAGCATCAAATATATGTAAAGGTGTGGCTAAAGTATTTGATATTTTCGGAAATTAGATTGCTTGGAAAATTGGTTGAGGAAATCAATTGAAAATTAGCAAGGATCCTTGGATTGGATGTAATAGAATTTATAAGTTATCAACTCCTCTCCTTGACAATATTTTTAAGTTTAAAACATGTGCAGAGAAGCAAAGCATACAGATTCTTTTAAGCAAAATAGAGATTGGAACACATCATTCACACATAAAGACAGAAATTTACCCTAGAAACCCTTAACCAGGAAAACCGGGAAACCTTGGAGCCACACCTCCTATTTTATCTTCATTACATTATGAAATCCTCACAATACCAAATATAGGTATTCCGCAACATCCAAATACACTAATCCGTTATCCCGGATTAGAAAAAGCTTCCAATCCCTTAATCGGGATTAAGTTACATATTTTTAGACAAATTCTAAAAATAGCCACAAACAGCTATAAATAGCCATAAAATCTATAAATACCCAAAAAAAAAATTGTTAGAAAGACATATTTGAAGTGGTTAGAATTATTTTAGTGTTCCAATATTAAGGGTATACCACAAACATGGCCTCCAATGATTCATCTCGGTGAAATGGTTCTCTTATCTCTAATGCTAATGATTTTGTAATTTCTATCAAGTTGTGTCTCACTAAAATCACAACATTGTTGAATTGGTCTCTTCAAACATAGAATTATTTGGTGATGTTAGCACTAAAAGTTGTCCAGATACTACAAAAAGGACAAGTTTAGCACATCTTGAATATAAAATGGTTTTGATTAGGAAAAATGGATGGATCAGATGAATTAACAAGGATGAGAGGGGGGAAATGTCTGGCATATTAAATCAAACAACGATTTACAATGGAACAATAACACATCATTGATCCAAAGTCTTGCAACCATGAACAAAATGTGATCTCAAGCATTAAAACAGAGCTAAGGTTCCATCTCACAACAATGATTAGATATGGAATGGAAAATTGAAACATAATAGATATCTAAGGAAATAGACATTCATAGTGTAAATGTTATTAGTTCTGCAATTATCTAGTTAAGTAGCGCATAAACATATTCTTAATCCAAATAAAATAGATAGCAACAAAAACTGTAATAGGAACAGTTTAATCATAGTCGAAATGATCTTCAGAAATGCATGCATTATTGTATTCAAAGCATTTACAATTATTCCAATCCTAACTTATAGAAATCAAATCCCTCTCTTCCTCCCGAAGGAAGATCCCCCTTTACATTCAAAAATATTAAATTTATAGTAATTACATGATCTAAGGTGCTACCAGCATTTTTTGAATAGAATCCTATCTATACATCTAAAATAGAAATAATCTATGACTCATTACCGAAAAATATTGAAAGGTTGGACTTAATTTACCAAAATTGAATTGGAAAATAGTTTGAAATGTTAGATTTTTAACATTAAGCTAGCATTATATTAGGATATTTTAACTGAGAGAATAACAAGAACAACAATCAAATACAAGAGACAATGAACACAGTTTTTTTCCTCGGGGAAACCATAAATGGAGAAAACCCCGCAACTTCCTCAGAGATAGAATCAACACAAAAAGTAAAACCAAAAACAGTAAGATGATCTCCTGACAGCAGTAGCCTCTTTCTTTCTAGCCCTAGCAACTTCTTCTCCCTCAGCTATGCACTACAACTAAGTGTGAGTGAGTGTGTGATAAATAGAGAGGCTCACTCTCTATTTATACTAATTCCCAACTTGATAATAACTCACTAGGGCTAACTTCACTAGTTGAGTCTAACAACCCTAGGGCCTCGGAACTGCGGGGACTTTAACCCTTGAACAATAGGAGGGTTATCCACATTGACTTGACATGACTTTTTTATATTATAGAACCTCCCGATCGGAACATCGAGGCATGACATGACTCAACCACATTAAAAAGACTTCCCGTAATAAACATCGGGGTACAATACATAAGAAATACAAGTGAATACATTCTGAAGTTACAATTACATCAACACTCCCTCTTAACTAGGAAGGTATTCTCTCGACACAATTTATCAGCACAAGTCTTCTTCTCTGTATCATCTAGATCATCATCAATTCCTCGTCATCTTCATCTTCAAGTCATCTTCATCTGGATCTGGATCATCTCTGGTTCTGGAACGTCTCTGCTGGATCATCATCATAGATGCTATCTCTTTATTCTTCTCGTCACAGGAAGTTCTACAGAGCCAACCATTTTTCATGCTGGTTGTAGGCCTAGCCTCCATGTAGGTCTTTTCCAGCACTTATATCTGACCCTAAGTCAAAATGGCATGCCCAACACTTATATTTGATCATGTAGGAACCAATCCTATAATCATATCAGAAAGGCACGCCCAGCACTCACATCTCACCATGTGGGAACACATCCCACAACCCTGTCAGAAAGGCCCAGCACTCACATCTAACAACCAATGTTAGAAAGGCTTAGCACTTACATTCGACCATGTGAGGAACTAATCCTCCATGCCAAAAGGGCTCTATTCTTACATCTGACAACCAATGTCAGAAAGGCTCAGCACTTACGTTCGACCATGAAAGGAACCAGCCCTCCATGCTAAAAGGGCTCTGCTCTGACATATGATGATTGTAGGAACCAATCCTACAATTGCCTCAGAATGGCTCTGCACTCACATCTGATCATGTAGGAACCAATCCTACAGTCACATCAAAATGGCCCTCAGTCCCAGACTGAGCTTTCTTGGTAACTGACCAGTTGCCTCCATTCCAAGAATGGCATTCAGCGCTTATATCTGATCATGTAGGAACCAATCCTATAGTCACATCATAATGGCTCAACACTCATATATGACATGTGAGGAACCAATCCTCTCATGATGACATAATGGCTCAACCCCTACATCTGACCATGGAAGGAACCAATCCTCTCACCATGTCAGAATGGCTCACGGACTGATCACTTCCCTTTGGAGGGAACCTCGATCTGGAGAACACCAAGCTTCTCCCTGAAGTACTCAAACTTCACTCTAACCAATGGCTTTGTCAACACATCAGCTGTCTATTCATCCATTACAACATACTGGAACTTCACTACTCCCCTTTGCACCATATCCCTGATATAGTGATACTTGATCTCAATATGCTTCGACTTGTCATGGAACACCGGGTTCTCCAACAACTTCACACAACTCTGGTTGTCACAATATATACAAGTATCATCCAACTGGAGATAAAATAAATTAGACAGTAGCTTCCTCATCCATAATGCCTCACAACTAGTTGAACAAGTTGTGACATACTTTTCTTCAGTTGTACTCAGTGCCACACAGGATTGCTTCCTGCTAAACCAAGAGATCACACCTAATCCCATACTAAAGCAACACCCTGAAGTGCTCTTCCTATCGATGGCACTGCATGCCTAATCTGAATCAACATAACCCTCCAGGTTAATCTTCTAATTCACCTCATACTTGAGCCCATAATCAACTGTACCCCTCAGGTACCTCAGAATATGCTTTGCAGCAATCAAGTGCACATGTCTCGGATCTGTCAGGAATTGGCTCAAGGTGTTCACAGCAAAGTAAATATCTGGTCTCGTGTTCGTCAAGTACATCAAGGACCCAATCATCTGACGATACATCGTGGCATCAACCTCTTCTGATGAAGCATCACTCAATAGCTTCAAGTTCGATGCCATAGGTGTGGTCATGGCCTTGCAGTCCATCATCCCAAACCTCTTTAGGATCTCTACTACATACTTCCCTTGTTCGAGGGAGATTCCATCTGTATTCTGCCACACCTCCATGCCTAAAAACTAGTGCAACATACCCAAGTCCTTCATTTCAAAATCGGAAGCAAGCTTCCTCTTCATATCAGAAATCAACCCGTCCATACCTGTTACAAACAGATCATCTACATATAGTAGGAGCATCATTGGGTTTCCATCTTCAACCTTGTAGTAAAGGTTGGAATCTGCTTTACTTTTGGTAAAGCCTAAACTGGATAGAAGGCCATCAATTCTACCGTACCATGTCATGGGTGCCTGTTTCAAACAGTACAGGGATTTCTTCAATCTACACACATGAGACTCCCTGTCATGTGTCTCAAAACTGAGTGGCTGCTCTACATACACTTCCTCTTCCACTACACCATTCAGGAAAGCAGTCTTGACATCCATTTGGTGTATCTTCCATTTCATTACTGTAGCCAGAGAAAGTACTGATCTGATGGAAGTTTATCTGGCTACAGGTGCAAAGGTTTCTTCATAATCTATTCCTTCTTTCCGTGAGAAGCCACGAGCCTTGAATCTTTCTTTACATTTCTCTATGCTACCATCTACAGCATGTGTGATCTTGTAGATCCATTTGGAAGTTACAACCGAATTCCCTTATGGTATTGGGACAACATCCCAAACATCATTCTTCATGATTGATTGATACTCTTCGATCATAGCATCCTTCCATTCTTTCTATTCTGCCACTTCTTCATAGTTGGAAGGTTCTTTATTAATAAAGTCACACAATAAAGCTACATACCCGGAGCAGGACCTGGTCCTTTTTCTTTCTCTGTGATTCTCTTTTGGAGCCCTGTTACCACCTAAGTTGTACTTAGTGGTTTTTTATCAAGTGACCAGGTGAACTAGACAGGGTTAACTTGTTCGGACTTCAGAAGACCTTTGGAAGTACTTCTGGGAAGTGCTTGTTGTACTATATCACATGTTCATACCCCATGGGGGAATTGTAATAAATGTTCTAGCATGATAGTGTCTGTAAAAGAATCGGTCTCTTAGACTTTATTTGTCAATCCGATCAGCCCATGGTGTTTTTTCCCTTGGTTATTATTGGTTGTTGAATAAACGACTGATAATTTATGAGTTCCATACCTCCAAAGTTGGGGTGGTCGGTTTGGCATTTGGGCCTATTGAGGTTATTATAGTCTATGTGTCAATGTATAAACATGCTAGACATCATTATCGAGTCATATGAACATGTCTAAGTCCCCCTAGTTGTTTTTCAATTTTTCAATTTTTTAGTTTTTTCAGTGTTTTTTTATTAAAATTTAATTTTTCCAAAATTTAGGCTATTTTTTAATAGTTTAATTGGAAAAATTGATTTTGTAATAAAAGTGGGCCAAATAATCAGTTTCATTCATGTAGGTGCTCATTTTCAAGCTAAGAGCACCATGTAAACCCATGGACCCACTATTTCCTAGTTTTGAGTGATTTTCCATCACTCAGATCAGAAAGCCCCAAAAATCAATTATTGATTATTTTAATCAATAAATTGATGAATAATGGAGCAAATCCAAAATCATAGATCAGTGGATTCTCAGCCGATTTGATTGAAATCAGTTAGATCTAAAGCAAATTGACTGGATCTGACAAATCCTTGACTGAAGGAGGTGATCAAATCAGATCCAGAGTTTATCTTTATCATCCTTTATGGGGAATTTCGTCATCTCTCTCTCCTCAACATGTTTTGGCTCATCTGGATGAGTTTTGGTGGATGCTTCAGTCAACAGGTTGAGGTGGCAGTGAGATCAGCTCTCTAATTGACAATTGCACTCAGTGAGACTCAGATCTGGCTCAGTTAGTCACAGATCAAGCATTGATGGACTCTCCATCAGCATATTTGGTCTATCTCCTTGGGATTTCCCCCCCCCTGGGCTGGATCTCCTTGTTTTTGTATATATCCAAGCATATGCCTCCTCTTCCTAGAGTTAGAACTGGGATTGAGGTGCTGCTGCTATTGTACTGTTTTAATTCTTCATTTGAAATAAAGAAAAGCTTTGGAGGCTAGACAGTGTTGTGCCATTACATGTGTGGATGATTATTGCCATTATTTTACTGAGGTAACCTGTATCTGTATTCATTTTTTGCTAATTGCTTGTAGATCCGTTGTCAATATTGATAATAGGCTTATTATAATCTTGATAGGAAATATTCTTTTCAATAAGTTTATTAACCATCTCCTTCCTTTGATGCATGTTTACAGATCTAGATTCAACATGTCCTATAAGCTTATATGCATGTTATTTTGAATCTCTGTGTATGTACTAATCGGATCTCACAAGTTTCTTGGCAAGTTCTTTGATTTCAGCTGAGATGCAGGTTCCTACATTGGAGAGGATTCTGATCTAGTTTGCTTCTTCACTCTCTTCAAACCTTCCAAATGCATAGTCCCTCGACATTCCACCTGAAATCTCCATTGTGGATCTTCAAGGAAACAGGCATTTCTCTCCTCCTCTTCCTCCCTCAAGATCAACTCTTCACCCGGTTACCTTTTCATAGCTTTGTTTTGGTTTAGATATATCATCTTAAAATTAATTTCAACATAGATCTATCCTATCGAAGCTCATATTTTGGATCTTAGTTTTTTTTTGCACATAAAGTTCAATTTTAAGAGATCTAGCTAAAATTACCATATTTCCGCAAGCATTTTAGTGAAAATTCGTAGCTTGCTGTTATGGTAGTTTCATTTGCTGTATGATAAAATTTAATATTCTGCAATATCAGTGCATATTTCATTGGCTGCACAAATAGCAATCCAACATCCCAAGGAAAGCTTGCTTTCCTTGGTTCCTTTGTCACCTGTTTAGCTAGTTTTAAGTTCATCTTTTTTGAGTTAAGGTAGGCTGATCCAAAGGTACTCTTAAAGTGATTTTGGGAATATTTAATTCTAATATTATTGCTGGTTTTTAGCAGGTTTGACACAAATAAAGGAATCTGCTGTTCGGAAGTGGCCTCGGGAGCATTCAAATCCCCCCAGGGGTCTCCCATTTGACTAGAACCTTTGATTTTCACATCTTGTAATCTCTTGATTTCAATCCATATAAGGATAAAGAGGAATTATATCAGTTCTTTGATATTGTAACCACTGTTAATAAAATTATTTTTGAATAGGCTCTTTCGAGCCCATTCCCCATCCCCCCTGGGGGGATTTGCGTCGGTGTCCTTTTTGTTGCTTTTTGCTCATTTCTTTTCAAACTAGTATTGATCTAATCTGCAGGGTAGTATAATTTATTTTATTATTAATTTCATATTCCATAATTTATATTTCAAAGTAATCCTAATACTTACCCCACGACTTCCCGATTGACCCGAAAGAGGAAAGAGATTCGTGGTAGGACTAATTAGAAAACTAGAATTGTGTATATGTTTTATTTTGATCTTTTGTTTTTCAGCTATTATAAAATTAACCCCTCCTCAATTCCCCGATTGATATCCACTTGGATCGAAAGAGGTTCCTGGAGGGTTTTATTTTAAACAAGAACACCCAGTTTAAAACTTACTAAAATTGACAAGACTCCAGTGTGTATGCTCTGCACTTGGCTCCGGTTCATCTGATCAGTCAAGCTATAACAAAAACACTTGAGTGATTAGTATAATTAGGACTCACTCTCCCAAATTAACAAACCAACAGGTGAAAATCCAACACCTAGATCGAACCATCACGGTGGCAAAAAACCCAAAGGAAGTGAGAACTTCTGAAAAGTGACCTTAGGGAGCCGATCTCTGTCACACCCTAACATGTGCGTTATGAACAATAGCCCCAGAGGCTCCATTTCAGCCCACATATTCCTTGCGGGTAGTCGTGAAGGTTTAGTTTTGGACATACTCGAAGTACTCTAGGGTATATCTGGAGTCCCCCCTTTGCCTAATTTTAATCAACTCACACTTCAATTTTAACTTAAAACATACCAAGAGGCAATCGCAAAACACTCACTCCAAGCACGTGCAAGTACATTGTTTCTATTTTTTTACTCCATTCTAAGGCACTGGTTATTTTCTTGCTTTATATATATATTGTGTCTCAGCATTGTGCTTTCGTGTGTTCATCTTTTGTATCTTTCCATCTTTGATCATCTATAGTTAAATTTCAAACTCCTAAGTAACTCAATTAGTTTAACATCACAACACTAAGTAATTATCCTTAGTAACTTAATAGGGTCTACCCCCCTTGGCTCCATTAGGAGTTGAGCCTAAACGGAGGAGTCAAGAACAAGGTGACAGCCTTGACTCAAGACTTGCCCCCAAGGACACACCGAGTGGCTTGAATATTTCTGCCACGTGACCCAGGTGTGTGAAAGGCGACAACACTTTTTGGCGCCATTGTCGGGGATAAATATTTTTATTCCCGAGTACGACTTAGCTTAACTTTTTTCTAAAAAACTAAAAAGATAAAAACTTTTGATTGATCTAGTCTTTAAAAAACATAAAAATTAAAACTCGATCCATCTGGCGACTCCACTGTCTAACATCCCTTCAAGAATTTCTACCTAAAGAAACCACCGACAATTATTCAATCCTCTCCCTGATCCTGAAATGTTTATTAGGGAAATATTGAATAGGCAGACTTCTCGTAGAACCCTTGAAGATTTAGGAGACCAATCCCTCTCAGATATCCATCACATATTTGTAGAGTGTCATGTTCACCAATCTCAAGAAATGACAGAATTATTCAGACCCCTTGACTTTTCTCAGATAGCAGGTGCTCCCCATGCCATTCCAAAATATGCTATCAAGAAGCTCCCCATATTTCAGGGAAATAATGCCATCACTACCAAGTCTCACCTTCAAAAGTTTGAAAAGCACCTGGTCAATTATTGCAATGATGCTGCCCATGACCATGATGATGTCAAAATGACGCTCTTTGCTTTATCCTTCGAAGATGATGCTGAAGAATGGTACTTAAACCTAGATGATGATTCATATAAAAATCTTAGTGAATTCCTAGAGGGTTTTAAGAAGAAATGGGGGGAAAAGAAAGAACCAAGACATCTGCTTGCTGCCCTCCATAACATAAAGAAGATGGAGAATGAAACCATTGATGAATTTAATACTAAGTTCAGGCGTGTGGTTGCATACCTCCCTAGAGAAATCAAGCCAAGGGATGCCTCCATCCTCATATCTTACATCAAAGCTTTCACTAGTGATTTGAGGTACCAGTTAAGGGACAAAGAGCCGGTCGATCTAAAAAATGCTCAGGAATTGGCTGAGAAAATAGAAAAGAATATGCAGTCTTCAGGCAAATCCAACATTCCAAGTTACACTAGGGGAAACACTTCATACAATGAAGAAAAGGGAAAAAAATTTGAATTAGAAGAAAAGGGAGCCTCTAAAGATCCCATGGAAAAGGTAACAAACATGATAAAAGACTTGGTTACTAGTCAAAACCAACTTATGGCAGATTAGTCTGCACAATTGAATCTTATGCACAATAGAATAATCACAATGGAAAGAAATAATGGACCTAGGAACTTTCAGCCTAGGCAGAATCAGATGTATCAAAAGAAGTTTCCTCAACAAGAGCCTAGGATTCCAAACCAGTTAGACTCAGCTAACATGGTAGAAGAAGTAATTCCATGGTGTAGACCCTGTGAACAATTCCACCAAGAAAGCACTTGTTATGTTGCAAATCAAGTCATGGCACATGGACTTCCCAAGGTCAGTAATCAGGAAACAAATTCAAGCGAGCCTGATCATATATACGTTGTAGGCTAGGCCTACCCTTTGTTACCATCTAAACAGTACAAGCGTGAGGATGAAACCATTGCAGAATCTTATAGTGAAACTTATGATGAAAACTATAGTATACATGATGAGACTCCTATGTGTTCTCCATATAATGATGACAATCTGGAAGGTTTACTACCTTGTGACCTTTTCTCTGAAGAAGATGAGTATGAAAATGAGGACAAGTATAGCTTGGAGAATGATACAAGTGACGAAGACTCCCTTATCCTTGACAAAGTTGTTGATGAGGAGTCCTTGACATTCATGAAAAATCCAATCTATGACATGAATAAAGAGGAAAGTAATGAACTGCAAACTTTTGATGGTTTTGTTGATTTTTCTGTCTATGGCATATGTAAAGGAGAGAGCATGGACCATGTGGCCTTGGGAAACTTTGATATGAAAAAGGATCATGCAGTTTATCCATATGATCATTCAGAGTCATATCATGCAAAGCCGCATAAAGGTATAAATAATGAAGACATGGAGAAGCAGTGTTGTGAAAAGACAAATGTGATGCAGTTATTAGAATATCAGTCTCAACTATCATCTTCACATATAGAGTTTCCTCATGACTTGGAGTCGCTTGGGGCTTATAAAGTGAATTATCATCCGGTAAGCCTTGATGATCAGTATGATGGTGTAGTCAATCTGCCTCATCATTCCAATCTGTACATCAACCATGTCCAGTCATGGATAGAAGTAGCCTGCATAAGCACTTACCAGTTTGGGAGGAAGTTTGATGACATTATTCATGCCTATGATTTCCCATCCATCCCACCCCTTCCAGATCATCACGCAGGTTTGCATTTTTTGAATAAAGTATCCTTACTTTGGCTGGTAACCAAAGACAAGGGAATTTTTTTTATGTTAATAAAATTCTTAGGTGGTTACATTGGATTTCTGATTACACTTAACCCATTTTATATCATGTTTAGAGTAGGAAAATAAGCTCCCTGAAAGAGAGCATTTACTTTCTGCATTTCGATTTTATACTTAGCTATAATAAAACTTTGGTTCTTTTAGTTAGTTACATTTATTTTGTTTAAATAAATCAGCTTAATGGTTCATTTGGTTTTTTATAAAACTTGTGCTACTGAGGTTTTTCTTGTCAAGTTGAGATGTTTTTACAGGGTATATAAACTAGAGATTCTGGTGTTCTCATATCCTCTCCTTGCCTCAAAGACTAGATCGAGCACACGTCCCACAGTTGGAGCCAGAATGTTACCACCTAAGCTATACTTAGTGGTTTTTTATCAAGTGAGCCTGGTGAACCAGACAGGGTTAACTTGTTCAGACTTCAGAAGACCTTTGGAAGTACTTCTGGGAAGTGCTTGTTGTACTATATCACATGTTCATACCCCATGGGGGAATTGTAATAAATGTTCTAGCATGATAGTGTCTGTAAAAGACTCGGTCTCTTAGACTTTATTTGTCAATCTGATTAGCCTAGATTGTTTTTTCCCTTGGTTTTTATTGGTTGTTGAATAAACGACTGATAATTTCTGAGTTTTTCACTCCATACCTCCAAAGTTGGGGTGGTCGGCTTGGCATTTGGGCCTATTGAGGTTATTAGAGTCTATGTGTCAATGTATAAACATGCTAGACATCATTATCGAGTCATATGAACATGTCTAAGTCCCCCTAGGTGTTTTTCAATTTTTCAATTTTTCAATTTTTTAGTTTTTTCAGTGTTTTTTTATTAAAATTTAATTTTTCCAAAACTTAGGCTATTTTTTAATAGTTTAATTGGAAAAATTGATTTTGTAATAAAAGTGGGCCAAATAATCGTTTTCAGTCATGTAGGTGCTCATTTTCAAGCTAAGAGCACCATGTAAACCCATGGACCCACTATTTCCTAGTTTTGAGTGATTTTCCATCACTCAGGTCAGAAAGCCCCAAAAATCAATTATTGATTATTTTAATTAATAAATTGATGCATAATGGAGCAAATCCAAAATCATATATCAGTGGATTCTCAGCCGATTTGATTGAAATTAGTTAGAACTAAAGCAGATTGAATGGATCTCACAAATCCTTGACTGAAGGAGGTGATCAAATCAGATCCAGAGTTTATCTTCAGCATCCTTTAAGGGGAATTTCGCCCTCTCTCTCTCCTCAACATGTTTTGGCTCATCTGGATGAGTTTTGGTGGATGCTTCAGTCAACAGGTTGAGGTGGCAGTCAGATCAGCTCTCCGATTGACAATTGCACTCAGTGAGACCCAGATCTAGCTCAGTTAGTCACAGATCAAGCATTGATGGACTCTCCATCAGCATATTTGGTCTATCTCCTTGGGATTCCCCCCCCCCCCTGGGCTGGATCTCCTTGTTTCTGTATATATCCAAGCATAGGCCTCCTCTTCCAAGAGTCAGAACTGGGATTGAGGTGCTGATGCTATTGTACTGTTTTAATTCTTCATTTGAAATAAAGAAAATATTTGGAGGCTAGATGGTGTTGTGCCATTACATGTGTGAATGATTATTGCCATTATTTTACTAAGGTAACCTGTATCTGTATTCATTTTTTGCTAATTGCTTGTAGATCCGTTGTCAATATTGATAATAGGCTTATTATAATCTTGATAGGAAATATGCTTTTCAATAAGTTTATTGACCATCTCCTTCCTTTGATGCATGTTTACAGATCTAGATTCAACATGTCCTATAAGCTTATATGCATGTTATTTTGAATCTCTGTGTATGTACTAATCGGATCTCACAAGTTTCTTGGCGAGTTCTTTGATTTCAGCTGAGCTGCAGGTTCCTACATTGGAGAGGATGCTGATCTAGTTTGCTTCTTCACTCTCTTCAAACCTTCCAAAGGCATAGTCCCTCGACATTCCACCTGAAAGCTCCACTATGGATCTTCAAGGAAACAGGCATTTCTCTCCTCCTCTTCCTCCCTCAAGATCAACTCTTCACCCGGTTACCTTTTCATAGCTTTTTTTTGGTTTAGATCTATCATCTTAAAAGTAATTTCAACATATATCTATTCTCTCGAAGCTCATAGTCTAGATCTTAGTTTTTTTTTGCACATAAAGTTCAATTTTAAGAGATCTAGCTAAAATTACCATATTTCCGCAAGCATTTTAGTGAAAATTCGTAGCTTGCAGTTATGGTAGTTTCATTTGCTGTATGATAAAATTTAATATTCTGCAATATCAGTGCATATTTCATTGGCTGCACAAATATCAAGCTAAGATCCCAAGGAAAGCTTGCTTTCCTTGGTTCCTTTGTCACCTATTTAGCTAGTTTTAAGTTCATCTTTTTTGAGTTAAGCTAGGCTGATCCAAAGGTACTCTTAAAGCGGTTTTGGGCATATTTCATTTTGATATGCTTGCTGGTTTTTAGCAGTTTTGACAGAAAGAAAGGAAACTGTTGTTCGGAAGTGGCCTCGGGAGCGTTCAAATCCCCCCAGGGGTCTCCCATTTGACTAGAACCTTTGATTTTCACACCTTGTAATCTATTGATTTCAATCCATATAAGGATCAAGAGGAATTATATCAGTTCTCTAATATTGTAACCACTGTTAATAAAATTATTTTTGAATAGGCTCTTTCGAGCCCATTCCCCATCCCCCCTGGGGGGATTTGCGTTGGTGTCCTTTTTGTTGTTTTTTGCTCATTTATGTTCAAACTAGTATTGATCTAATCTGCAGGGTAGTATAATTTATTTTATTATTAATTTCATATTACATACTTTATATTTCAAATTAATCTTAATACTTACCCCACGACTTCCCGATTGACCCGAAAGGGGAAAGAGATTCGTGGTAGGACTAATTAGAAAACTAGAATTGTGTATCTATTTTATTTTGATCATTTGTTTTTCAGATTTTATAAAATTAACCCCTCCTCGATTCCCCGATTGAGATCCACTTGGATCGAAAGAGGTTCCTGGAAGGTTTTCTTTTAAACAAGAACACCAAGTTTAAAACTTACTAAAATTGACAAGACTCCAGTGTGTATGATCTGCACTTGTCTGTGGTTCGTCTGATCAGTCAAGCTATATCAAAAGCACTTGAGTGACTAGTATAATTAGGACTCACTCTCCCAAATTAACAAACCAATAGGTGAAAATCCAACACCTAGATCGAACCATCACGGTGGATAAATACCCAAAGGAAGCGGGAGCTTCTGAAAAGTGACCTCGGGGCATCGATCTCTGTCACACCCTAACGGGTGCATTATGAAAAATAGCCCCAGAGACTCCATTTCAGCCCACATATTCCTTGTGGGTAGCCGTGAAGGTTTAGTTTTGGACATACTCCAAGTACTCTAGGGTATATCTGGAGTCCCCCCTTTGCCTAATTTTAATCAACTCACACTTCAATTTTAACTTAAAACATACCAAGAGGCAATCGTAAAACACTCACTCCAAGCACGCACAAGTACATTGTTTCTATTTTTTGACTCCATTCTAAGGCACTAGTTATTTTCTTGCTTTATATATATATATATTGTGTCTCAGCATTGTGCTTTCGTGTGTTCATCTTTTGTATCTTGCCATCTTTGATAATCTATAGTTAGATTGCAAACTCCTAAGTAAATTAATCAGTTTAACATCACAACACTAAGTCATTATCCTTAGTAACTTAATAGGCTCTACCCCCCTTGGCTCTGTTAGGAGTTGAGCCTAAATGGAGGAGTCAAGAACAAGGTGATAGCCTTGACTTGAGACTTGCCCCCAAGGACACACCAAGTGGCTTGAAGATTTCTTCCACGTGACCCAGGTGTGTGAAAAGCGGCAACAAGCGCCATATCTTTCCACACCTTGGATAGCTTCTCATACCCAAGAAGGTTTCCTCTTATGAGGATTCTTCTCCTGAGGTGGATCTACAGGTTCTTGAGGTTCTTCAAATTCTCAATCTTCTTCTTGAGTTTCTTCGATCATGGTTGTGTCATGAATTCTGGGTGCTTCTGATTCTTCAGGATCTTCGACATGTATCTTTCTGGATTTTTGGTAAGCGGAGTCTTCATCAAATGTTACATTCCTGCTGATGTTAATATTCTTGAATCATGGGAAGTATATTCTGTAAGCCTTCGAGCTTTCAGAGTATCCCACAAATATACCCTTCTTTCCTGAAGGATCTAACTTTGTCCTCTTTTCTTTCGGAATGTGTATGTACACTGGACAGCCGAATATTTTGAGATTGTTTACTTCTGGCTTCTTGCCGGAAAATACTTCTTCAGGTGTCTTGTTCTCGAATACTTTATGTGGAGTACGGTTTTGTACATACACCGTTGTTATGGAAAATTCTACCCATAGATGCATGGGAAGATCTTGATCATGAAGCATTGCTCTGGAAGCTTCCATGATAGTTCAATTCTTCCTTTCTGTAACCCCATTTTGTTGTGGATAATATGGAGTGTATAACTCCCTCTTAATCCTTGAATCTTTGCATAACTCTTTGAATTCATTTGATGTGAATTCTCTGCCATTATCTGATCGAAAGGTCTTGATCTTCTTTTCTGTGTGGTTCTCGATCAAGGATTTGAATTCCTTGAACTTGCTGAAAACTTCATCTTTGTTCTTCATAAATTATATGCATGTCTTCCTAAAATGATAATCAATAAAAGAAACATAGTATACATACCCGCTTAAAGAACTGGATGACATTGGAACGCATACATCGGAGTGAATGATTTCCAAGATTCCTTTTGCTTTGCTTTCGCTACTTGGAAATGTCTTCTTTGTGTTGTTTCCTTTTGCAAATCATTTGCAGACTCCTTCATGTTTTGCTTGAATTTCTAGAAGAACTTCAACATCTTTGCTTGCAAGTGGTAGTGCTCTATAGTGCACATGTGCAAGCCTTCTATGCCAAAGTTCATTTGGCTCTACTGTGTCATGGACCAAAGCTTGTTCTAGATGGCCCTTCAATTTGTATAATCCTCATTCTTATTCTCCAATTACTATTGCATCGTCAATAGTATTTCCTCTTGGCCACATGAGGACTTGGCCATCTAAAAATGCAACCCTCATGCCTTTTGCATCTAGTGCCGATATGGAGAGAAGATTCTTCTTTAGTCCTGGTACAAACAAGACATCCTTCATTTTCATATACTTTCCAGAGTCTAGCTTGTAGGAGGATTCACCACTACCTTTTATGGGATATTGGTAGTCATCCCCAAGTTTCACCTTATGGGGTGAATTATGTTCGGATAGTTTCTCAAAAGATTCCTTGAATCTTTTCATGTGTTTGGAAGCCCCACTGTCAATAAGCCAATCTTTGCTTCAATGAGTGACAGTTCCTGTGAGAGGGGAGATCAGAACATATTCTTCATCACTTGAAGAGTCTTCACTTTCTTGTTTTACTTTCTTCCTGGGAGGATCATCATCCTCAGCAGTGTGAGCATGATGTATTCTTTTGGAGTTCTTATTCTTCTTGGATCCACTCTTATTCATGGGACAACTTCTAGCAAAGTGTCCTCTTTCATCACATGTATAACATCTGATTTTAGATGGATCCCTTCTTACAAAATTATTTTTCTGATGAGAATGCTTACCTTGGTGATGATGATTTTCCCTTCTGCCTTTCTTGGAGTGTACTATGAGAGATTGATCTTCAATTACCATATTTTCTTCTCGAGATTCTATTCTATCTTTTTCTTGTGAACATTCTTCCCACAATCTACTAAACTTGATTAGCTTCTTCTTAGCACAGATTCCTTGGATGAAAGAATCCCATGACCTAGGGAGACCATTCAAGGTTTCCATTACAATTTTTGCATTCCCCACTTCTTCATCTACTGCTTCAAGTTGTTCTTTGATTTGGGAGACCCTTGTGAAGTATGACTGGATGGTATCCTCATTCTGGATCTTTACATTCTTCAACTGGTTCCTTAGATTCATCTTCTGATTTATGTTCTTCCCTTCAAACAGTTTGGTTAGGGCATCAAACATAGCTTTAGGTGTCTTGACGGAAGACACCTGTGGTATGAGGTGATCCTTGATTGAATCAGCAATAATCCTCTTTTCCATAACCAACTTCTTCTTATGTAAGGCCTTAGCCTCATCTTCATCTAGAACTGGAACCTCCTCATTGATGTAGGAGTCCAACTCATTTTCTTCCAGGCCCAGGGAAATCCTATACTTCCAAGCTCAGATGTTATCANCATCAAGCTTGGTATGATGATACATCTTAACTGAGAACCTCAAATGGAAATACAAAATATTTAGATCTTACCAGGTCAAGATGTCGGATCTGGATTTGGAGCTAAATTTCTATAGTGTTGGTTCAGAAGCAGATTAGGGTTTGACTTTCCTAGCGTTTTGTCCAACCAAATGCTTTGATCTTGATCTCTAAACTTCAATTTTGGGGAGGAGATCAATCCAGGCCTGGGCTCACTCAAAAATTCCACTTCTGTGGAAAGCCCTAATTTCCTGCAGCAGTGTCGGGTCCAAAACTCAAAAAGCTCAGAATCAGATTATGTTTCGACGGAAAGATGCACCCTAGGGAAAAGAGTCTGCCCAACCTTCTTTTGCTGAAAATATGTGGAGAGAGATCCAAAAAATAAGAATCCCTAGTTCCCAAAGCTGCACAGTTTCTTCTTCTCAGGTTAGCTCTGATACCATGTTATATTTTTAACATTAATCTAGCATTATATTACGATCTTTTAACTGAGAGAATAACAAGTGCACCAATCAAACACAAGAGACAATTAAAACAGTGTTTTTCCTCAGGGAAACCATAAATGGAGAAAACCCCACAACTTCCTCAGAGATAGGATTGGCACCAAAAGTAAAACCCAAAACAGTAAGATGATCTCTTGACAACAGTAGCCTCTTTCTTTCTAGCCCCAGCGACTTCTTCTCCCTTAGCGATGCACTTCAACTGAGTGTGTTATAAATAGATAGGCTCACTCTCTATTTATACTAATTCTCTACTTGACAATAACTCACTAGGGCTGAATTCACTAGGTGAGTCTAACAACCCTAAGGCCCTGGAACTACGGGGACTTTAACCCTTGAACAATAGGAGGATTACCCAAATTGCCTTGACATGACTTGTTTATATTATAGAGACTCCCGATTAGAACATCAAGGCATGACATGACTTAATTACATTACAAACACTTCCTGTAATAAACATCAAGGTACAATACATAACAAATACAAGCGAATACATTCCGAAGTTACAATTACATCAACATGAAATACCCTGAAGATACGGGATAGAATCGATCTCTAACTTCTAACCTAAAATATGGAATTTCATTGCTTATTTATTTATTGAAAAACTGGCACCTTCTCGGATTAGTTGTCTTTATCAAAATAGTGGGGATCTTCATTTATTGTTGTGATTTATCAAGTGACCATAGAGAACCTTTGAATATTGTCCATCCTCAAAAACCTAAAGCTACTTAAAATCTCTAATCTGGTGCATGAAATTTGGCATTTCCTTGAATTTCTAATCATAAAAATATGGAATAAGACTTTGTTAAGCTTGTTGTAGATTTTCAGGCTTAGAAAATAATTGAGATATAACTAATTAAGACATCTTGATATTATATTTATGTCCTTCAAAAATAGGTCTTAAGATAATCCATTCCAATATAGAGGCCAGATATGATCTTGGTAAAAAATATTCATTTATATCGCTTCCATTTGATTTGGTAGCGCCATCAACAAATTTGCATAACAATAATACTCTGCATCATGATTGCCTCATTTTTCACCTGATATGCATCATAAGAATAGGTTTTATCTCTCCTTGTATTCCATTCATACTAAAATCACTTAAATTTTACCAAGTAGAGAGGATGAATATGGGTGAGAATGAGACTCGACCTCAACTATGAAAAGATTTCCCTTCATGATTGTAATCTTATATAAATTCATCAATCAGTAATCTAAGGAATTATTTGCTAATAGTTGATCGATCATATAATATAACAAGATACTTGTTGTTGGTTCTACTCTCTCTCTCTCTCTCTCTCTCTCTCTCTCTATGCATGTGTGTGTGAATTATGCTTGGTTATGGACACTACTGGAAAGTATTTATTGTATAATTCCATGGATTACAACATTTGTTTTGTTGTCGGTAGTACATAATCTGGGACAGGTGCATGCATAGTAGATGTTGAGTGAGAAATATATTTTTATGTGGTGGTATAGAAAATTTTTAAACTATTTGAGAAATTGTGCAAGAATAAATCGACTAATAATTGCATATCCTAGAACATTATTCTTCACAAAAGCACATGAAAGATTCTTGGAATCTATCCCTAGAGAGATAAAGGAGTTGTTGGATAGTATTGATCATGAAGAAGATGATTGAAGATATGAAATTACTATCGAAACTAAACAACCGAGTCCAAATGAATATGTACAAGTGGGTAGAACAAATCGTCGACAAGTTTTGTGAAGAACAAGTTGTCAAAGAGTGAACATTTGTAGACAACATAAAGAGAATATTGTGTGCCAACTTGCATGAAAATTTCTCTACGCTATGACACTACTATTGAACAAGTTTCTCATGGACAAGGGTGTCATCCATATAGTAGAAGCACAACCTTTGGTACACATCCATCTTACCACCGATTGGAGGAAAAAATGAGAAGAGTGGGAATACTTCTTGAGTAAATAATCACAATTTCTACCATCATCAATCATGAGTAAACTCAAGCTCAGAGGAGGGATGGAACGACACCTATGAGATGCCTTGAAAGAGAAAAAACCTAGTCAACCTATTGGAGGAGGAATATCAACCAGAGTAATGACGCTTAAAAAAGTATGATCACATGAAAATGAATGTACACTTGATGAAGAAACAAGAGAATAATTCAAAGAAGGATGGAGGGTCACAAACCCTCACCCAAATTGGAGAGAAACAAAATGTATAAAAGAGATAAAAACTATGGGAATCTACAAACATGCACTAACCAAATTCACAAGAGAAACATGTGGAGTGCAAAATTGGTAGTACACCAACCCTACGTAGTCATATATACATTGAGAAGGTGTATAAGAGGTAGTAACTATGATTTTTACATATAATTTAATCCATGAAGAATGATGGGTTGACGATGAGATAACCCTATCTAAGTTGATGAATGGCCAACCATATTCTAAAGAGGAAGTTATTGTAATATTTTCCCATTTGGAAGAAGGCTTGCAAATGGTTTAAATAGGTCTTGAGGTTCTACATATCTTATATGATGAAATGGAAGTTGAAAAATATACACCTGTAAACTTTCTCAAAGAAAACAGTTTCATAGTCAACAAAATGTCAAGGAATCAGTTGCATCTGGAACTTCGTACTTCCTCAGTATGATATTGGTTAGATGAAAATGGACCATTTATTGAAAACATATGTGTTATCCTAATTTGTGATAAATATAAAGAGAGGTTTATGACCCGTATGGGAGGAAGCGAGGCGTACAAAATTTTTCGATGGGAAGCCTTGGGGGAGCTGTGAGGGGCTCTGAAGGAAGAGGAAAATATCTAAAAGAGAATCTAGAGGGTTCGTAAAAATGAGGAGACCAGCACTAGCCATGGTCCATCGGGTGGAAGAGAGCTGATGAGGATATGTCGAAAACGTCGACCTCTGCAATGGCGGAGGGTTCCCCTCAGCTAGACCTCTCCTGCATTACAGTCGCAACCACACTGGTCACTCCTTTGGCCAGCCTGTCTGAGAAGGAAAATAAAAGAGAATACCCAGAATCCATGGATGTAGAGGAAGTATAAGTGGCTAGGACGCCCAAGAAGCAGAAAATCGAGAAAACGGATAAACTCATGCAGAGTACCAAAGCTAAGGGGAAAGAAAAATTGTGAAAGTTAAAGATCCATCCTTTGCAATTCAAGAATATGCGTTCAACAGTGTTCCTAAATAAGAAGTAAGTAAATACAAGTATAAAGCAAAGCTATTGGAGAAATATAGAGAAGCTAGTGAAAAGGCCTTTGAAGAAAGATCAAAGTTGTGCGAAGAGGTGGACAAGTTTCCAGGCCAGAGTACCTCATTGGCGACTGTCAGAGACCTGACCAAGGGCACATTGAATTTGGCTGTGATCATAGGAGACAAATTAGTGGAGCTACAGGTAGATTCGAAAATGGTCCCCAAAACTGACATGCTTAATTTACACCAGGGGATAAGCGACTTCCTCTACACTGACATGCTCCAGGCTGCCTTACAAATATCCAAGTTAACAAGTGGTAAGAAAAGAGTTGAAGAGATGCTACAAAAGGAGAGGGTGGAAAATAAGGCTTACCAAACCCAGATCAGGAAGTTATAGGTAGATATATTTGTGGCAGACAGCCCGGGAGATAAAGGTACTGCCACACAAAGTCTACTAAAGGACAAGGAAGCTACAATCCAGTTTTTGAAGAAGAAGCTAGAATTCCCAACTGCTCGGCTTATACAGACTTTTGAATTGACTAATATTGAAAAGGAGAAGGAGGCCCTAAACACCGATTTGATCGATTGTGAGGCCAAATTGCTCAGGAAGGAAGAAAAGGAGAGACATTGGAAGAAAGATGTAGAGCTCTAGGATGAAGAAAAATGAGCCTTAAAATCAAAGCAGACTGAATTGGAAAGGGAGTTAAAATAATTAAAGGAGAAGGCTCCAAAATATCCATCATTCGTGGCCCAATCATCCTAAATATCCGGTGCAAACTCACTCTCCCATGCCATGCCTTAGGTAAGTCACAGGCCTAATGAAACACAATCGAGACCTGATGGACATGGCCAATGTCAAAGAAATATTGAATAAGAAGGTGGAAGAGCATTGCAAATAATTGGAGGATAAGAACAATGAATTAACAAAACAGGTTTTAGGCCAGGTAGCTCTTATAGGGGTGAAACACCTCATCTGGGACATGATAATAGTGTATGCAACCAAATTACGACCATACTTGGATTTTATCCAAGATAGGGAAAACACCGTACAAGAATCCAAAAAGAACATATAGACATCAAAGCTAGACCTGTACAAGAGGCCCTTGGACACAGTTGAAGGTGCAATCAGTTTCTTGAAAAGTTTGACATACGAAGACATTAGAAGAGGAAATATTCAAGATATGATCCCAGTCATCACATGGGCCAAAAGAGTGGTTCATAAACACCACCACCTAATTATGGTCAAGGAAAACTGGAATTTCATGCAAAAACAGGCTTATGACTTTGCTGTGTTATTTAAACCTTTGGTCCAAATGAGTCTCCCTTTCTTCTGGGAAGAAAAGGCATCAATTTTGTCCCATAAAGAGTAATATGACAGGTTGGTCGAGTGCAGTCAAGAACACAGGAAATTCGAACACATGGCTCAACAACCCCCTTCATGAAAGACCATGGTAAAAAGGTTGTCAGGTGAATTTGAATTATTATTTGATTTCAGAGCTTTGTGCATAGGGTTACCAACGCCTTCTTATCTGGAGAACCTAGAGCTCAGAGTATTGGTAGAAGAAATGGTAAAGTTGGAGACACCGACAGCTAACCAATGGAAAGTGATTGAAAACTACAGCAAGTTCAAATACAGGTACCACAAAGGATGATGGGATCTAGCAGTGACTAGAACTGAAGATACAGGTGTGAAGAAATCAGACGAGCTGGTATTTTGAAGACACAGTTTCTCTTGAGTTCTAGTAGAGACGTTACCCTCATCATTTTTTTTTTCATGCTGCCCATGGGAAAGATGCCACAATACAATTTGTTGAGAAGTTGTTGCTAATTTTGTAACTAATTTTGGCCCCATTTCAAGGTTGGTATCGGGGGCCCAAACACTATAAATATGCTCCTCACAGAAGGAGACAGGGTTGGATGGTTTTGAATTTGCAAGACTATTGTGTTTATAATACCTTTTGAATTAATACAAGTACAGAGCCGAATGTTGGTTATATGAATGTAGGAACTCCTATGTTTCTAAATTACAGTCTATGATTTTCTTTTCTTCATGTGCATGTGTTTCTTGTTATATTTTACATTAATTTTTTCTTCATGTCATAGAATCGGTGTATAATGGTTAGGAATTCATACTCATATGCTCCTGCCATTGTCTCCGATATCCACCAAACAATTCTTCCAAAACTAGCATAGAGTTCATCCCTGTGGTGCTTAACGCTAGAGGACTATGATCATTATGCTTTTCCCGCTAGACCCCAAACATAATGAATGTGATTGAGGCACTACCTTGCTCTTGTAAGTGTTTTACTATGAAAACTGCTCTGTTTTATTGGGATTTTTTACTCCATAACCCGATATATCTTCATTTTGTTTCCAATCACCAAATATTTGATATCCATTTTGTGACATTATGTCTGGCCTTGTTATACATCTGTGAGAGATCCCTCTCTGGAATTGGAGAATCTAACTCCCTTTCCTAAAGTGGTTCTGTTGTTACCTCAGGGTCTGCCTTCCCACAACCTTGGGTATGATTCTAAGTGCTAACAAACTAGCGTCGTTGTCGGGGATCAAATTGAATATCATCCCTGGGAAGAACGACAAAGACTCAAAGGATAACATTTTTTCGTGGGAAAATGGAGACCCTTACAAGTAAATAAGGTTGTGTATTTGTCCTGGCGACTCCAAATCATGGCTGAACTGCATATGAATGGGTTTCTAGCCCCCCTCTGTCTGATATAAGGAGCTTGAGGAGGGTTGGGCCTTCTAAAATTTGTGTTTCTGATTTGGGGCTCATTTTTCTCCAGGCTCTGCGATCCATTGTCTATGGATAATTTATCCATCAGCTTTTCTATCATCTTCAACATCATTTCAAAATTTACGTCGTTAGTAGAAGCAACATAGGTGGAGGTCCCATCTTCTCCGACTTTCCTCGTCTCTTCTCGCTCGCCATCATGTTAGCTTCCACCTCCAAGGTGTCTTGGAACATTGCAGGAAGATTTGCCTACTTTATTTCCCTCAATAGTAGATAAAAATCATTGTCAAAAGTGTCGACATAATGTAACTTTGCAGAACCTACTAGTGGTTTGATGTCAGTAGGAATAGAATTATATGTTCTCATGAACCTGCTAGAAAATTCATGTATAGACACAAAGCCACCTTTCTTCATGTTGTTGTACTGGGACAGGACTTGTAGGGGGCTTCTTTTATCGTCCCACCTTTCCAAAAACGCAGTCTGGAAAGCTGTGAACGTGTGAATAGACATAACAGGTAAATATTTAAACCACTTCTTCGCTTCCCCTTAGAGGCTCAATACAAACAACCTCATATTTACGTCATCTTCATCTACCAGATTTAGGTCCAAAAAGTCCTCGAAACTGTTAACATGTTGTTTGGATGCAAAGTTTCCTTCCCCATCGTAGAATGGGATTATCTGGGTGTAACCTTGAGGGAGGACATGTAACGCAATAGGAATATCTCGTAGGGTGAACTGAACGACCATTGGTCTAGGGAGGTCCGGGACTATAGGAGGGACTTGGAAGACAAAGTGATTTTGCACCATTGGGGGGGTATTGGGTTGAAATATTTGGAGCACAAGGTTTCCAGTTATTAGAAGGTTTAATTGGAGAGAGTCTAGCATATATGATTCCAACCTATCAGGGTTCACCATGGTGTTTTTAGATCTGACTCTGATTTATATTTTGGTAGGGACCTTTCAAATCCAACTTCCTCTACGGAACTTTGGACTCTACGAAATTCTTGGGTAGAGGAATTTTCAAAATGAGGGATAGCTAACTGATCTTTTCCCTTATTCCTAAATAGTCTATTGGGGTTATCCAAACTTGGAAATATTTCGGTGTCAGGATTACCTCTTGTCAAGATACAGATCATCGGAGACTCAGAATTGGTCATAAATAAAATAAATGACATATATCAGACCAGGCATCCCAGAATGAGTGCTTATAGAAATGAAGTATGGGACATGTTTGGAAATTATTTCACCAAGCATGTGATGAAGGTAGTCTCTAGGGCCAAAAACATGATTGTTGATTCCTTAGTGGTCATTGTTGGCAGATTCAGAACCCCTATGGTTGGGTAGAGAAAACATAAGGTACACGTCAAAAACTGGCCCTCTATACCTGAAAACTCCAAACACTGGCAGGTTTTCAAGGACGATGAGTAGATCAAGAGATTTATGTAGTTATCGGACTAGTTTTCAAACACCCAGATAGATAACGAGAACTTCTACCTTGAAAATTTTTAGGATACCAAAGGTGGCAAGGAATTGATTGATGCGTGTGGACAATACAGGAATTCCTTAGGATGGAAAGACATAGTGCAATTAAAAGGTAACCATATTCCTAGAGGTGTGATTCCCGTGGAGAATATGTTTGATCAAAATTTTGTGGCTAAATATCCCAAAATGAAGCCCACTGAGGATTCTATTGAAGATAAGAACATCAAGGTTGAATATCACCCAAAGATCATAAAATTGTCAAAAAAATTGTTTGCCAAAGCGAAGGAAGATTACGTCAGCCTGATGAAGAAATATACTGATGTCTTCACATGGATCTATGAAGACCTTAAAGAGTATGACACCTCCATCATACAACATACAATCCTTATAAAGCCGTGCGAAAAACCGTTTTAGCAGAAATTGAGAAGGGCCAACCCCAAGTTGCTATCTATCATCGAGAAAGAAATCAGGAAGTTGTTTGATGCCAAAATCATTGTGACACTGAGGTTTTCTAAGTGGGTCGCAAATGTGGTGCCCATAAGGAAAAATAACAATGAGATTCAGATATGCATAGACTTCAGAAATCTCAACAAGGTTTCCCTGAAAGAAAATTATCCTTTTCCCAAGATGGAACACATCTTGCAGATAGTCATAAGATCTAAGAGGATTTCCACCATGGATGGTTTCTCGGGTTATAACCAGATGAAGGTATTGCCTGAAGATCAAGAGAAAACTGCTTTCACCATGTCATGGTGAACATTTTTGTACACCAAGATTCTTTTTGGTCTCATGAATGTAGGGGCCATGTTTCAGCGTGCCATGGACATAGCCTTTGCTGAGGAAAAAGACAAATTTGTGGTAGTCTATATGGATGATATTATGGTATACTCTAGGTCTAATAAAGAGCACATCCAACATCTAGAGAAGGTTTTCCTGAAGTGTAGACAGTATGGGATATCATTGAACCCTCAAAATTCCCATTTCAGGTTAGAAGAAGGAAAGTTGTTAGGACATATCATTTCGAAGGATGGTACAAAGATAGATATGGAAAGAATCAAAGCCATTCAGAAAGTCGAAGAGCCGAGGAGAAAAAAGGAAGTACAGTCATTCATCAGGCAGGTAAATTTTTTAAGAATATTCATCTCCAGCTTTGCTGAAATACTGATGAACATTACTAACATGCTGAGGAAGGACCATGAAATTAAATGGACACTAGATGCAAGGACGACTTTTGGGGATATAAAAAAGGTCCTCACAGAGGCCCTTGTTCTAGTAAGTCCATACTTCAGTAAATACTTTCTAATTTTTTCCTATGCATTGGAGCACACGGTTGCTAGAGTGTTGTTACAGAAGAATGACCAAATGATGAGAAAACTATAGCATTTTTTTAGAAAGTGCTGAGAGATGGGGAATTGAAGTATGATACAATGGAGAAACAATCATATGCAATGATAAAATCACTAAAGGATTTCAGGGTCTACATCCTCCATTCTCACATCATCGTTTATGTACCCAACAACATTGTGAAAGGCATCCTCACTTAGCCAGACCCAAAAGGAAGAAGAGCAAAGTGGATTGCAGATCTATTAGAATATGATATTGAAATCAAGCCGACCAAACTGGTTAAAAGTCAAGGGTTGGCCAAAATGATGACAAATTCCAATTGTGATTCCTTGCAGATGAATTTTTTGACCAGTCACTCGCTCTAGCTAGATCCCAAGATACAGGTAATTCCTAGTTTCTCCATTTCCCCTTAGTATTCTGACATTGTATATGTGCTGAGGAATGTACATGCACCAGCAGGGTTGAGAAAAACAAGGGTGAGATCAATAAAGTTGAAATATGTGAAATTCTATATTCTGAATGAGTACCTGTATTGGAAGGACCTAGGAGGTATCCTTTCAAACTGCCTGTTGGAGGACGAAGCCCTGCATACCATAGAAGAATTCCACAAAGGATATTATGGATGGCACCACTCCTGGAAAGTTACAACAAACAAGATTTTGAGGCAGGGATAATTTTAGGGGCGAAATTTAGCCCAGTGGGCTATTTTTCCATGTTTTTCTCCCAAAAAAGATTTGCCATTTTGCATTTTTTGAAGCCCCATTTCACCCAATTTTGATGGAGTAAAATTTTTTCACCCTAAAAATCGCCACATTATTATATAAATGATATAAAATCCTTGGAAATTAAAATATTTTTTGAAAAATATCACCAATCATTTTATAGTTGGCGTTTTAAGAATTGGTAATATTCGCCAACATTTATACACTTTTTAATAAGTATGGTTCCTTAAAATCATCCCTGTTTTGAGGGCTAGCTTCTATTGGCCCTCGTTGTTTTTTGATGTGCATAAGGATATCACCAAGTGCCACCATTTCTAGGTATTCGAAGGAAAGAGGAAACTTGTCCCACTTTCTCTCAAACCCATATCCGTGGAAGTACCATTTCAACAATGGGGGCTCGATTTCATTGGGGAGATAATTCCAAACTCCTCTGGGAAACACAGGTGGATCTTGATGGATATGGATTACTTTACCAAGTGAATCAAGGAAATACCCACCAGAAGGGCTACTGATGAGGTAATTATGAATTTTTTAGAGGAAAAACATTTTAGCTCGGCTTGGATTCCCTCGGAGAATAGTATGGCAGAAATGTTGTATCTTTCAAATCAAAGAAGATGGTCAAATTCTGCCACAAATACCACATTAGCCTCAAACATTCTACCTCTTATTATCCCCAGGGAAATGGGCTAGTAGAGTCTTCTAACAAAATACTGGTGAGGATTATAAAACAATTTTTGGAAGACAACAAAAGGGCTTGGCACACGAAGTTAAAGTATGCTTTGTGGGCTGACAGGGTCAACACTAAAAGGGCAATTGGGATGTCCCCATTCTAGCTTGTATATCAAACTGGAGTATTCTTTCCAACATCTTTAGCAGTGTCGGTGATGAGGTTACTGTAGGAGCAGCAATGTGAACCAAATCATGTGCAGAGGAGGATAAATCAGATCATCGAGTTGAACGAACTGAGAGACAAATCCTACGACAGTGTACAGGTGCATCAAGAGAAAATGAAGAAGACCTTTTACAAGAGAGTTAAAGAGGAAAAGTTCTTGATCAATGACTTGGTCCTAAAATGGGATGCACCCCATGAAGATAAAGGAAATCATCGAAAATTTGATCATATGTGGTTAGGTCTGTAGTAGGCATTTATCCCTGCTACAGGGCAGGAATGGCTCCCTTCTATCTATAGGACGGAAGGGTAGGTTCCCGTGTGGAAATACAGAAAGGAAAAGCGGGAATGAAACTAGACAGAAATAAAAGCAAAGATGGAACCCCTATGCACACAAGGTTATGGGTTAAAGACCTCCGAGACCCTACATACAACAATGGATACCTGCAAGAACATGTTAGGCCATAAACCTGCAAGCAACTAGATGTTAGAAAAACTCAAATAAACAAAATAAAACAAAAATTATACCCCTTGGTGGAAATGGGCCACCATGCCCTAGCTTGGAGAAGCACCTCTCTCTTGGCAATGGGGGAGCTATGGCTCAAAGGAAAGATGGATGAGAGGGAGTGTGGATGGCTTGAGAAGCAAATGGTCTCAAGGCATCCACTTGGGCAACATAATAGTATGCAAGGGAGGAATGTTTTGAGAGTGACCCCCCACCCTCCTTTTATAGTTTTTCCAAGGGATTTTAGGGTTTTAAGCCCTTGGTCAAGGCTTTAGCCCCTTTTTTTTGCCTTTATCCCCTTTCAAGGTTTTATCCCCTTTCAAGGTTTTAGCCCCTTTTTTAGGGCTTTAGCTCCTGGGGGTCTATTTTGGTCTCTTTTTGGGGGTTTTTAGCCCTTTTCTTCATCCTTGGGCTCTTTTGGAGGTGTGGGGGTCAAATGGAAGGTCATGGAAGGTCTTATGGAGTGAAATGAGTGTTGTGAGGTGGTGTCCTTGGGTGGTGTAGGCCATTGAGAGCTGTGTGGGGGATTTTTGGGTTAACAGATTGCCCCCTGATGTGTGAGGGCAGGAGCTCAATGTATGGCCGACGGACATCATAGGATTTGCTATCGAGAGGTGGTGCTTCCGGGGCTGGGGCATGGTGGCTTTTAGTTTTGTATTAATTTGGTTCCCATCAATAGGTGAGATACAATAAATGTATGACATGTATATGGATGAGGCGGGCATTCCCATGCTTGTGACAATGTCGAAAGAATCATTTGATCTATGCTCTAAAATACAAGAGACGATCATATACAACTGATGTTACAATGCTGGTTGCCTCTATGTGAGGCTGAATACAATACTAATCTGGTACATTGGACCCATGGAATTATCATGGAATGCTATATCTTCATGACTGATGGTCTACTGGATCTGGAATGGTACATAGCTGTATGGACTCGCTGTTTGAGAGTCGGATTCTTTGCGGTACAAGTATGTTGTATCAATCATAAAGGTATACCGAAGCACTACTGGGGCTTTTGAACACTGTCTCCAACGCAACCCAGAAATCACAAGAGAAATAACCTGTTTAGGTCCCTCGAGTGGACTCACCAATGTTCTAGAGTCGGGTGACATCTGGGGTCTTCAACCAAGTACTGTGTGGAATGAACCATGTATGAATCTCAACGGTGCGATGATGGAGTTGAAGTCGAGCACGTGAGAAACAACCATCCCGAGAGGAACTAAGGACTCCTCTCAAGTGGTCCAAGGAACTCATCAATGATGTTAATGAAACCAAGGTACAGGGACCTCTGGGTCTATCCTCTAGAATATGTGTGTTGGCGTTGACAGAGGGAAACCTGCCCCTGGTTAAGGAAATGATGTTTCCTTGACCAGGGGCGCGAGGGATAACCGGAAGGTGTGGAGCAATCTGCGGACTGACTCACTGAATTGGGGGGGAAGGGGAGGGAAGGAGAAAATTGAACAAGGGAAAGGGGGGAGGGAGACCCAAACTTACTTTGTTCAGAGTATGACGGCAGGGTGGACCAGGCAGCAAATGAAACTTATCTCATGGGAATGGGATCATAGCTGTAATACCGGGAATGTCGCTACGGATGGGAAATACTTTGAGGAGGTGGACACTTTTGATACTAATGGGATCCAAGGAATACACGTTGCAGAGTACTCTGAACAAAGGCGATCCAATGTGGCCCTTGCTGCCAAACTATTTTATGTGGGGTGGTGTCTCAGGACACCATTGTGGTACGATCTCGTGGATTTTTGGTGAGCCCGAGAAGGTAAATGCTCGATGGTTCTTTCAATTTTAGAGAGTCTGCAAGCATGAAGAAGACTCCAGTGGGGGCTCTTTTTCATTGGTAGTCTCCTATGCCCAAAAAAGGATAAAAGTATACATAGGAGAGCTCGCCCATCCTAGAGGGGATGAGAGACGTCTTTACCCTTGGTAGTCCAATCGGGTCGGAAAAGGTTAAACCTATACTGACTGGACGGTCATTCACATACTTTTACGAGCATGAATGAAACCAAGTTTTCTTGATGATCTTTTCTTGTTGAGACAGCTGGAAAAGAGCTTAACGACAACCGGTGGTGAGCTTTTTCGTAGAGTGTGGCCCCTCTGCCCAAGAAAGCACGAAAGTATGCAGAGGGGAACAGTCTTGGCTTGATTGTGCCAAGGAGGTCCTTTTCATGAAATGGTCTACATGGTATGCAAAAGGAGGTAAACGAGACGATGTAGATTTCCTTTCCCATACTTTAGCGAGCGGGAAAGGAAATAGCTGCGCTCGACGATCTTTTCATTGTTTTAAGGAGTCAAAAAAGAGCTTAAACAAAACTCCAATGTGGTCAACCGACTGTGGTAGCACAAGCGGTGCCCCCTGTCGGGATGGTGGATAGAGGTCCAAAGGTCATCCATGCAGTATGGACAGAGAAAAAGGCTCTCAAACATACCAATAGATGCGTGGGAGAGGTTGCAGCAGAGGCTTGCGAGATGGTGCGGCAGAGACACGTAAACCGAGGTGGCTCTCGGACAGAGTTCAAGAGAGTGTGTGTGTGTTAATGTGGAATGACTTGACCACATGCGATGTGAGTACAAGTTCGGAGGCATTTATATGCCAAATAAGTGCAAGAAAAGAAATCGTTTTGTGGACAGTGGTCCAAAGGTCCGCGTGAGGTGCGGTAAAAAGAAAAGACAATCTATGTGTTAAAAATACAAAGTAAAAGCTAAAATTACATTCCTAAGTGGGCAGTGGCCCGAGAACACTTCTATGTCAAATATATGGAATAAAAAAAAAGGATTCTGTGGACGATGGTCCAAAGATGTCCGCAAAAGGTGTGGTGAAAAAGACAATTATAAATACAAAAAGTAAACGTATAGTACAATCCTTAATGGGTGGCAGCCCGATCGCTCGCATGAGTTGCGATCGGGTAGTGTAATACGAGTACTGGTCCGTAGACACTCGCATCATCATGTCATGGCTCGTGAATCGAGGTGACTTGTGGGAGATGGTCCCGAAATTGACTAATTAAACATGAGACAGTGGTCTCATAAAGAAATGGAAATTTAATCTCAGAGGTGTGAGAGGTGTCTCGAACAGGTTCCGAGTGACTTTTAATGAGCAACTGATGGTGTTGCGCTTCATTTTTGCTGAAAAACGTTGAAAAACAAGAAAAAAGAAAATGAAGTGACTCATTGGTGATGTTAAGCATAAAATTTCTTGAGGTAGAGCCCGTTGCGGGGGTTCTCCAAGAGTTGTCCATCATATTCAATGAAGAGGTATGCCCCCTTGCCAAGATGAAGGTCGTTGGCAAGGCAAGGTGATGGAATCTGGTCTTTTATGGGAAGAATCGATTCCATACTATGGTTTAAAGGGAACGGGGTAAAACCATAGGTGGTCTTACAGATCTCTCCATCATCATGTAAGTGGTGTCGAGATAGATCAAGTGGATCTTCCATGACTGACGAGACAGAATTGAAACTGGTGCTAGAGATCATGTAAATGGTATTGGTTGTTGTTTTTGTGGCCTTGCCCCGAGTCTCTGTTGGAGGAAGAGGGGAAGGCCTGGAGACAAGAGAAGTCTTTGATGGACCTAGAGGTAGGTGCAACATCATCTCAATTGGATGGACATGAGTCAACACGTATTAGGGCCTCAGAGGTAGGGTAGGTGTTTTAAGGTACCACACAGGATCTCCCAGTGTGAAATCCTGTAGATTGCAAGTTTCCAAGATAGACTTACTCATGATCTTAGATGGTAGGAAAAGAAAAAGGAAAAGGAAAAGGAAAATGATCATGTTGACTGGGAATGAACCCCATTGTTTCCCTGGTAAATGAGGTTGAGGTTGCAACTGAGGTTGCGGCGGTGGCTGGGGAAGCAACGGAAGAGATAGGTATGATGGACCGTTGGTGGAGACAAGAGGGTCTATAGAACTGGACATCATGTAGATGGACACGGTGTCTGAAGAAGGTGGTGGGGGGGTGAACTTCTTCAATCAAGATGATCTCAGACTCAAGGGAATGGTGACAGAGGTCAGCAAGATCCATTCAAAATTCGGGGAGGTCTTGGGAACAGTGGGAGTAATGCCCATACAAGCCACAAAGGACACAAGCATGGTTTGTCCTCAATGCCTTGTTCTTTACTACTGGTGTGGTTGGGAGTTCAACCACGGGGATGTTTTCGTTCATGTCCATGGCATCCAGATGCACACAAATCACTAGGATTTTAGGGCAATCCTGAGTTGGATGGGCCTGTTGTTCGCAGACTGAACAACGTGGAACTTTTCATGGTTCTACGGTGGCTTTGGTGTTCTTTCCCCTGGCCCTTTTGGGTTGGGGTGGTGCAAATGCAGGTGCGACAGTTGGTCTATGCGGACCAGGTGGGGGGTGAGACTCAACTGCGATAGGTTGCACCAGAGTTAGCACAACTTTGGTAATTGGTGGTTGAGCTGGTGGATCTAGGTACCACACTGGGATCCCCAACGTAAAGCCGGGTAGGCTCAAGGTGGACATGACTGGCTTGCTCATGACGCCAGGTGGGGGGAAGAGGAAGAGAATTGTATGGACTGGAGATAATCCCACATAACTCCCAGCTGGTTGCATGTGGGGGTGAGGTTGTGGTTGCGGCTACGCATAATGCTACTGCTACGGGTGATGCTGCGGCTAGTGTTCGCGTTGTGGTTATGGTTGGGGCTGCAACTGCGGTTGCTGTTTGGGTGCAGCGGTGCTTGATGAGACCATGCACAAGTTCGCAGTTTGCTTTTGTGTTAGAGGTGGTGACATCAACGGGAAAGGAGCCGTCATGGTGGGATTGGTAAACAACCTAGGGCCCACATTCAACGGTGGGGAAGCTGGTGTGTTTTCAACCATGGTGTTAGTTACGGGGATGACGTTAGCATGTGCGGTCATCCCTTGCGGCTCAATGGTGGTGATGGTAGGGATAACGTTGGTATGTGTTGTTAACCCTTGCGGATCATGGTAGGTGAGCTGGTCAACTGTCACAATCTTCCCTTCGTGGGGGAACATCATGAGGCGGAAGACAATTGACGGGACTACTCGCATGGCATACATGTAACTCCTCCCAAGGAGGAGGTTGTAATCCAGTTAAGCGTTGATGACCTCAATGTCAATCATGACTGTCTTCTCGACTAACGTGATGGGGACATGAGGGAGGATTCCTTGGGCTTTAGTGGGGTGTTCATCATAAGCCTACATAGTCATGGAAGATGGTTGTAGAATTGGTGATCCAAGCTTCTGCCACACCAAGGTAGACATGACGCACGTGGATGCCCCCTCATCCACTATGCATCGGTGCACAACCAAGTTTCGGATGGATACCGGGATTTGGAAGGTGATAGTGGAGGACATGCGTGGTTCTCCATTTTCTGTGTCAAAGGTGATCAGCTTGGAATCGAAGGGGTCTACTACCCCTAGAGCGGCTAGTAGGGCTTTCCGCTACGTTGGGCATATTTTAAGTACCTCAAGAGTAGACATGGCGGTTGGCGTTTGGGCCAAATCATCCACTATGCTATAGCTGACTGCAGCTCTAGCTGTGGCATTATTGGCGATTTTGCATATGGGGGGGTGCGGGAACGAGGGTAACTGGAGGTAAGTTGGTTGTCTTAGACGTAGATGCTGCTGACGAGTCAACAGGTTCGGTAGTGGTACTGTATTGGTTTCGTCTAGTTTGTATGTTAACCTCTTCAGTGGTCATGGTCATTAGGTGGTGGACACCTGTTTCGGCTATGGGCGGTGCTCCCGGAGCACTGGGATTGGCCTGGGGAGGGGTAGCGGATGCCACCAATCCTTGGACTGGTAGTAGGTTTTGAAGCACCATGGGAGGAGTTCCTTGTGGTGCCGGGTTTTGCATGGTTTTTAGTGTTGGCAGCCTGTTGGGCCTCATTTCAAATGGCCTGCTTCATGCGGCCCATGAGGGGACACTCGAATGTATAGTGCCCATAGACCTCACAGAGTGTGCATGGTTGGTTTGTGTGCAATGGGGCATTGCACCTTGGTGCATTTTGTCGCGGGAGATTCTGGACTGGTCGGTTTGCTGCGGCATTGTTGGGAGGATTCGGTTGTTAACCGCCTCCTTGCGGTTGGTTGTTGCCCTGGTTGCGAGGCCGGTTATTTGTAGATTTCCCTTGTTGATTGTTGGGGGTAGGCTGGTTGGGACAATTTTTCTGTGCAAAGACTTGTCCCAACGGAGCGGGTGGGGCAGGTAGAGCAGGTGGAGCGGGGGCAGGGGCTTGAACTTGTTGCACTGGTGGTGCATAGTATATTTGTGGGGGTGGCAGTGCCATGAATGTGGGCATTTTCCCCACATACTGCTGTGCTGGCCAAGCCATAGCTTGAGCGTGTTGCGGTGGTGCAGGTTGTGCATAGGAAGTAGTCGCTCCAAACTGAGACATCATTCTAGCATAGTCTGAATCTTGGTTTTGGTAAGCAACATTAGCAGTGTTGCTTGGTTGTGGTGCAATGACAGGTGGTGTCGATCGAGGTGGTGGTTGTTGAGAGACTGACCCTATAATTCCATCTGCTACGTGGTATGCCCTCGGTGCGTCGCGGTAAGAGGTACTTGGACAGGGAGCGTCTGGGATGACAGTATACAAGTATACCGACTGGGCGTAGATGAGGTCAAATTGTTGGGCCTTCAATATGGCCTCTTCTTCATATTGGGGACATTCAGATGCGACATCCTTTGCGATGGGTGGGAGCAAAGTCTTGAGGAACCAATCTAAGAAGATTCTGTCATCAAGTTGGATCTTGCACAAGCTACGGCGCCGCCGCCACTCATGGATATGATCAATGATGTGAGTGGCGGTGTTTTGATGGTAGGATAGCAGGATCTCCACCCCCTCATCATATCTGACCGAGAGATGGAAATACTGCAGGAACATGAAGGCTAGGGAGTTGAAGTCAGGGTACTTGGCTTGTGGCAGCTCAATGTACCATTTGGCCGCGGCACCTGTAAGGGTGCATTGGAACATCCTTAGTCTGATGGAGTCTTCTAAAATGCTATTGGATGAGCACCATAGATGGAATGCCATTATATGATTTTGGGGACATTCCCCGGCTTTGCCTTCAAAATTTGGGATATCTGAAGGCAGCTTAGTTGGCATGGGTGGCCAAAACGCTTGGTGACAGATGGGGTCATTCGTCAATCTTGCCAAGTCAGGTAAGTTCAAATGAGCCATGAATGGCAGATTTGACCCCAAATTGATGTGGTATGGGGCTGCAATGGGGGTGGGGTTTGCAGGTGCATAATGCATCTGCACAGCTGGGGGTGCTTGTGGTGGCACCATGGCGGCTGGGCCAATGCCCCCAAGTGTTGTGGGTGGGAAGGTGTGGGTGGCAGGGGCATTTCCCCCCTGTATGGCAGTAGGGGCAATGTGGGTGGTTCGTGCACTACCCCCCTGCGTGGCAGGTGGGACAATGTGTGTGGAGGGGCCACTGCCCCCATGTGTGGTCATTGGACCAGCTTGGCTAGTCACTATGGGTGGTGACAATTGGCTAATGACAGTCTATATGAATGTGCTTGGGCCGCTTGCCACATTGTGGGTTACTGGTTGTGATGTGGACATGGGTCCACTTCCTAAGGTTAGACCGGAAAATGGATCCGGGTTTGCAGTAGCCATGGAGCTAGATGGTGTGGTGTGAAGGTCCGGTTCAGATTGATATGGGTCTGAATCTAAATCAGAGGCTGTATGGCCCTCTGATGGTGTGGGAGATCACTGAGAATGGATACGACAGTGCCGAATGAGTGTTCCAAATGGTGGTGGTTCGCCTCTTAGACGTGAGGAAGATTGTGGAGGATCAATTTTGTTGGCTTGTGTGTATGAAACTGGTGGGTATGAAATTTGGACCCCGGTTTCAATGGCTTCTTACTGGCTAAAGGTGGTCTCTCGGACACCAAGACTTCCATAAGATAGCGCTTGGCTTGTTCCTCATGAGTAACTCTACACAATCAAAAGGGGTTGTTGCTCGTTTCTCTTGGCAATTCCTCTCAACGACCAGCTACTTTGGGGTTCCTGTGGTACTCCTCACAATGATTTTCTGGGAAAATCCCAAGTACTTCCCATAGTTGTAGCAGTTAGGGACTTATGTCCTCAAAGACTACAAAGTTGGTTGAATTTAGAGTAAATTTGGTAACTTTTAAGGCTCACTCAGTTGGCATGAACTGAGTTGGGTTAATTATGTGGTATGGTGTGTTGGTTTGCTTGCTTGTTCTGGTATTTGGTTTGCAAAAATGTAAACAGAAACTTGTAAGAAAATATGGTGATTAACCCTGAATTGTTGGCCTAACTAAGTGTCTACCTCTCAGTGGTATTCTTCTTCAACCAAGAGAAGGTGTTGTGCTCTCAACACAATGGGACTAAGCCCATCCATAGATCCTCAGGTCACCTCCCAAGTGCTAGGTCGGTCAAGCAAGGAGGACACTTAGCACCATGAGAAGCCCTCCTTCTCTACCCCTTGTACCTTCCAAGTCACCTAGTTTTAGTGGTTTTGGAAAAATTCCATGGAGTGCTTAGATCTATACGAGTTGTCCCTTCGTCATATCCCAGAATACCCCGAAGGGTGATAACTCGGTAGAGGAGGAAGGGGGCAGCAAGATCGTTGATTTTAAGTTGATTTTAGTTAGACTAGGTTCATTTTATTAATCCATAATGATTTAATTAATATTTACACATTGTTCATGAAATAAAATGCAGAAAATAAAAACAAAAACTGTAATTAAAAAGCCCAAAAATGGGTCGCGCACCTGTAAAAGTCTCATTTTTGCAAATTGGATTATGATCAAACCATGAGGAATTACCTCAAACGGTTGAAAACCCACTTCGAAAATGGGCCCTTTTACCCTTAATCATGGTCAAATTCACAAATGACTCAAATTTTTGGGTAGAAAACGAGCCCAAACATAGGTGAATTTTCAGAAATTTGGTTCGACCGTTTTACACAGTTGAGTGATTTGCAAACCATGAATGGCCAACAGTAACTGGTACTGTGGCCAAATGGGCTTGGCTTAGCCTTGAGGAGGCTTAGAAATAACTAGAAATTTAAATAAACAAGAATCTAACATGGATTTAACATGAAATTTCAGAAAAACTAGGGCAAAAATTTTAAAAACTTGAGAATAAAAAGTTTGGCCCAGGGATCCTGTGGGATCGACCTAGCGGAGTTGCCAGTTCTGTAGCAGGGATTTCTCCTTGCTACAGGGAAAGAATGGCTGCCTTCTATCTATAGGATGGAAGGGTAGGTTCCTGTGTGGAAATACAGAAAAGAAAAGCGGGAATGAAACTAGACAGAAATAAAAGCAAAGATGGAACCCCTCTGCAGACAAGATTATGGGTTAAAGACCTCCGAGACCCTACATACAACAATGGAGACCTGCAAGAACATGTTAGGACATAAAATTGCAAGCAACTAGATGTTAGAAAAACTAAAATAAACAAAATAAAACAAAAAGTATACCTCTTGGTGGAAATGGGCCACCATGCCCTACCTTGGAGAAGCACCTCTCTCTTGGCAATGGGGGAGCTATGGATCAAAGGGAAGATGGATGAGAGGGAGTGTGGGTGGCTTGAAAGGAAAATTGTCTCAAGGCATCAACTTGGGCAGCATAACAGTATGCAAGGGAGGAATGTTTTGAGAGTGACCCCCCACCCTCCTTTTATAGTTTTTCCAAGGGATTTTAGGGTTTTAAGCCCTTGGTTAAGGCTTTAGCCCCTTTTTTGGGCCTTTAGTCCCTTCCGCCCTAAATTTAGCCCCTTTCAAGGTTTTAGCCCATTTTTGAGGGATTTATCTCCCATGGGTCTATTTTGGGCTCTTTTTTGGGGTTTTTAGCCCTTTTCTTCATCCTTGGGCTCTTTTGGAGGTGTGGGGGTCAAATGGAATGTCATGGAAGGTCTTATGGAGTGAAATAAGTGTTGTGAGGTGGTGTCCTTGGGTGGTGTAGGACATTGAGAGCTGTGTGGGGGATTTTTGGGTTAATATATTGCCCCCTAATGTGTGAGGGGAGGAGCTCAATGTATGGCCGACGTACATCATAGGATTTGCTGTCGAGAGGTGGTGCTTCCGGGGATGGGGCATGGTGGCTTTCGGTTTTGTATTAATTTGGTTCCCATCAATGGGTGAGATACAATAAATGTGTGACATGTATATGGATGAGGCGGGCATTCCCATGCTTGTGACAATGTCGAAAGAATCATTTGATCTATGCTCTAAAATACAAGAGACGATCATATACAATTGATGTTACAATGCTGGTTGCCTCTATGTGAGGTTGAATACAATAGTGATCTAGTACATTGGACCCATGGCATTCTCATGGAATGATATATCTTCATGACTGATGGTATGCTAGATCTGGAATGGTACATAGTTGTATGGACTTGTTGTTTGAGAGTCAGAGTCTCTGTGGTACAAGTATGTTGTATCAATCATAAAGGTATACCGAAGCACTACTGGGGCTTTTGAACACTGTCTCCAACGCAACCCTGAAATCACAAGGGACATAACCTGTTTAGGTCCCTCAAGTGGACTCACCAATGTGCTAGAGTCGGGTGACATCTGGGGTCTTCGACCAAGTACTATGTGGAACGAACCCTGTATGAATCTCAACGGTGCGATGATGGAGTTGAAGTCGAGCACGTGAGAAACAACCATCCCGAGAGGCACAAAGGACTCCTCTCAAGTGGTCCAAGGAACTCATCAATGATGTTAATGAAACCAAGGTATAGGGACCTCTAGGTCTATCCTCTGGAATATGTGTGTTGGCATTGACAAAGGGAGACCTGCCCCTAGTCAAGGTGATGATGTTTCCTTGACCAGGGGTACGAGGGATAACCGGAAGGTGTGGAGCGATCTACGGACTGACTCACTGAATTGGGGGGGAAGGGGGGGGAAGGAGAAAACTAAACAGGGACAGGGGGGAAGGGAGACTCAAACTTCCTTTGTTCAAAGTATGATGGCAGGGTGGACCAGGCAGCAAATGAAACTTATCTCATGGGAATGGGATCATAGCTTTAATACCGGGAATGTCGCTACAAATGGGAAATACTTTGAGGAGGTGGAAACTTTTGATACTGATGGGATCCAAGGAATACATGTTGTAGAGTAATCTGAACAAAGGAGACCCAATGTGGGGATGCTGCCAAACTATTTTATTTGGGGTGGTGTCTCAGGACACTGTTGTGGTGCGATCTCGTGGATTTTTGGTGAGCCCGAGAAGGTAAATGCTCGATGGTGCTTTAAATTTTAGAGAGTCTGAAAGCACGAAGAAGACTCCAGTGGGGGCTCTTTTTTGTTGGTAGTCTCCTATGCCCAAAAAAGGATAAAAGTATACATAGGAGAGCTCTCCCATCCTGGAGGGGATGAGAGACTTCTTTACCCTTGGTAGTCCAATCAGGACGGAAAAGGTTAAACCTACACTGACTGGATGGTCATTCACATACTTTTACGAGCATGAACGAAACCAAGTTTTGTCGATGATATTTTTTTGTTGAAACGGCTGGAAAAGAGCTTAACGACAACCGATGGTGAGCTTTTTCATAGAGTGCGGCCCCTTTGCTCGAGAAAGCATGAAAGTATGCAGAGGGGAACGATCTTGGCTTGAGTGTGCCAAGGAGATCCTTTTCATGAAATGGTCTACATGGTCTGCAAAAGGAGGTAGACGAGACAATGTAGATGTCCTTTCCCATACTTTAGCGAGCAGGAAAGGAAACAATTGTGCTCGATGATCTTTTCATTGTTTTAAGGAGTCAAAAAAGAGCTTAAACTAAACCCCAATGTGGTCAACCAACTACGGTAGCACAAGCGGTACCCCCTTTCGGGATGGTGGACAGAGGTCCAAAGGTCATCCGTGCAGTATGGATGGAGCAGAAGGCTCTCAAACATACCAATACATGCATGGGAGAGGTTGCGGCAGAGGCCTGCGAGACGGTACGGTAGCACGCAAATCGAGGTGGCTCTCGAACAGAGTTCAGGAGAGCGTGTGTGTGTTAATGCTAACAGACTTGACCACATGCGATGTGAGTACAAGTCCAGAGGCATTTATATGCCAAATAAGTGCAAGAAAAGAAATCATTTTGTGGACAGTGATCCAGAGGTCCGCGTGAGGTGCGGTAAAAAGAAAAGACAATATATGTGTTAAAAATACAAAGTAAAAGCTAAAATTACATTCCTAAGTGGGCAGTGGCCCGAGAACACTTCTATGTCAAATATATGGAATAAAAACAAAGGATTCTGTGGACGATGGTCCAAATATGTCCGCAAAAGGTGCGGTGAAAAAGACAATTATAAATACAAAAAGTAAACGTATAGTACAATCCTTAACGGGCAGCAGCCCGATCACTCGCATGAGTTGCGATCGGGTAGTGTGATAGGAGTACTGGTCCGTAGACACTCGCATCGTCATGTCATGGCTTGTGAATTGAGGTGACTTGTGGGAGATGGTCTCGAAATTGACTAATTAAACATGAGACAGTGTCTCATAAAGAAATGGAAATTTAATCCCAGAGGTGTGAGAGGTGTCTCGAACAGGTTCCGAGTGACTTTTGATGAGCATCTGATGGTGCTGCGCTTCATTTTTGCTGAAAAATGTTGAAAAACAAGAAAAAATAAAATGAAGTGACTCATTGGTGATGTTAAGCGTAAAATTTCTTGAGGTAGAGCCCGTTGCGGGGGTTCTCCAAGAGTTGTCCATCAGAGTCAATGAAGAGGTTTGCCCCCTTGCCAAGATGAAGGTCGTTGGCAAGGTAGAGTGATGGAATCTGCTCTTTTATGGGAAGAATTGATTCCATACTATGGTTTAAAGGGAATGGGGTAAAACCAGAGGTGGTCTTACAGATCTCTCCATCATCACGTAAGTGGTGTCAGGATAGATCAAGTGGATCTTCCATGACTGACGAGACAGAAGAGAAACTGGTGCTAGAGATCATGTAAATGGTATTGGTTGTTGTTTTTGTGGCCTTGCCCCGAGTCTCTGTTGGAGGAAGAGGGGTAGGCCTGGAGACAAGAGGAATGTTTTGAGAGTGACCCGCCACCCTCCTTTTATAATTTTTCCAAGGGATTTTAGGGTTTTAAGCTCTTGGTCAAGGATTTCGCCACTTTTTTGGCCCTTTAGACCCTTTCGCCCTAACTTTAGCCCCTTTAAAGTTTTTAGCCCCTTTTTGAGGGCTTTAGCTCCTAAGGGTCTATTTTGGGCTCTTTTTTGGGGTTTTTATCCCTTTTCTTCATCCTTGGACTCTTTTGGAGGTCTGCGAGTCAAATGGAAGGTCATGGAAAGTCTTATGGAGTTAAATGAGTGTTATGAGGTGGTGTCCTTGGGTGGTGTAGGACATTGAGAGCTGTGTGGGGGATTTTTGTGTTAACAAGGTCCATACGTTGTTTCAGAACACATAGGAGATAATGCTTTCATTCTGCAACATCAAGATGGGTCCTTGCTAGAAGGGGATCCAGTGAATGGGAGGTTCCTCAAACACTACTTGGCCTGAGACGAAGAAGTGAACACGTACTATATTTGTATATATTTCCTATTTTTCAGTAAATAAGAAGGTAGTTCCAGAAGGATTTTGAATCCCAAAGAGAAGGCCATAAGACCCAGAAGGACAACCATATTTCTATTTTCTAGTTTTTTTTGTCTACATGCACAAAAACAATGCAACATTGATAGATGTTTTAGAGTCTGAGGTAGAGATGCCCGCCCACTGGATTTGGAACCTATTCTACGGGTTCTTTGCTACCTCAAGGGGAGGATAGAATCCCTAGCTGGAGCCACTTGTTAGCACCTAATTTTTGTTAAATAGAAAAAGAGGTTTCTGACCGTATGGGAGGAAGCGAGCCCTACAAAATTTTCACAATGAGAAGCCTCGGGGGAGTTGTGAGGGGCTCTAAAGGAAGAGGAAAATCTCTAAAAGAGAAGCTGGAGGGTTCATAAAAATGAGGAGACCAGCACTAGCCATGGTTCAACGGGTGGAAGAGAGCTCAAGGCCCAGATTCATGCACAAACCCTCTCATTTTAGCCGTGCAGGAGGAGAAAAAGAAACCTCGTCAAAGGAGCGATGAAAAGGGAAATTTTTTCAACGGTCATGATGGATAATTGACGCAGATCATCTGCGTAGAGCCATTTCGTGAGTTTAAAGCACACATCAAAGGAATCATTTCCAAATAGGCAAAATGAATTAAACCATGACGATTTGCAAGGGTTGTGATCACAAAGATATTATATCGACAGTGGAGATGGATTCCTTCAATATAAGGTGCACTTGGGAGACAACTCTCCAAAGTTTGCTAAATCCAATAAAAGGGGGAGCAGTTCGACGGTGGAGATCAACACGGAGCCAGATCTACGGTGAAGGGTCATTTCACCAACCATAAGTCCTCAAAGGAAATATTAGCTGGAAACAATGAAATCTGATAAATCCCTCCACATCAGATGGTGAGATGGTAGGAAGGTCTAAGATCAACGGTGTCGTTTAAATCCCACGGAGTGAAAATGCATGAGAGACTATATAAGTAAAGTGTGATCATACAAAAGGCGGATGACGCAGATCACACAACTCTAGATTTTGGGTCCCAGATTTACAGCTAGGATTTCATCTGGGTGGAAAGGTGCACGGTCAAATAAGAATGTAAAATAGTATAAAATTTGGCACCTAGATTCAAACCAGTTATACTTTTGCAGCATCGGGAAGCGAGGGTTTCAAACTATGCAGACCACACCACCCTGGACCAAACCTCCAAAGCAAGTTGTCAACTGACTTGGTACGTCTTTTCTATATTAAGATATTTTCATGACTAAAATAGAATATTCCGAGACTCGAATCCTTGAATTTCGGGAAACTACAAAAGCCCTAGTAGATAAAGACATTGAGGTCTTCAATACTATCATACTAAATGATAATATAAAAGACACTCAGGGTAAGCTAAAATCTCTCCAGTTATAGGGAATCGACACTCATGGAGTGTTCAGTTCCTTTTTCTTTTATTTTTCTATTCAGCAAACCCCTAGTTGTCATGAATTCGTAGAATGGTGTGTGAGCAATTATTCTCCATTTGAAGGTGTGATTATGGACATGTCTACGTCTAGGATGTTGTGTCCCATTAATTCCCTCAACATCTGAAACACTCTACTAATCCCTTCTGAATTTACCCAGATGTCCAGTGAATATAATGAAGGAGATATACTCCGGTTCTTTTAGAGTTCTTCAACTGAACAAAAAGACAATTTTCTCAAAGCCTGTTTGAAGCCAGAAAGCCAGTTGTCAAACCCTTTTTTCCCCATCAATTTCGACCTATTTAATGAAGAAACGCAGTCTATGATAACCTTAGTAAGCCATTTTTTAGGTATGGACTCGAACCAATTCATTGTTGAACCTTTATTGAGTCTCATATTTACCCTCAGTTCCAGTCAAGCGACGTCAGGAATATTGAGTCGGTCTTCACCACTTGCGTTTCTGCAATTTTATGAGTTCTTAGCTAGAAGTATAAATGCCATGTTGAGTAATTTCCGCAAATCAGGAACCTTCAGGTTCCAGTCCCTCCTTATGAAAATGTTTTTGAGCTTCAATGATGATGACCTGCAGCTCTCGTAAATGGTTATGACACAAGACATGCACATGGATTATTGCAAGTTCATTAATGCCCTCATTGCACCAGTGAATGAGGTCCTCTTCCAAAAGAGGATGCTAAGGGTCCTTCCCGAGATAAAAATCATGTTGTAATTATCCTATGAAAGAATATTTGGGGATTGGTTTCTCTTAGAAGACAATACAATGATTAGGGTCTATTGGCTTACCCATCAACCATATGTCCTTCCAACATTCCTGACGTTGAGGGTGTTTGTGCTAGAACTAATCAAGTAAAGGTTGACAGTCGAAAATAAAAATTTTATAGGCTTCAGGAAGCATGCAGATATTAAGTTTCCATGGGAAGTTGTCCCTTTTACTGTCAAAATCAAGTTATCCTTACCAAAGGTCAAAATTCTGATCAGAGAGAAAGGGTTTGCAATGGAGGATGCAATCGACTATGACCCTCACCACATCATCTCCAATAGAAGGCAAGCAAATAAAAGCAATCAATTCGAGCACATTTAAGTGCAGGGTTGGTGGAAAGGGCCAACTGGATGAGGTACACACGAGAGACTAACTCTAATGAGGATATGGTGGAAAATTTGACCTCTGTAATGGCAGAGGGTTCCCCTCAGCTTGTTATATTTTTAACATTTAAGCTATATGATCTTAGTATCTTTTTTGAGAGAATAACAAGCATAGCAATCAATCACAAGAGACAATGAACACAAATATTTTTCTCGGGGAAACCATAAAGGAGAAAACCCTGCAACTTCCTCAGAGATAGAATCAGCAGCAAAAGTAAAACCCAAGTACAGTAAGATGATCTCTCGACAGTAGTAGCCTCTCTCTCTCTCTCTCTTGTCCCAACTCTTTCTCTCTCAATTATGCACTACAACTGAGTGTGAGTGAATGTGTGTTAAATAGAGAGGGTCCCTCTCTATTTATACTAATTCTCAACTTGACAATAACTCACTTGGGCCGACTTCTCTAGGAGAGTCTAATAACCCTAGGGCCCCACAACTGCGGGGACTTTAACCATTGATCAATTAGAAGGGTTACATCTATGACTTTACATGACTTGTTTACATTATTGAATCTCCCAATAGGAACATCGGAGCATGACATGACTCAATTACATTACAGATACATCCCGATATAAACATTGGGGTACAATACATAAGATACACAAGTGAATACATTCTGAAGTTACAAATACATCAACACTCCCTCTTAACTAGGAAGGTATTCTCTCGACACAATTTATCAGCACAAGTCTTCTTCTCTGTATCATATGGATCATCATCAAGTCATATTCATCTTCAAGTCATCTTCATCTTCAATTCATATTCATCTTCAATTCATCTTCATCAAGTCATCTTCATCAAGTCTGAATCATCACTGGATATGGATCATCACTGGATCATCACTTGATCTGGAGCATCACTAGATCATCATCAAGTCTAGATCATCACTTGATCTGGAGCATCACTAGATCATCATCAAGTCTAGATCATCACTTGATCTAGATCATCACTGGATCATCATCAAGTCTGGATCATCACTTGATCTGGAGCGTCACTGGATCAACATTAGGTCTAGATCATCACTAGATCATCATCAAGTCCGGATCATCACTTGATATGGATCATCACTACTAGATCATCACTAGTGCTATCTCAATTCTACTCGTCACAGAAATTTCTACAGAGCCAACCATTTTTCATGTTGGTTATAGGCCTAGCCTTCATGTAGGTCTTCATCATCTTCAGCACTTATACCTGACCATGGAATGAACCATGTTAGAAAGGCCCTCCCAGCACTTGCATCTGACCATGGGAGGAACACATCCAAGAACCATGTCAGAAAGGCACTCCCATCACTCACATCTGACCAAGGTAGGAACACATCGAAAACCCATGTCAAAAAGGCCCAGCACTCACACCTGACCTCATCTTGTTAGAAAGTATCTACACATACATCTGACCTCATCTTATCAGAAAGGCTCTGCACTTACATCCGACCTCATCTTGTCAGAAAGGCTATGCACTTACATCTGACCTCATCTTGTCAAAAAGGCTCTACACTTACATTCAACCTCATCTTGTCAAAAATGCTCTGCACTTACATCCGACCTAATCTTATTAGAAAGGCTCCGCACTTACATCTGGTCATGTGGGGACACATCCCGCAATCACATCAGAATGGATCTGCACTTATATATGATCTTGTGGGAACACATCCCTAAATCACAACAGAATGTCTCTACACTGATCATGTGGGAATACATCCCACAATCACATCAGAATATCTCTACACTTACATCTGATCATGTGGGAACACGTCCCTCAATCACATTAGAATGGCTCTGCACTGATCATGTGGGAACACATCCCACAATCACATCAGAATATCTCTGCAATGATCATGTGGTAACAAAACCCACAATCACATCATAGCATCTTTGCACTTACATTTGATCATGTGAAGCTCAACCTTCCACCATGTCAGAAAGGCCAACAGACACATCAATTCCCTTTGTAGGGAACCTCAATCTAGAGAACACTAAGCTTCTCCCTGAATTACTCAAACTTCACTCTGGCTAATGGTTTGGTCAGTACATCATCTATCTGCTCATTCTTCACAACATATCGAAGCTTCACTACTCCTCTCTGCACCATATCCCTGATATAGTGATATTTGATCTAAATATGCTTTGACTTGTCATGGAACACTGGGTTCTCTGATAGCTTCACACAACTCTGGTTGTTGGAATATATACAAGTAGCATCCATCTAGAGATCAAATAAATCAGACAGTAGCTTTCTCAGCCATACTGCCTCGTAACTAACCAAACAAGTTGCAACATACTATGCTTCGGCTGTACTTAGTGCCACATAGGATTGCTTCCTGCTAAACCAGGAGATCACACCTGCTACCATACTGAAGCAACATCCTGAAGTGCTCTTTCTATCAATGGAACTGCCTTCCCAATCCGAATCCACATAACCTTCTAGGTTAATCTTATGATTCGTCTCAAACTTGAGCCCATAATCAATTGCACCCTTCAAGTACCTCAGAATATTCTTTGCAGCAATCAAGTGAACATGTCTGGTCTCGTATTTTTTAGGTACATCAAGGACCCAATCATCTAATGATACATCGTAGCATCAATCAATTCTGATGAAGCATCACTTAATAGATTCAGGTTCGATGCCATAGGTGTGGTCATGACCTTGCATTCCATCATCCCAAACCTCTGCAGGATCTCTACTACATACTTCCCTTGTCCTAGGGAAATTCCATCTACATTTTGCCACACCTCCATGCCTATAAAGTAGTGAATCATACCCAATTCCTTCATTTAGAACTCGACAGCAAGCTTCCTCTTCATATCAGCAATCAACCCATCCTCACATGTTACAAATAGATCATCAACATACGGTAGGAGTATAATTGTGTTCCCTTCTTCAACCTTGTATTAAAGGTTGGAATCCTCTTTACTCTTGGTAAAGCCCAAACTAGATAGGAAGCTGTCAATTCTGCCATACCATGTCCTGGGTTCTTGTTTCAAACCGTACATGGATTTCTTTAACTTACACACATGAGTCTCTCTGTCATGTGTCTAAAAATCAAGTGGCTACTCCACATATACTTCCTCTTATACTACACCATTCAAGAAAATTGTCTTGACATCCATCTAGTGTACTTTCCACTTCATTACTGTAGCTAAAGCAAGTACTGATATGATGGAAGTATATCTGGCTATAGGTGCAAAGGTTTCCTCATATTCTATTCCTTCTTTCTAGGAGAAACCACGAGCCACAAATCTTGCTTTATATTTATCTATGCTACCATATGCAGTATGCTTGATCTTATAGATCCATTTGGAAGTCACAACAGACTTCCCCTCTAGTCTTGGGACAACATCCCAAACATCATTCTTCATGATCGAATGATACTATTCCATCATAGAATCCTTCCATTCTTTCTTTTCTGCCGCTTCTTCGTAGTTGGAAGGTTCTTTATCAATGAAGTCATATAATAGGGCTACATAACCGGAGTAGGACCTGGTTCTTTTCCTCTCTCTGTGTATCTCTTTTGGACCCCCATATCTTTCTGCACCTTGGATATCCTCTCGTACCCAAGCAGGTTTCCTCTTATGAGTATTATTCTCCTGAGGTGGATCTACAGGTTCTTAAGGTTATTCTATTTCCCGATATTCTTCTTGAGTTGCATCGTTCATGGTTGTGTCATGAATTCTGGGTACTTATGTTTCTTCAGGTTCTTCAGCAGGTCTCTTTCTGTATTTGTTGTAAGCTAAGTCTTTGTCAAATGTTACGTCCCTGCTAATGTCAATATTCTTCAAGCCTTCGAGCTTTCAGGGTATCCCACAAATATACCCTTCCTTCTCGAAGGATCTAACTTTGTGCTCTTTTCTTTTGGAATGTGAATGTATACTGGACAGCCAAATATTCTGAGATGACTAACTTCTAGTTTCTTGCTGAAAAACACTTCTTCAGGTGTCTTGTTCTTGAGTACTCTATGTGGAGTATGGTTCTATACATACACAATTGTTCTAGAAGCTTCTACCCATAGATGCATAGGAAGATCTTGATCATGAAGCATTGCCCTTGCAGCTTCCATGATCGTTCTATTCTTTCTTTCTGCAACCCTTAATGTGAATTCTTCGCCATTGTCCGATTGGAAAATATTGATCTTCTTTTCTATGTAGTTTTCGATTAAGGTTTTGAATTCCTTGAACTTGTTGAATACTTCATCTTTGTTCTTCATGAAGTATATCCATGTCTTCCTAGAAAAATAATCAATGAAAGAAACATAGTATACATACCCTCTTAATGAACTGGATGACGTCGAACCGCATACATCGAAGTGAATGATTTCCAAGATTCCTTTAGCCTTGCTTTTGCTACTTGGAAATGTCTTCTTTGTGTTCTTTCCTTTTGCACATCCCTTGCATACTCCTTCATGTTTTGCTTGTACTTCTGGAAGACCTTCAACAACTTTGCTTGCAAGTGGTAGTGCCCTATAGTGCACATGTGCAAGCCTTTTATGCCAAAGTTCATTTGGTTCTACTGATTCATGAACCAAAGCTTGATCTAGTTGGCCCTTTAATATGTATAGTCCCCCCTCTTGTTCTCCAATTACTATTTCATTGTCAATAGTCTTTCCTTTTGGCCACATGAGAACTTGGTCGTCTATAAATGCAACTCTTATGCCTTTTTCATCTAATGTAGATATGGAGAGAAGTTTATTATTTAGTCCTGGTAAAAATAGGACATCCTTCATTTTCATAGACTTTCTAGAGTCTAATTTGTAGGAGGATTATCCACTACCTTTTATTGGATATTGGTAGTCATCCCCAAGTTTCACCTCATGGGGTGATTCATGTTCTGATAGTTTCACAAATCATTATTTTAATCCTGTCATGTGTTTGGAATCCCCACTGTCTATAAGCCAATCATTGCTTCCATTTGTGATGTTTCTCGTGAGAGAAGAAATCAAAACATATTCTTCATCACTTGAAAAATCATCGTTGTCTTGTTTGATTCTCTTCTTGGAAGGATCATCATCTTCTGTAGCATGAGCATGATGTCTTTTCTTGTTTCCCTTCCTTTTGTGAGATATATATTTGTTTATAGGACAATCTCTTACAAGGTGTCCCCTTTCATCACATGTATAGCAAATGAACTTAGACAAATCTTTGTTATACTTTCTAGTGTTTTTTTTATGGCGAGAGTGCTTACCTCTGTGATGGTCTTTTCTACTTTTATTGGATTGTACTATGAGAGCTTGATATTCACTTCCCATGTTTTCTTCTAGAGATAATATTCGAGCTTCTCCTTGTGAGAATTCCTCCCACTGTCTGCTAAACTTGAATAGATTCTTTCTGGCACAGATCCCTTGAATGAAAGAGTCCCATGCCCTAGGAAGACCATTCAAGGTGGTCATCACAATTTCTGCATTCTCTACTTCTTCATCTACAGCTTCAAGTTGTTGCTTGATCTGAGAGACCCTTGTAAAGTAAGACTGGATAGTCTCCGCATTCTAGATCTTTACATTCTTCAATTGGTTTCTCAGAGTCATCTTCTGGTTTATGTTCTTCCCTTCAAATAACTTGGTCAGGGCATCAAACATCTCTTTAGGTGTCTTTAGAGAGGACACTTGTGGTATGAGGTGATCCTTGATTGACTCAAAAATAATCCTCTTAGCCATGACCAACTTATTCTTGTGTAAGTCCTTAGCCTCATCTCCCTCTGGAACTGGAACCTCGTCATTGATGTAAGAGTCCAACTCATTCTCTTCCAAGACTAGGGAGATCCTATACTTCCAAGGTTGAAAGTTATAAACTCCCTCAAGCTTTTCATCAAGCTTGGTATGATGAGACATCTTAACAAAGAACCTCAAATGGAAATGCAAAATATTAAGATCTTGCCAGGTTAAGATGTCAGAACTAGATTTGGAGCTGAATTTCTACATAGCTGGTTGTATGGTTCAGAAGCAAATTCGATTTTGACTTTCCATAGTTCTACCCAACCAAAAAATTTGATCTTGATCTCTAAACTTCGATTTTGGGGAGGAGATCAATCCAAGCCTGGGCTCACTCAAAAATTCCACTTCTGTGGAAAGCCCTAATTTCCCATAGTAGTGTCGGGTCAAAACCTGAAAATGCTCATAATCATATTAAGCTTCGACAGAAAGATGCGCCCTAGAGAGGAGGGTCATCCTAGCTTCCTTTTGCTGAAAATATGTGGAGAGAGATCCAAAAAGCAGGAAGCCCTAGCTTCAACATCTGCACAGTGTCTTCTTCTCAGGTTAGCTCTGAACTCATGTTAGATTTTTAACATTTAAGCTATATGATCTTAGGATATTATCTCAGAGAATAACAAGCACAACAATCAATCACAAGAGACAATGAACACAAATATTTTCCTCAGGGAAACCATAAAGGAGAAAACCCTACAAGTTCCTCAGAGATAGAATCAACACCAAAAGTAAAACCCAAAGACGGTAAGATGATATCCCGATAGCAATACTCTCTCTCTCTCTTGTCCCAGCTCTTTCTCTCTCAATTATGCGATACAACTGAGTGTGAGTGAATGTGTGTTAAATAGAGAGGATCCCTCTCTATTTATACTAATTCCCAACTTGAAAGTAACTCACTAGGGCCAACTTCTCTAGGAGAGTCTAATAACCCTAGGGCCCCACAACTGCGGGGACTTTAACCCTTGATCAATAAGGAGGGTTACACTCTATGACTTTACATGACTTGTTTACATTATTGAATATCTCGATAGGAACATCGGTACATGACATGACTCAATTAAATTATAGATACATCCTGATATAAACATTGGGGTACAATACATAAGATATACAAGTGACTACATTCTAAAGTTACAAATACATCAACACAGCTAGACCTCTGCTGCATTATAGCCGCAGCCACACAGATCACTCCTTTGGTCAGCCTGTCTGAGAAGGAAAAGAAAAGAGAATACCCAAAAGCCATGGATGTAGAGGAAGGAGATGCGTCCAGGACACCCAAGAAGCAGAAAATCGAGAAATCAGATAAACTCATGCAGAGTACCAAAGCTAAGGGGAAAGAAAAAATTGTGAAAGATAAAGGTCCGTCCTTTGCAATTCAAGAATATGCATTCAGTGGTGTTCCTAAAGAAGCAGTAAGTAAATACAAGTCTAAAGCGAAGCTACTCGAGAAATATAGAGAATCTAGTGAAAAGGCCTTTGAAGAAAGATCGAATTTGTGTGAAGAGGTGGACAAGTTTCCAGGCCAGAGTACCTCCTTGGCGACTGTTAGAGACCCGACCAAGGGGACATTGAATTTGGTCGTGATCACAGGAGACAAAGTAGTGGAGCTACAGGTAGATCTAAAAAGGGTCCCCATAACTGACATGATTAATTTACACCAGGGGATAAGCGACTTCCTCTACACCGACGTGCTCCAAGCTGCCTTACAAATATCCAAGTTAACAGCTGGTAAGAAAAGATTTGAAGAGATGCTTTGAAAGGAGAGGGTGGAAAATAAGGCTTACCAAACCCAGATCATGAATATTGAGGTAGATATATCCATGGCAGACATCCTAGGAGATAAGGTACCTCCACACAAAGGCTACTAAAGGACAACGAAGATACAATCCAACTGTTGAAGAAGAAGCTAGAAATCCCAGCTACTCGGCTTATACAGACTGTTGAATTGACTAAGATTGAAAAGGAGAAGGAGTTCCTAGACAACGATTTGATCGATTGTAAATCCAGACTGCTTAGGAAGGAATAAAAGGACAGACAGTGGAAGAAATATGCAGAGCTCTGGGCCTAAGAAAAATTATCCTTTGAAGAAAAGCAAGCTGAATTGGAAAGGGAGTTAAAATAATTAAAGGAGAAGGATCTGAAACAGCCAACACCCATGGCCCAATTGTCTAAAATATCTGGTGCAGACTCACTCTCCCAGGCCATGTCTCAGGTAAGTCTCAAAACTCTAGAAATCGCAGACCTAATGAAACAGAATCGGGACCTGATGGACATGGCCAATGTCAAAGAAGGATTGAAGAAGAAGGTGGAAGAGCATCGCAAAGAATTGGAGGATAAGAACAGTGAATTAACAAAATAGGTTTCGGGCCAAGAATCTCTTATATGGGTGAAACACCTCATCTGGGACATGATAATAGTGGAAGCAACCAAAGTATGACCATACTTGGATTTTATCCAAGATAAGGAAAACACCGTACAGAAAGCCAAAAAGAACATACAAACATCAAAGCTAGACCTGCACAAGAGGCCCTTGGACACAGTCGAAGGTGCAATCAATTTCTTGAACAGTTTGAAAGACAAATACATTATAAGAGGAAACATCCGAGATAGGATCCCAATCATCACATGGGCCAGAAGAGTGGTTCATAAACACCACCACCTAAATATGGTCAAGGAAAACTAGAATTTCATGCACAAACAGGCTTACGACTTTGTTGTGTCATTTAAACCTTTGGTCCAAAGGGGTCTCCCTTTATTCTGGGAAGAAAAGGGACAAATGTTGTCCCATAAAGAGTATTATGACAGGTTGGTCGAGTGCAGGCAAGAACACAGGAAATTCGAGGACATGGCTCAGCAGTCACTTTCAGGAAAGACTGTGGTAAAAAGGTTGTAAGGTGAATTTGAATTATTATTTGATTTCAGAGCTTTGTGCACAGGGTTACCAACACCTTCTTATGTGGAGAACCTAGAGCTTGGAGTATTGGTAGAAGAAATGGTAAAGTTGGAGACACCAAAATATAACCAATGGAAAGTGACTGGAAACTACAACAAGTCCGAACACAGGTTACACCAAGGATGATGGGCTCTAGCAGCGACTAGAACCGAAGATGCAGGTGTGAAGAAACCAGGAGAGCGGGTATTTTGAAGACGCAATTTCTCTTGAGGTCTAGCAGAGACGTGACCCTCATCATTTTCTATTTCATTCCTACCATGGGAAATATGCCACGATACAATTTGTTTAGAATTTTTTTCCAATTTTGTAACTAATTTTGGCCCCGTTTTGAGGTTGGTCTCGGGATCCCAAACACTATAAATGCGCTCCTCACAGAAAGAGATAGGGTTGGTTGGTTTTGAATTTGAATGACTATTGTGTTTATAATACTTTTTGAATTAATACAAGTACAAAGCCGAATGCTGGTTATATGAATGTAGGAATTCCTCTGTGTTTCTAAATTGCAGTCCGTGATTTTCTTTTCTCCATGTGCATGTTCTTCTTATTATATTTTACATTATTTTTTTCTTCATGTCGTAGACTCAGTGTATAATGGTTAGGAATTCATACTCATATGATCATGCCATTGTCTCCAATATCCACCAAACAATTCTTCCAAAACTGTCATAGAAGTCATCCTTATGCTTCTCTACTCTAGCAGACTGTCATCATTATTCTTTTCCTTCCATACCCAAAACATAACAATCATGATCGAGGCACTACCTTGCTTCTGTAATCATTTTCCTATGCAACCCACTCTGTTTTCTTGGGATTTTTGACTCCATAACCCGATATATCTTCATTTTTTTCCAACCACCAAATATTTGATATCCAGTTTGTGACATTATGTTAGGCCTTGTTATACATCTGTGAGAGATCCCTATATGGAATAGGAGAAGCCAGCTCCCTTTCCTAAAGTGGTTCCGTTGTTACCTCGGGGTCTACCTTCCCACAACCTTGGGTGTGATTTTGAGTGTTAACAATATGGATTCAAATCTCAAAAAGAGAGGGTATTTGGATAAGTATCACCCATGAAAACTATTGTAATAACTTACTTATTTTCTTCAAGGATCTCATGGAAATTCCCCCTATCGAATTTAGTATCTAAAGAAATTCAAACTCTAGAAATTAAGAGATGCATTGAAGAGGCATGGTAAAAAACAAATGGTTTCACCAAGTACAAAGAAAAGCATTATTATACAAACAACCTCGAGTATCTAAAAGTGGTCACAAGAAGAAAATAAAATTCTAGTCAAAAGAGAGAAATTAAATATCCAACTTAGTCAACTCATCAATCATATTCGACTCAATCGACTTACCCAACTCTCCCTAAACAATAATCAACCACATCCTCCAAACCACATTGAGATTTATCAATTTTAGAAATATGCCACATAGTACTACTAGAAAAGTCCGTTTTTGTGAGGGATATGAAGACCCAAAAAGACATTGGTTTGTCTATGAGAAAAATTGGGGTTCTCAAGATGTCACATATGAAACAAAACAAATGACACAATTTAAAGAGAACTCACTTGGTTCATTAACTACACAGAGAATTAGAATAGGGTCCCTATAAACTATCCCACAAATACAAGGAAATAGTGTAAAAATAAATCCAAATCATGTCAACAGTAGGCATAATTTACCCAATCGAAAAATTATAATGGGCTATCCCAATGGTCATTCATATAAAAAAGCATGACCTAAAAAGACTCGAGACATGTGTCAACTTCAAGGGATTGAATAAAGAACTTACAAACTTGTTCCCAACTCCATTTGTAAATGATATAATTAAGGAAGTCTCTAGACATAAACATTACTCATTTACAGACATATTATATGGATATAATCAAGTGCTAATCACTTAAGAAAATCACTTAAGAATATCAGCAAAAAATCCATTCGTAATGGAATTTGGGCTGTCCACTTATAGAGTTATGCCATTTGGATTGAAAAATTCCCCAACAACCATTTATAGAATAATGGTCAAATCATTTCAAGAATACATTACAAAACAAGGGTTATATACTTCAATGACTGGACATTTTATAGTTCATTGAAGAAAAACATCTAGTCACTTCAACTTATGTTAGAGTGTTATAGACAAATCAGACAATAATTAAACATCAAGAAATGCATATTCCTGACATCAATTTGAATCTTGCTTGGCAATGTAATTTGCAAACAAAGTATCAGAGTAGATTTATCAAAAATTAAAGTGATACTTGATCTAAAGCCACATATAAACCCTAATCAAATAAGAAAAATTTTGGGACATACTAGATTTTACAAGAAATTTATAAAATACTACTCATACCTAACATTCCCCATGAAGTAACTACTCAAAGAAAACATAGGATTCAAATGGAGCTTGGAATGTAACGAATCATTCAAAATCCTTAAAAATAAATTGGTCAAAGCACCAATATTAAGGATTTGGACTAGCCAAATAAATTCAATGTGCACTTCGATGCCTCGGGAACTACAGTGGATGTTGGAATAGTACAACCTGAAGACGAGCGGGTTGGTCACCCCAATGCCTATTCTAGTTGAAAATCAAATAAGGATTATTCAAAATAATCCATAAGGTGTTCCCTTTCCATGGTCGAGTAGTTGTTGGAAAATCCATTCATATTATATACAGGTCACCAAGCATTCAAATGTTTGGTTACTAAACGAATCCATTAGAGAATAGTATGCAAATGGATCCTATTGTTTCAATAATTTGAGATTGAATTCATAGTACAGATAGTAAAAGCAAATGTTGGTCCCAACCACCTCTTTAGAGTGGAAACGAGGGAAGAACCATGATGACATCCCATATGCAAATTTGTTCGAATTTGAATTTTCACCTAAAGAGCTACCTAAAATCATATGATTTTTACAAGCAGGGAAGGCTCCACAAGGTCTCATGGAAAAGAAAAAGAGAATCCTTTCAATGAATTTTTCTAATTATACATTGATTAATCGATACTTATATAATATTGGACCCAACAATGTATTAAGGAGATGTGCATTAGAAGATGAGAAGGAGAGTATTATCCAAGAAGGGAATTATCCAAGCACATGTTAGACCTGCAGAAGGGAATTTTCATTTAAATACTACATTTATAAAAACATTACATATAGGGACATGGCGGCCCACATTATATAGAGACTATAGACATATATAAACCCATGTGATAAATGTCAAATATTAGGTCGACCTATAAAAAGGGATGGGTACCTTTGATATGTGTAAACCCTATCCTACCCTTTGAAATTTGGGAAATCAATTTTGTAGGTCCCTTTCCTAAGAGAGGAAAAATAAAATAGCAAGACACATCATCATAATAGTTGAATACTTAACCAAATGGGTAGAATCAAAACAAGACGATAGTTGTACCAAATAAGTAGTAGCTAAGTTCATCTCTGAAAATATAATGTCAAGATTTGGATGCCCTTTAAAATCAATAAGCACCCAAGGAACACATTTCATGAATAACACAATTGAGGTATTAATGAAATAATTTGTTATTGAGCATAATAATATTTCACCATACCATCCTAAAACAAATGTGGTAGTTAAAGCTTTGAATAAAACCTTGTTTAAAGGACTTTCCCAAATATGCAATATTTACAAGGATGATTAGGATGATAAGGTATCTATTTTCCTTTCAGGATATAGGATTTCTTAAAAAATATTAACTAAACAAACTCATTTTATATTCACATATGGGAAAGAGCCAATGATCCCACTAGTACAATTCGTAACAAATGCATATAAATTAGCTTGTGTGATAAAATTTGACTATGAGAAAGCTAAAGAAGATCAAATATACCAACTCAATAAGATAGAAGAAGAACTAATAGTAGCCCTAAATCATCGATAAGTACAAAAAAAACTAAAGAAGGCATGGCATGATAGAAACCTAAAAAAACAAATAATTTGAAATAGGGAACATTGTCCTTTTGTATTATAGTAAAATAAAAGGGAGACTAAGAAAACTGGAAATGACATGATTAGGACCATTTGTCATAGAATATATAAAACCTAATGAGGTTGTGCAATTGAGAACACTATAGGGAAAATTTCTCAATAAGGTAGTGAATGGTTCCCATCTCAAATAGTACCACATGTGGAAAAAATAATAAATAAATTAAATAAAACAAACAGTCAGTTAGGGAACCCCAGATGCGGGTTATAGGAGACACAATACGGAGGACAGAATGGATAGGGATGACGTGGTCATGGACATGGCTCAGGATGGCATGGACATGGTCATGGAAGTGGACATGGATGTGGAAGTGGATAGGGACATGGACATGGATGTGGCTCAAGTTTGTGTGGACGGCCAAGCAGATGATGGCTGGCAACATGCACACCAACTCCCTCATGCACCTGAAACCCTTCCGGTTCATGACGAGAATGGAGATCTCTTGGCTGGTAATTGGACTCCAGCCACCTTCGTCGATGATGCCAGCACCAACAGAAACACTGAAAGTACCAGTCCCCTAGGCAATTAAGGCCGAGCAGGCTGGGTACAAAGCTATTAAGGCTTGCATTTATGACCATTGGGATAGGTGCAATATGGATCCTTCCCTACTTTTTGTCCATCAGTTAAAACACTTCACAAACTAAGCTACGTTCAAGCTCCTTTTGTTCAAGCTCTGTTCACCCAAGCACATCCCTGTCTGCATGACGCTTCTCTCCCCCAGTGCTTGCTACAGTAACTCACACTCTGGAAATATCATGCCATCGAGACGAAGAGAACCTCCCAGAGGTGGGAGAGGACCCCTGAGAGGTGGGAGAGGACATGGAAGGGCTGGTAACTTGGCAGAACCACCCTTTCACTCGAATGCCATCAACAGGGTATTCACAACTGAGATTTTGGAAGCTCTGATATCCCTAGTCGATGACTAGGAAGACGAAATCTTGGGCTCCATTACTACAGCCACCCGCACCACTTCCTGCAGGGAAAATTACTGGGTTTTTAAAAAATTTCTCACCAGACTCATTCNGCCACCCCTACCCCCACTTCCTCCACCTCCTCTTGCTCCTCCACTTCTCCCCACTCCTCCCCCTCCACCCCCCCACCCCCAGGTCATAGCACCCTCACCACTCCATAGCATCAGTTTGTGAGGAAGAAAGGGAAAGCCACCAAGAAGACATCACCTCGGTCTATCAAACAACCAGCACCAGATTGAGGCAACTCCATGAAAAGCGACTGCAAGAAACCAGAACAGAAGCGAGAGAATGGAAAGAAGTAGGAACTTCAATGGGGAAAAGAATACATTGTACCCAATCACCAAGGTTCTGTATGAACCACCTTGATGCCAGGTGTTTTGATTTTCCAAATGTCTTGAATCCACAGTTTTCAAGTTTTTTTTGCTTTCCAGTCTATGATACCTGTCTAGCCTAAGTTAGTCTGATTTTTACTCACTCTGTTCAGTCATTTTTGGATTGTTAAGATCTATTTTCCCCTCTATGGGAAGGATAATTTTTTTGTACACTTGGATCGATTTTGTGTTCTCGTAACACATAGAATTGTATCATTATCTGTATACTTATCTTTACTTAATAGATTAAATATGACAGTCAGTTAGGGGAAAAGGGACAAATAATTGTTCCAGTAAAAATAATAATAAAAAATTATTCACTTTGTAATAATTTTATGGAATTATACTATGTTACAGTTTAGAGACCAATGTTTCAATTGGACACTCCACTCATCGTCAAGAGAAAAAATAAATCTTAAGAATATAGAAAATTTTATGTTTTACTAGATATAGGAATATGAAATAGCCATTAAAGTTTAGGTTGATCATGAAGAAGTTAATAGGAGAAAAGAGGGAAAAATAATGCAAATGGTTATAAAAATATATAAGGCTTGTTGGTGCAATTCTACTTCTACCCAGGTTTACCAAAACACACACACCAAAAAACCTCAAGATACTAGCCCTTTCAGCATCACCTACGGAGCAAATGAACTCTCTCCTAAGGTACCTATGGAAACTGTAGCAACCGGTTTTCTGCAGTAGCGAGGGGGAACAATCCAACATCCATAATAATTAACGTAATAGAGCTTCAACAAGTTAAGAACATCGAAATATTCTATATAATCCAAGCATAAAACTTTGTTGCAACATTCATTCATCACCTATGCAATGTCCATGTTATTCTTATAGCTTAATAATCAAACAACATTTGTTCATTATTATGCATAAAGAAATAAGACAACACAACACATCAAAATGTCAAACACATACGCATTGAACACCATGATTTTCACGTGGAAACCCAAGACGGGAGAAAACCATGGAAGATTTTTTCTTATTAATGAGTCGAAGTAAATAAACACTTCATGTATGTGCATAAGGCCTACATCCCATTCTTCTTATTCTTACAAAAGATCTGTGCACACAGCCTGGAGATCATTATCACCTCATGTGAATCTCTCATACAACATCCTCATAAGATATAAATTCGCAACACATAACTTCAACACAACACAAAAAATATTTAGACTTTCTTTCTATCTCACTAGGTAAGTAAGTAACCCAAAAAATCCCCAACCCATTACATTTATATAGGATTTTCAATGGCCCAAACCTTGTTCCCACTACTTAGACTTAATAATGTAAGTATAAAAAATTGTAACTGTTTCCTAACTAACTATGTGGTTTGGAATATTCGTAACACCCATATTCCTTATTTCTCAGTCACTTTGTCGGATTTGACCCTACTTTGAAGGATCACTTCGTTATAACCCCGTTCTCACCAAAATTATTTTCTCAAATTGTACCAAATCTTTCTAGGTCCAACAACCCCAAAAAATCACACGTGGCTCGTTACAATCCACTTCAGTTATTCTCCTCAAGTGTCTTCCACTATGACACAAAGTCGGCATACGCTTTTTGCATTGACTCCGCCATCTTCTAAACATCATCCTTCTTCTGGCATATCTCCGTGACCATTTCTGGAGTAATATTTTCTTCATCTTGTGTCATTTTCCATTCAATTGCTTATGGATTTTGTTATCACTCCAGGAAACTCCTCTAGGTTGCAGCTCGAGGATACCTGGTAACTTACAATGTTTTTGGGGTTTTCTAATATGGATCAAGTTAGGTGACCTATATGACCTTCCAATATCAATACATGCATGAAACTCAATCAGGTACAAGGCTTTTAGTTACCACTAGTTAGAGGTTGACAATAAGGTGCAGGGATGGAGAACTCATCAGGATGGCATATTTACACACAAAACAAATGCATATAAATGGCTAAATCATGATAAGGATGGTACTTATAATTCAAATCACATCAACATGCCAATAGGGTGACAGCTATCAGTCATTAATTAACTTGAATATAACCTAAATAACACATTCAAGCATAAGCACAGAAAAGACAAAAATGGAAGCTGAACAAATGATAACAAAAGAGCTTATATTAAATCATGAGTAAAATGAGAAGCTGACAATAGTATGGTCTACAAGTCCCCAAAGTTGAACCTTTTCAATAAAATAAGTCTTAGGCTTTGTAGCCTTTTCAAAATACTCAGATCCTGAAAACTTGTATCTATTTTAACAAAAATAAACAAAATAATTGTTTTTTGCAAATTAGGTTTAAAAACCCTAATTAACTACTTGTCTAACTAATGGTAGAATTAGTTCACTGTATGAACCTTCAGATAACTAAGGTAACTACTGGAAATCACTGTCACTGGCCCTCTGCTGGTTAAGTCACTATTTTCTTTTACAACTAGGTGTTGGTGACCTTTTCTGTTGTTATGTCATAGTAAAACTGAAATAAACCTTTCCTGATGCTTTTCTCCACGTCCTTCATCTTCAGACTTTGTCCCTAAGCCATCTATATTCACTTAAAACTGGTCTTGTGTGCTAAAATTTAATTCTAACCCTCTGTCTAATTTTGGTGGTTAAGATTCCAGACTATCCGTACCATTAGCTGCCAAAAGCGGTGCTTTCGGTGGATAATGAACTTCCCTAGCGTCCGCTTAAGCCACCGAAAGCCCTGTTTTCCAAAAATTATTAGGTTTCTTCCAAAAATGTTCTTTTAGGTCTGTCTGCTTAGATTTCTTCTTCAGTAGGTTATGTGCTAGGAGGGTTAACAGCAGCCTAGCTTATTTCTGGAGGCTGAAGGCTAACTGCACCTTCAGCTAGGGTTTCCAATGTGGGGTGGATGCTACGGTTTGCCTTGGCCTCCTTCAGCTGCAGTCTTTGGAGCCTAATCATCTTTTACAATCTAGTATTGTCTTTTAGGTACCTTGTATTCAGTATTTTTAAGAAAATATATCTTTCTATCTACTCTAGGTAATACTTATGTAGCAACTTATTCCTACTGGTCAATGCAGCATTATTTTTCTTTATTTCCCTTTCCAAAATCTCCATCTCATACACTTTCCTCAGCAATTGATTTATCCTTTGATTTTTGGCCTTGCTAGAGGAAGCCTTCTCTGCTGGTTCCTCTTTCTCTTTTAGTGTAGGGGATGGTAGTTCTTCAGTCACTAGTACAATCTGCAGAGCTAGGTATGCAACTTCCTCTTGCTCCTCTTCAGAATCTGAGTAGGGCAGGTTTAAAATGTTCTCACTGTGTGCTGCAACTTCCTGGCCCTTATCACTGAAATCCAAGTTCCTTTTTACCTTCTTGGATTTGGAAGAGGAGGGAGGCTATTCTGCTGCTGCTAGGGATATAGCCCTTCTCTTTCTTCTCCCACTCCTTGGTGTGCTAGACATTTTGGCAGGAGACTTCTCCTTCTCTTCTGGCTAAAGGATTGTCTCAAATCCATTCCAAAACAACAAATAAGTCCATGCCATATTCCTCCTTTTCAACAACTCTTGGATCAACAGTTGGATAAGGCAATGCTGAGACAGTCTGGAAGCAATCTTGGTGGGCTGATCCTTCACCTGGTGTGCCATTTTTCCCAGACTCCTGTGTAAGTAAAAGGGAAAATTTAGTGGGCTTTTACCTGTGAAGTGGTTCATAAATTTGAAATGGTAGATCATGGCTCTGTTATATCTTCCTTCACATGTTATGTAGACCACAATGGACTTCAATAGTTGTTGTCACCTCTCTTCTAACGAGGATGATGGCACACTCTTCTTCCACACCACTCCTCTATGCTCAGGATTTAGGTAAGACTTGAACTCTACATCTTTTGGTATGGTGATTTTGAACCATTTTTTTCTAGTTCTAGTGAGTTCAGTCACTTCAGTAATTAGGGTTTCATCTACGTGGAATTCCTCTTTGCCTATGACTGCCTTAGAGCCATCAAATGAAAGGGAAAATTCCTCAGCCACCTGCTAATGTGAACCTTGCAATCTTCTCACAAAACCTATAGCAGCCAACATCCTATAAAAGTTTACAGACATCTGGATGTGCTTCCTAATTGCTGATGTCTCCCAACTCCTACCTGAGAGCAGGTCCTCCCTTCTTCATCTTGTTGAATGCCACTCCTAGGTACCTGCAAAAATAAGTTGGAGTTTTGTTTGACAGTGTGTTAATAGGCTACTTCTCAGAGATGGATTTCTAGTGGAGAGGAATGTTAAGATGGAAAGTGAAATGTACTGGAGTTTTTGGAATTGATTATGAGGGATTTTTATGTCATGATGGATGCTAAGGTCATAAGGTGATGGCTTTAGTTGATCTTCTCGATAAACCTTTCCCAACAATCATACTTCAAATCAACCTGGATCCCTGGTGAGATTTTTTGCTGTTCTTTTGGATAGGTGGAAGAAAAAGGAATTTTTTGGATCCTATCAGTCCTTTATCAGTTTTATAACGACCTCCTTCACTTATTTCCACACGCACTTATGTAGGCTCACGTCCTTTTGGTGGTTTGTCACGACCTTCCTTGATCGTTTATCTTGCTGATGAGGTTTGATTTCACTGCTTTCTAACCGTTTCCACATTTTACCTTTTCGATGGTTAACAGCCTTCGAGAGTTTGTCTACTAGCCACCGAAATGATGGCTTTCGGTGGCTAATGGAATGATATCCCTTTAGCCTAAGCCACTGAAACCGTTTTCCTAGCGTCACAATGAAACCTAGCTTTTGGTGGATAGTGGCCTTACTGAATATTCCTTTTAACTACCGAAAACCCATCCTTTCAGTGGCTGATGAAACGTCAGAGCTTTCACCTAAGCCACTGAAAGCGCTTTTTCCCCAACACCTTTTCGCCTGCTTTCGGTGGTTAAATCATGTCTTTAACTCTTCGCTAAGTTGCAGAAAGCATCACCTTTCAGTGGCTAATGAGATGTCTGAAGTATCTCCTAAGCCACCAAAAGCACCTTTACCCATGTTGCTTTCTATCCTCTTTCGGTGGTTAACACCCTCCTTGGTCTTTTCCCTAAGCTGCCAAAAGAAACACTTTTTTGTGGCTAATGATTCATTTGAAGTCTCTCCTAAGTCACCGAAAGTGTTTTTGCATTTTACTTACTCGGGCCCACTTTCAGTGGTTTACTTTTATCCTGCATTAAACTGTTAGCTACCAAAACATAGCCTTTCAGTGGATAATGAGCTATTAAGAACCTTGCCTAGGCCACCGAAAGCTATAACTTCCAAATTTTTCAACCATGTTAAAAACAGAGACCTTCAATTTGTTAGTCATCCTCAGATCTTTCATTACATGAATCGAATTCTTCATACTATCAAAATAAATTTATTTTGGGAGAGAACATTTGGCTCCTACCTGGGGATGGGAACCTCCCAGTGAGGTCCCAAGAATCCCAGACCAAAATGCCTTTCCCTGAAAACAAATAAAAACTTAACACTATCTTTAACTGTTCCATTGGGCATGGAGTTTATTCTGTAAGCAAAAACAACCTACTAACTACTAATTTACAATGACAAGGCCTCAGAGCCTTAAATAAAGTAAAGTTTCAGAAATCGCCCATTCACTGGGCCATCAAACACCTCTTCCCCTTCCAGATTCTTCAATTTGAAGGTGTTATTCTTATGTACTTGAGCTATCACAAAAGGGCCGATCCACAAAGAATCAAACTTTCCATGTTTTCCCTTGTCCTGTATGACAGCATCCCACTTGAGGACCCAATATCCATCCTGAAAGTTGTCTACTTTTGCCCTTTTGTGAAACATGACCTTTATCCTTTGTTGATGTGCTTCTAATTTTCCTATCACTTGTTCCCTAAGTTGCTGCAACTCCACCAAATCCATCATCCTCCTCACCATATCTTTTGGTTCATCTTCCTCTTCCCGAAATAATTTTGCCACTGGAAGAATGAGCTGAATTGGAAAAATGGGCTCAGTACCATAAACTAACTTGAATGGAGAAGTCCCTATAGATATTTTGTCTGTTACCCTATCAATCCATAAAGCAAACTTAAGCTTAGAATCCAAGCTTTTCTGATTTGTCTCCAGTAGTTTTCTGATGATCCTGACTAGGCTTTTGTTGGATGACACAGCCAGGCCATTCCCTTGAGGATAATAGGATGTGGAAAACACCAGCTGAATGCCCATTGACTCACACATTCTCACTAATGCCCCAGCTTTGAAAGCTGGTGCATTATCAGTTACTAACCTTACTAGGTAGCCAAACCTGCTAAAGATATTCATTCTCATATAAAATCTCATGATGACCTGATGAGTGGCATGCCTGGTGGGAACTGCCTCTATCCATTTGGTAAAGTAGTCTGTGGCTACTAGGATCCATTTATGCTACCCACTGGAAGATGGTTTATTTCACCTATGAAATCCAGACCCCATTGCTGAAAAGGCCCATTCACCACAATAGGCCTAAGGGGCAAGGATTTGAACTGCTGCTTCCCTATAAATCTTTGGCACTAGTCACAGGCCCTTACAAAAGTACATACATCAACAAAAAGGACTAGCCAATAGTATCTTGCCCTTAGGATCTTGTGAGTTGTGGTATTCCAATAATGGTGGCCCCCACATGTGCTAGAATGAAAGTGGTGCATTACCTAATCTGATTCTTCCTTATCTAGACATCTCAACAAAAATCCAAAAAGATCTTTACAGTACAACAATTTTTCCACTATGCAAAACTTAAAAGACTTTAATTTAAGAGATCGGGCTTGATTAGGAGTGAGATTAGAAGGAACTTCTAATTTCTGCAAAAAATGAATAATACCTGAGTACCACTCACATGAAGACAGGTTTTCAGCCACTAGTGAAATGTCATTCTAATCTTGATCTACTTTTGCTACTACCACGGTTTGCGCTTTTGTTGATTTGACATAGGTGAAGTTTATCCCCATTAGTTCACAGTTTTCTTTAGCCATGATTTTGGCCTGACCTAGTCCCTTTACTAGCTTAGTGGGATTTACCTCTATATCAAACTCAATGAGCTTGGAAATCCACTTAGCTCTCTTCCCATCAATGTCAGGCTGAGTCAAAACATCCTTCACAGCAGCTAAAGGGACATATGCAAGGAATTTTGCAAGGAGAATGTAAATTCTGAAAGTCTTCAATGACTTTATGAGAGAATAGGCCTATTTCTCAATTATATCATACTTTGGCTCAGCATCTCGCAAGGTTTTGCTAAATAATGCAATTGGATGATCAAGACCCTCATAATATTTTTGTATCAGCACAAATGCCACGGTGTCATAGGATGCAAAAGAGAAGATATAAAAACTCTTGGTATAGTTAGGACTAATCAGGATTGGGGCCTCCATGATAGCCTTCTTGATGTCTTCGAAATAGATTCTTGCTTGGTCAGACCATTTTATTTCTACATCCTTTTTCAGCATGGCTGTTATGTGCTTTACCATCTCGAAGAAATTAGGGATGAACCTCCTGACAAATTTTATCTTAGCCAAAAAGGACTAAATATCCATTTTTGACCTCGGTATGGACAACTTCTGGATTGCTTCCACTCTTACCGAATCAATATTTACACCTTCAGTTGATATTATGTGACCTAGGAGTTTCCCCTCACTGAGTGAAAATTGAGACTTCTTAGGGTTGAGTGATATTCCAAACCTCCTACACTTTAGAAATACCCTCCTCAAATGCTGCAAATGATCATGATGGCTGTGAGAGTAAATAGTTAGGTCATCCAAATATATAAGCACAAATTTATCTTTCAACCCTACAAAATCTAGGTCCATGGCTCTCTGAAAAGTAGCCCCAGCATTCATCAGCCCAAATGGCATTTTAGCATACATGAAAGTGCCCCAGGGGGTAGTAAAAGCAGTCTTCTCTTGGTCATCAGGGTGCACAGCAACTTGGTTGTATCTGGAGAAGCCATCCAGAAATGACATAGCCCTAGCCCCTTAGAATCTTTGCAACAGGTGTTCCATCTTGGGCAGTGGATAGTTGTCTTTTCTGGAACATTTATTCAGGTTTCTAAAATCCACACACAACCTGATTTCCCCATTCTTCTTCCTTAACACCACTAGGTTGGCACCACTTGGAATACCTGAGGGGGATTATGATTTTGGCTTTGAGGAGCTTATGGATTTCGTTTTCAATTACAGGTAGTAGGAGATGACTGATGGATCTCAGGTTCTGCTTGAAAGGGATGGTGTCTTTATCCAAAGGAATCATGTGATGGATGATATTGGTGTCATAGGTTTTCAAGTCACTATACTCCCAGGAAAAAATATCAGTAAATTCTTTTATCAGACTGCAAAATTTGGAATTCTGATCAGTAGTCAACTCAGTGGACAGATTTATCAGTTTTGGATGGATTTGGATACCTATATTTTTCTCTTGGATAGAAGTCTCTTGCTCCTTTTTGGCAGGCTTTAAAGGGATGTCATTATGATCGAAAAGCTCTTCCAGAGGTACTAGACTCCGAGGTATATAATTGTTGGGTAATTGGACAATGTTCTGATCAGCCACTTTATCTTTCAACTTGAGCTGTTTGGATTCCTCCATGTTTAGGTTTTCCTAATCTATACATATATCATAGAATTCATCTACTAGCTGGAGGAATTTGCTAAGCTCATCATCAATCTGAAACACCTTCCAAAATTTGGTATTATCTGCCAGGGCAGGTTTGTACTTGACCTAAACATTATAGCTGAGCTAAGGAGGTAAAGGAGGAACAAACATACTTGCAGAGATAGCCAGCGAATCAGCCAGGTGATTCAAAACCCTAGGTATATATGATAGTTCAAAAAACATAAAGGAGTCTTTGAGTTTCCATACCTCGTCCCTGTAGGCCTTTATTCTGACATTTTTTGTCTAAAAATTGTTGTTGACCTGTTGTATAATAAGGTTTGCATCCCCAAAAATTCTCATGCACATGATCCCCATCTCCTTAGCAGCTTTAACTCCTAGTAGCAAGGCTTCACATTCTTCTATATTGTTAGTGGTTTTAAAATCAAGATTTTATTACAGATGAAAATTTTCCTTGGATGGAGAGATCAATACTACACCTGCACCTGCTGAGCTTTGAGTGCTAGCTCCATCAAAATACATGTTCCAGACTACTGTGGTAACTTCTTCGGGCTGCTGACAGGTGGGCTTAGTAAGCTGGACTGATTTTTGCTGCGAATAATCTACTTTCAAAATGCATGACCCAAAATCAGTGTCTACTGCATAGATGGGGTGATTCACTGAATTGATCTCATTGCTTATGATGTAGGAAAGATGATTCTCCCTATAAATCCTCTTGGTCTCCCTTCCAAACATTGGGATGGTGGCATATGTAAGTTCTATCTGAAGGGTGCCACCTAGCCTTTTACTCCATGATCAAGACAACAAGAGACCAAAATTTGGAGGGATATCAACCACTACAATGTCCATCATGATGCTTTTTGAAGGTAGCTAAGTTAGGTTCACAATAAGGTCTTTGATGAGGCCCAAGCACTTGACCTTTTTGGAGTCAAAGGAGAATAAATCATGGTAGGGCTTCATGATGTTGAGACCAAGCTCATCCATCACAGCCTTTGGCATTAGGTTATGGGAAGCTCCTAAATCCAATAGACAGTTATGAAGGACTTTATCATGGATATTCAAGGATATATAGAAAGGTGGGAATGAGTCCTTTAGGTCTTCAATCATGGGGCCTAGGGTTACAATAGGTTTGTAATCTTAAATATTTACAAACTCAGTATCAATATGCACCCTTGGCTGAAGAGAATTCAGAATGGAAGATTTGAATGCATCATTTTTCATTAGCTCAATTAATGGGAAAGGGATCTTCAATTTCTAAATCCCTGACTCGAGGTTGAAACAATAATGCAGCCTATCAAGAAACCTTACCTCATGTACTGGAGCTTTGAGTTGGACATGTTCAGGGCTTTATGAAGGTGTTGGTTTTTGCAATGATTTATAAATGACAGCCACTTTCTTTGGTAAAACATTAGCCTTTTTAACTGGTGCAGTAGGCTATTTGAAAGGTACAGCATTCTTCTTGAGAGGAGAAACCAACCTAGACCTCAAATTGTACTCTCCCTGACCATCAACCTGATATACAGCTTCTTCATTGATCTGCTCATCAATTAGGGCTTCCTCGTATTCTTCATGTGTCAAAAAAGAATAGTCCACCTCATCCTCCATGCAGTGGATGTTGTCTTCAGCTTCTCCTTCTTCTTCAATGAATTCTAGATCCTCTCCTAATACAGCATTCTGAAATGGAGCTCTTATTCTCTGATCTTCCCCTTGATTCCTTTCCCTTCTGAGAATCTAAACTGGGGGGTTGCCTCTTCTATAAGGGACAAAATTAGGGTTTCAGGGAACAAAATCACTTGGCCCTTTACCCCTCATAGGTATCTTTCCTCGGTCCTTCAACTTAGACATTTCAGCAGTCAGGTTATCTAATAGTTTGGTCATTTTTTCAAACTTGTTCTCTGATGAAGAAGCCCCAATAGGGTCTATTGGCTGCTTCTTCCTGTCTATCTTTCCTTTGACCTTCTGATATGCCACAATGTTTGATTCTATCTCTAGGGAAGCATCCTGCATGAGTGATAAGGAGGCAGACCTCCTTTCTCTGAGAAGCAGGCAGAAATTAGAGTCAAAGGAATTTTCATAAGTTATCCTAGATCAGGTATCAGTGGTATTTATTTCAGTGGATATCTTGTTGTACATATTGTTGAACCTCTTGGTGAATTTGGAGACAAACTCCCCATTCTCTCTTTTCAAGTTGCTGAACTCTGTGATATAATAGAGGTGGTCTTTCCTCTCTCCCCAATGTTTTAGAAATATGTCATATAGGGATTCAATGCCTTCCACTGACCCAACAGGCAGTTCTTTGAAGCATTTCCTAGCCTGACCATCTAGGCTTTGTACAAAATCCCTAGTCCACATATCTTCCTGTTCTATGTTAATGTTCTTAGCATAACTGTAAAATGCCTCTAGATGTTCTTCAGCTATCAAATATCCCTCTCCTGTGAACTTAGGCATGTACTTGAGTTAATCTCCAGTGGGCATGGCCGAGAGAGGGTTAGGAAAATTTAGGGGGGCATACCTAGCTACCAGGATCCTTTCCATTTTGGGCAATTGAGGGGCAGCGATATTGGAAATGGGTATGGAAAGGGTGGAGGAAGGAAATACTGATGTATCTAGTAGCTGAGAAGGTGGTGGTGGTAAACTTATCCCAGTGGAGTCACCATGGATTGGATCTTCACAAGCAGCAATGCTTGAAGATGACCAAACCCTAGAATTTTTTGATGTATTTATAAATTCTTGAGAATTAAGTGTTTCAGTAGAAGAAATCATAGCAGAAATATTTCTTGAAATACCTGATGTAGCTTCCTTTGCAGCACTACTAGTCTTACTTAGTGAAGACCTAGCTCTTCTCAAAATCTCTTCTAGATCTAAAACCGGTGTTGCTGGTAGCCCCTGAGGGTTTGCTCTGGTACTTGATCTTCTTGAAGCCACCTTATTTCAATGGATTCACCAGATAGATGATTACAACCATAATAGCGTCCAAGATTTGTCTATCATCAAAGCAAGGATCTATGTCATCTCCCAGGGAAGCTGAGCTTCAGTATCCTCTCCTCATCAACGGCGCCAATTTTTTATCACTCTAGGAAACTCCTCTAGGTTGCAGCTCGAGGATACCTGGTAACTTACAATGTTTTTGGGGTTTTCTAATATGAATCAATTCAGGTGACCTATATGACCTTCCACTCTCAAGACATGCATGAAACTCAATCAGGTACAAGGATTTTAGTTACCACTGTTCAGAGGTTGACAATAAGGTGCTGGGATGGAGAACTCATCAAGATGGCAGATTTACACACAAAATAGATGCACATAAATGGATAAATCATGATAAGGATGGTACTTATAATTCAAATCACATCAACATGCCAATAGGGTGACAGCTATCAGTCATTAATTAACTTGAATATAACCTGAATAACACATTCAAGCATAAGCACAGAAAAGACAGAAATGGAAGATGAACAAATGATAACAAAAGAGCTTATATTAAATCATGAGCAAAATGAGAAGCTGACAATAGTATGGTCTACAAGTCCCCGAAGTCAAACCTTTTCAATAAAATAAGCCTTAGGCTTTATAGCCTTTACAAAATACTCAGATCTTAAAAACTTGGATTTGTTTTAACAAAAATAAACAAAATAATTGTTTTTTGCAAATTAGGTTTAAAAACCCTAATTACCTACTTGTCTAACTAATTGTAGAATTAGTTCACTGTATGAACATTCACATAACTAAGATAACTGTTGGAAATCACTGCCACTGGCCCTCTGGTGGTTAAGTCACTATTTTATTTTTATAGCTAGGTGTTGGTGACCTTTTCTATTGTTATGTCATAATAAAGCTGAAACAGACCTTTCCTGATGCTTTCCTTTGCGTCCTTCATCTTCAGACTTTGTCCCTGAACCATCTATATTCGCCCAAAATTGGTCCTGCATGCCAAAATTTAATTTTAAGCCTATATCTGCTTTCAGTGGTTAATAGGCCAAACTATTGGGACCATTAGCTGTTGAAAGTGGTGCTTTCGATGGCTAATGAACTGCCCTAGCATCCTCCTAAGCCACCGAAATCCCTATTTTCCAAAGATTATTTGGTTTCTTCCAAAAATGTTCTTTTAGGTCTATATGCTCATCTTTTTTCTTCAGTAGGCTCTGTTCTAGGAGGGTTAACAGTAGCATGGCTTGTTTTTGGAGGCTGAAGGCTAACTACAGCTTCAGCTAGGGTTTCCAACATTGGGTGGCTGCTAGGGTTTCCTTGGCCTCCTTCAACTGCAGTCTTTGGAGCCTAATCATCCTGTACAATCTAGTATTGTATTTTAGGTACCTTGTATTCAGTATTTTTAAGAAAATATATCTTTCTCTCTGCTCTAGGTTATACTTATGTAGCAGCTTGTTCCTACTAGTCAATGCAGCATTATTTTTCTTTATTTCCCTTTCCAAACTCTCCATCTCATACACTTGCCTCAGCAATTGATTTATCCTTTGAGTTTTGGGCTTGCTGGAGGAATCCTTCTCTATTGGTTCCTCTTTCTCTTTTGGTGTAGGGGATGGTATTTCTTCACTCACTGCTACAATCTACAGAGCTAGGTCTGCACCTTCCTCTTGGTCCTCTTCAGAATCTGAGTAGGGAAGGTTTAAAATGTTCTCACTATGTGCTGCAACTTCCTAGCCCTTCTCACTGAAATCCAAGTTCCTTTTTATCTTCTTGGATTTGGAAGAAGAGGGAGGTTGTTATGCTGCTGCTGGGGATATAGCCCTTCTCTTTCTTCTCCCACTCCTTGGTGTGCTGGACTTTTTGGCAGGAGACTTCCCCTTCTCTTCTAGCTGAAGGCTTGTCTCAAATCCATTCCAAAACAAGAAATAAAGCCATGCCATATTCCTCCTTTTCAAAAACTCTTGGATCAAAAATTGGATAAGGCCATGGTGAGACAGTTTGACAGCAATCTTGGTGGGCTGAGCCTTCAGCTGGTGTGCCATTTTTCCCAGACTCCTGTGTAAGTAAAAGGGAAAATTTAGTGGGATTTTACCTATGAAGTGGTTCATTAATTTGAAATGGTATATCATGGCTCTGTTATATCTTCCTTCACATATTATGTAGACCACAATGGCCTTTAATAGTTGCTGCCACCTCTCTTCTAACCAGGATGATGGCACACTCTTCTTCCACACCACTCCTCTATGCTCAGGCTTTAGGTAAGACCTGAACTCTACATCTTTTGGTATGGTGGTTTTGAACATTTTTTCTCCTGTTCTAGGGAGTTCAGTCACTTCAGTGATTAGGGTTTTATCTACGTGGAATTCCTCTTTTCCTATGACTGCCTTAGAACCATCAAATGAGAGGGAAAATGCCTCAGCCACCTACTGATGTGAACCTTGTATCTTCTTGCAAAACCTATAGCAGCCAACATCCTGGAAAGGTTTGCATACCTCTGGATGTGCTTCCAAATAGTTGATATCTCCCAACTCCTTCTTGAGAGCAGGTCCTCCCTTCTTCATCTTACTAAATGCCACTCCTGGGTACCTGCAAAAATAAGTTGGAGTTATGTATGACAGTGTGTTAGCAGGTTGCCTCTCAGAGATGGATTTCTAGTGGAGAGGAATGCTAAGATCAAAAGTGAAATGTACTAGAGTTTTTGGCACTGATTATGAGGTATTTTTATGTCATGATGGATGTTGAGGTCATAAGGTGATGGTTGTAGTTGATCTTCTCGATAACCCTTGCCCAACAATCATACTTCAAATCAACCTGGATCCCCGGTGAGATTTTTTGTTGTTCTTTTGGATAGGTGGAAGAAAAATGAAGGTTTCGGATCCTATCAGTCCTTTATCAATTTTATAATGACCTCCTTCACTTATTTCCACACACATTTATGCAGTCTCATGACCTTTCGGTTGTTGTCATGCCCTTCACTGATCATTTATCTTAATAACGGGGTTTGATTTGACCACTTTCTAACCGTTTCCCCATTTTACCTTTTCGGTGTTTAACAGCCTTCGGGAGTTTGTCTGCTAGCTGCTTTCAATGGCTAATGGAATGATATCCCTTTTGCCTAAGCCACTAAAATTGTTTTCCCAGCGTCACGATGAAACCCAGCTTTTAGTGGATAGTGGTCTCGCCGAATATTCCTTTTAACCATCGAAAACCCATCCTTTCAGTGGCTAATGAAACGTCAAATCTTTGGCCTAAGCCACCAAAAGTGCTTTTTCCCCAACGTCTTTTCACCTGCTTTCGGTGGTTAAAGCATGTCTTCAATTGTTCGTTAAGCTACCGAAAGCATCACCTTTCAGTGGCTAATGAGATGTATGAAATCTTGCCTAAGCCACCGAAAGCACCTTTACCCATGTCAAAGTGCCTTTACCCATGTCACTTTCTATCCGCTTTCGGTGGTTAACACCCTCCTTGGTATTTTCCCTAAGCTGCCAAAAGCAACACTTTTCAGTGGCTAATGAGTCATTTGAAGTCTTGCCTAAGCCACCGAAAGTGTTTTTTCATTTTACTCACTTGGGCCCGCTTTTGGTGGTTTACTTTTATCCTGCATTAAATTGTTAGCTGCCGAAACATAGCCTTTCAGTGACTAATGAGCTATTAAGAACCTCGCCTAAGCCATCGAAAGCTATAACTTCCAAAATTTTCAACCATATAAAAAACAGAGACCTTCAATTTGTTAGTCATCCTTAGATCTTTCATTACATGAATCTAATTCTTCATACTATCAAAATAAATTTATTTTGGGAGATAACAGATTTATTCTCATTCCCCAATGATCAACTCAGACACCCTTTCTGCTTCGTTCTGTAAGGATTCAATTTTCTTTGTTTGTTTCCGCTATTCTAACTTAGGAAATTAACTTTGGCATGCGAAGCTTTGTTCTCTGCATATTTTTCCATCCTCTCTACTTGTGTCTGAGTCTTGAGAATACCCTTCAGATATTTCATATCAGATTGCACCTTTTCCAACTTACTGGTAACATCCTGCAATGTGGCATCATCCAAGATCATTGACCAAGCATGGGACATTTCCTTGTATAATTGTACACATGCATCTTCTTCATCCTTGATATCCTTGATGGAATCTTGTACTACTTTCTGGTGTTTCTCAACAACTTTCAGTGGTGTAAAGGGCACCAACTTGGCTTCAAGATCTTCTATCTTTTACCTAAAACCATCAATGACTCTCCCTAGTCACAACATCTTTACTTCAGTAGTCATTTCCTAGACTATCTCAACCTTTGGTACTTCATGGTAGGCTACCACGAAAACATCGCGTAACTTTTTCTTTTCCTAACTTTACTGATCCCATTCTTTCGGTACTTCAGTGTATTTCTCCTTAAGGGTATCGTTTTAGGTCATGTATCTAGTCATTAAGTTGTAAATAGACTTTTCACATACCTTTGTCTACTATGTGTCCTGCTATTGAATAATTTGTAGCATGAACATATGTAGGATCGACAACTTCATATCTACATAGCTCAACTGGTGATCCTGCTCCTCCAATCCCTCCTCTGAAAAATTCATTGCTCGTGATAGTAGTTTCACCACCCTACTTGTAGTAGTTGGAGATTATGAATGTACTTGTTACTCGTCCTATCAACCTCGCTCTATTGTGCACCTCCTTGTTGAAATGGTGCTATTTGAATTAACTATACCACTTAAAAAAATGCAACAAGTTGGTCTGTCATTCCTTCAAATAATTTAACTATATTTTCTAATGTGACCTTCCATCTCTCATCATCTACTTCACTCATCATGTCAAACAATATGTTGATGTCGTTATCTTTCAACGCTGGAACCATAGTATACTTATGTTACTTTTGCTTCTGTCTTCATCCTTGTGTCAAAGTTGTGGATTCCTCTTTCTAGTAAGGAAAGGATCTATTTGTCACAAATGATTCTTTCTCATCATACTAGGATTTTGGTTGATCATTGTTGTCACTACCAACGTCATGTAAATGCATACTCTGATTGTGAATTCCATTCTGGTTTTGTCTTAACATCTCCTCTTGTCGAGGATCATGTTGCAGCACATCTAGTGAAACTTGTTGTTGTGAGGAAATATATCCTATGACTAGGATTGAGGTCACCAACATACTAGGATTGAATAAGATGACATCTAGGGATTGATTTCAGAAAGAAAATACAATTTATTAACAATTCGGATCAAAGAAAAACATAAATAGGGTTTAAGAATAAGGACAATATGAACCTTTTTATGAATTTTGGTTATTTATTTCCTTGTATCCTTGAGTTATAATCCTAATATTTATTCCAAGAACCTACAAAATCACTCAATACCTTCTTCAAAACATTTGGGTACAAAATAATGTTGAATTTCACATAAAACATAGAAATGAAATATCTAACCTAATCAGCATCAACATGTAACCAAATTTTAGACATGAATAAACACAACTATTACGGAAGGGAAAGATGTCAAATTATTATTAATGAATGGAAATAAGTACAAATGTACCTTCTTTCTATTCAGGCACCTCACAAATCCTTGACTTTGAATCTCCTTACTTCTCTTCTCCAACACACCCAATCAATCTCCAGATCATCTCGGGATAGGGTATCATGTGCACAAAGAAATAGGCGATTGAGCACAATTTATCCATAATAACCTTAATTAGCCATAAGGATCCCCTCCATGTCTCATCTCTCTAAATTTTATACTTGAAGGAGACAGTTTCCATTGGTATAAAATAGTTGTAATTGAGGAAGTTGCCAAAACCACCCAAACTAGCCCAAATTTCACTATTTTTTTATATTTTCTGGAATGTTTTGAGGCACACACTGGTGAAAAAGTTGAAACCTATGTCATAAGAACTGGGGACACTAGAAACATGCATGTGTAAGAGAAAAAAATTGGTGGGCTAAGTGCAAAGGGATTTTTGGGGGGGAAATGTCATTTTAGGGTTTTTTTTAGAAACTTTTGGGGCTCCAAAAAGGTACCTGAAATAACAATAGGATGTCACATGAAAATTATCCCTGGGACATATGCCTATGTATAGATGATCACCAGAAAAATACAAGGTATATCCAACATATGTATAACTAATTTAACTATCATGGCTGTGAAAAATACAAATTGGTTCCATCTGAGCTATAAATGAATCATGGCCACAAATGAACAAAGTGGATCCATGCTCATGAACTTATCATAGCCACAAGAACACAAGGTGGATCTATGTCTCAGAAGGTGTCATATAATTTTTGACACAGTCTTGCAACTCAGGAAATGGAAAAATATGAGGACGTTATTGTTGTACCAAGGTCTTCAATCCAAACCGCCTAAAGGTATGAATCCTAACCATGTGAATAGATTAGTTGAATTCGAACATGGGGGATACTGTTTGATTACCGTTCATTGATGTGAACTACTCACAAACATGAGGGAACCCACCAATAATGAAAATGATCACCATGGTACACCTAATGAATACATCAAGTAGGATAAATTGATATATTCCTACTACCCAATAGCAAGGAAAATTGCCACCGATGACTGCAATCCCCAAGGTATTGTCGTAAAATCTAAATCTCATCCCCAGACTAAGATGAGTTGAATTCTATGGGAATAGACCCATTGGAAGGGAGGAAGTAAGGCGTCCTCTGTTGGGTCCTAAAATACCCTTTTTGACCACACCTATTATACCCTTTTTGCCTTGTCCTACTCCATTCTATGCACCAGACATATTTTCTTTCGTCACATTGAGCCTTGAATATTTATAGGTATGATTAATTATTGTTTTATCTTATTAATACCTATTATTGTTATGATCATAACTCTGTCTCTTGAATTATAATAATACATCATGATTTCATAGATATAGTTCAAGCTTTGAGAAATACAGGTGTAGCATCCCAAGTGGTCTGAAGGGAAGATGATATTTCGATGCCAGCTGTCACTTCCCAGTCACAACCCCACATGTTGGAAGAAAACAGAGGCCGCAATTCCACATATTTATGCAACATGCTCAGCTGCAATAGACTCAGCTACGACAACGTGCCATTCTTTAAGATTTAACTACAACCGACAGGGTATTCCTTAAATTGGTTCTGTTTATTCACTAATGGCTCATGCAACAAGATTCCCTATATTCTCTGGTCCCATTCAAGTCCTCCCCAAGTTGTACAGCTTGTTGTAAAAGGGAATCCTGAAGATCGTAGATCTTCATGGCTTCCCGATATCAGTGGGTGAAGTTTATGATTGATCAGGTATAAATATTGGGAAACATTATGATCCAAGTGTTGGTTGATATCAGATTATACTATGTAAGCTGTGACAGAGAACTATACTTTCATTTTATCATTCTAATATAAGAAGCAGGATTCTTCAAACTTCTATGTTTTAATCTGTTTTAGTCTTGGCGTCTCTATTCAATGGCTGGGCCTACCTTCCCACAAATATTGCTGAGTTAATTAGATGTTTTTGTTATTCCGTTGTGTGGTGTGAAAGTTATAGTAGATGCATTATTTACAGTAGCTGCAACAGTAATGGTTAATCGTTGTGATTTCTCTAATAATCAATATATGCATTTCTCTTAAGTTGTAGTAGTCGAATTTGTAGGTTAGTTTCCATTATGCAAGTGTGTGTTAGTTGTAACAGTCAAGCTCATCTCTAGTTTCTTTTAATTAGTTGTCTTTCTCAGTTTTGCTAATTCAGTCAGATTATAGCTTAGAATTGTTTGGTTCAATTCTTGTTATTTCTGATTCCTAGATCAGTGGCATTAAACTAGTGATGATGGATTTGCATATGGTGTGGTAATGTTAGGATTTAACTTCTTGCAAAAGTAGTCTAGTTATTTATTTATAGAATCATTAGTTACTGGATTGAAGTTGTAGTAAGGTAATTGCAATTCTGAAATTATTAAGTAGGTAATTTAGATCAGTTTAATCATGAGAGGAGTTTGACAGAGCAGATAGGTAGGGAAATTAATCCTTCATTCAATTAATCAGTTACTTAGTTTTTGTGCACAAACAGTGTGAATTATATTTGAAATAAAAATACTTTCCTAGGTTGACAATTTATATTGAGCATTATGTATGTTAGTTGTAACTAACTAGCATATAGAGTGACCAACATTTTGGCACCGTTTTCGGGGAAGATAATTGTTAGACACCATAGTAGTTGCATCTGTTCATTTTTTTCTTCAATTTCTAAGCTTACATGTTTTGGGTTGTATGAATATGAGGAGAGTACAGCGTGGCATTCCTAGAACCCCCAGAATACTAATTTTTTAGGTGGTCGAGGTCGTGACAGCAACCCAGCGCTGGGAAGAAGGACATTCATTAACGATCTAGTTGCCAGAACTAACTCTTCTACCAGATCTCACCATTAGCAATCATCTTTCAGAAGAAGCTCAGTTACCCCTAGAGTGGAAGCATCAGTTTCCACAATGGAGAATACATGAGGAGCTATGACACCATCAGGTGTCCCTGCGGACGAAGACAAAGTCAGTGATGTGGGAGAAGGTGACCGAGAGCTAGTTTACCACATTTACGGGAGGAAGGTGACAAAGGAGGAGTGGACATAGCTTCATCAGAAGTGGGAAGATCATATAAGGCAAATACATGAGAGAGAAGAGGAAAACATGAACAATGGACGAGAACCTAAAGATCATGAGGAAGTGGTGGGGGACAACCATCACAATGATGGTAACCCCCCACATGAGGGGACAGTCGCCACACTCTAGTTCCCCATTTGGAAGCTAGTTGTACAAGCCCCCATGAAAAATATATTACCATCAGTATTACCATGTTTTCATGGGAAGGCCACAGAGGATCCAGATGAGTTCCTCTTTGAGTTTGGCATTCTCTGTCATAGCTACGACTACACTTCCAGCGAGCAGAAGTTAAAAATTTTCCCTACTACTTTGAAGGATAATGCTTTGCGTTATTTTATGAGCATGGGTGGTGAGACTGTCACCACCTGGGATCAAATGAAGCAGGTGTTCCTTGAAAAATACCAAGAGTACTGTAACACTAAAGATAAAAGAGAAGAGTTGTTCAAGATGGTACAGAAGGATGAATAAAGTCTGGAATATTTCATTGAGAGGCTTCTGTACAATGTACAGAGGGAAGGACAGACAACTATGGGGCTAGATGTGCTCAATATTATCCTACTTTGTGGGATTAGAGAATATTTCCTAGGAATTTTGAACCTATTGGGGAAGGGGGATATATTGAAGGAACCCTTTGAAAATATTGTTGAATTATGCAGAAGGTATTCTAGAGGATCCTCTAGAACCAAAAAATGAGACAAACTCGAACGAGGTGTCTTTGATAGAACACATAAGTCATCCAATGGAGGATCCACCTGAGTAGAAATAGGAAAATTTCTCAAGAACTTCAAAACAGAGATGATGAGTTCCATCTCCTCATAAATGGATGTCATGAGAGTAAAGAAGAAGCAAGCAATAGAATATTTAACACTTGGTGTATTCTGCCTCAGATGCAGGAAAAATAACCCCTTGAAGGAATGTCTACTTGACAAGGTGGAAGTGTGCCAGCTCTATGAAATGAACCATGATACAAAGGAGTTTCCCTCACTACCCCAAGTGAAGGCAGTCCTGCAAGCATCATCTCCGTATTTGGAACCAGCTTACTTCATCGCCCAGAAGAAGCCTTGGTAACCTCAGAACCAAGGTATGAATCTAGATTCATTTCCCTTTTGGAATAACATAAATAGTATGAATAATATGAATCATATGAATACACAATTCCCTTCACACTATTCTAACCATCAATGGCATCCATCTCAGCCTTCTATGCAGAATTTAAAGTCTTGGTCACCTTGGACACAGCCACTAAATCAACAGACTTCTTGGTTTCCTGGGTGGAGGAATTTCCATCCAGGAAATCAGTTTCCTCATAACCAACCTCCTCACCAACAATTCCCCCATCAAGATTTTTCTCACCAACAATACCCTCCTTAGAATTATCCTCACCAACAGTGCCAGCAGCCACAGCTGCAACTCTGGAACAACACTGCATCGATGAACATGCCTATACGACCACAACTTCCTGCCCAACCTAACCCCAACCCAAATAATAAAGCAATCCACCAGTTTGAGACTTCCAACATGCCAGCTTACTCCATCACTCCAGTTCCCTGTAACAACATACACTTACGACCAGGGAGAGTAGTGGATCCTTCAGTCATTGAATATGTTCCATCCCTAGTGACTGAAGTAAGGATGAATTAGCAATACCCATCCAGCATAGCAATCCCCATTATTGAGGATGTTGAAAGTCCTACTGAGACACTAGCTGAAACACAAGGAGAAATAGTTATCGAAACACAACCTACACAACTAAGTAGATAAATGCCATACCTTGAATGATTGACACTACAGAAAATAGTGGAACAACCTCAGTTTAACCTCTTGGGAGAGTTGAAAAACTTATGTGTCAAAATTCCACTATGGAAATCCCTCCATGATGTGCCTATCTACTCCAAGATAGTATGGGATCTTTGCGTAAGAAAACTAGGAAGAAAACCTAGGGATCCTCCCATTTTCCATGTTCTAGGAAAAATATCTAAACTGATAATGGGAAAGACCCTCTTAGCCAAATACGATGATCCTGGGAACCCCACTATCACAGTACATATTGGGGACACTCAGATACCAAACGTTTTGGTGGATTTAGGCACAGCCATCAACATTATGACCATAGAAATTGTATGAAAACTTGGGCTCACCAACCTTCATCCAACCCCTACCATTTTAGAACTCACTGACAGGTCCACCATCAAACCTAAGGGAATCTTGGATGACCTCATTGTCTCAGTAGATTCGTGGGAGTACCCTACAGACTTCTTGGTGTTATAGCCAAAGTCACGGCTAGGGGGACACCCGTTGATCCTGAGAAGACCTTGGTTAGCCATAGCATATGCTTACATCAGCTGTCGGCTAGGGTCTATGAACATTTTAGATGGGACCAAGACAAAAATTCTTACCTTATACCCTCCATATAGACCTAGCTTAGAAGATGAAACTCCACTATGGATGGAGCTAGAGGAGGAAAATGGTCTTCAACCGCTGTTAACGATAGGGAAATCCTTAACCTTCAAATATGAAACAGAGGATGATGTTATCAATAATTTCATCAAGGAGCCTACATCTCTCAATAAAAATGCTTATGAGATCCTAAATAGCACCCTAGATGAAGAAAAACAAGAAAATATTACAGAGGAGACTTTAGTCAGTGACACTAGTATAATTCCAGTACTCAAGAATTCCTAAAGTATTCTAGTTGAGATAGAGTATGAGGTGGTTCAACCTGCTGAGCCAAAACAAAATAGGGGAAGCACCAGGATAGAGCGCCACTATCCACCATGAGATCTATGGTTCGAATGCAAACCTATTTCCTTCCTTCCTTCCAACAATGTGAGTTATATTGTGATCCAGAGGTACAAACACCCGTTAAGTTGTGTATCTATCGATAGGAGGGTGTAAAAAAAGAATTATCTGGTGAAGAAATACTACAATAGCTTTTCATCCAAAGTGTAAACCATTGGGACATAGAATCCATGTTCTCCACATTCTTTTTTCTACACCCCAAACCTCCATTCCATTCCATTCCCCCTAAGTGCACAAAACTCAAATTGAAGTAATTCCACCATGTTTGTTTGTATAGGAACTGACATACAGATATTTGAAAACCTTACAGGGTATGCTCCTCCTCAACAATAACCAATTCTCAATTACTACATAGTGTGCAACCAGGTGTGCACCAATTAGATCCTTGCACCACCATTCCCCTTACGACAATGGATCCAGGAAAAACATTGAATATCAATATGAACCTCACCCCTGATGAAATGGAATGTCTGGTCACACTCCTGAAACAACACAAGGGAGAATTTACTTGGGAGTACACAGATATGAAGGGTATCCCTTCTAATCTATGCACCCACCACATTTACATTAAAAATGACTCCCGACCTATGTGCCAACCACAAGAAGGATGAACCCCAACCTTAGGAACATAGTGAAAGAGGAAATTCAAAATCTCTTGGAAGCAGGGTTTATATACTCGATCTCAAACAGTGAGTGGGTTTCTCCACTTATGATCATGCAAAATAAGAATGAGAAATGGAGAATCTGTGTGGATTATAGGGAATTAAAAAAAGCAACGCAGAAAGACCACTTCCCCTTACCTTTCATTGATTAGGTACTTGATACCTTGTCCGGGAAGAAATTATTTTCCTTTTGGATGGGTTGAGTGGGTATAACCAAATCCAGATCGCTCCCGAAGACCAACATAATACCACTTTCACCTGTCCCTGGGGTACCTTTTCATATAGGGTACTTCCCTTCAGTTTGTGTAATGCACCTGCCACCTTTCAGAGAGCTGTGATTGGAATATTTTCATGGATGACTTTACCCCATATGGTAGTGAATTTGAAGAGGCACTAAAAAACTTAAAGAAGGTTTTAACACGTTGTAAGCAAACCCAACTATCTTTGAGCACTAAAAAGTGCCATATGATGATGATCGAGGGTGTGGTTCTAGGGAACTTCATCTCTGTTGATGGTATCCAGATAGATCCATCCAAAATCAGGGTAATTGAAAACATACCCACTCCTAGAACACAAAAGAGGTATGTAGCTTCTTAGTGCATGCTGGTTATTACAGAAGATTCATAGAAAAATTTTCCAAACTAGATTCTCCTTTATTTACTTTGTTGATCATAGGATGTACAGTTCATTTGGAATGATGCATTCCAAAAAGCGTTCACTGAACTTAAGAAGAGGTTGTCTACAACTCCTATCATAAGGGGTGCCAATTGGGCTCTACCTTTCCATATTTATTCTCATGCTTATGATACTACCATTGGAGCAATGTTGGGATAGCAGGATGGTCAAGCCCCATATGCAATATACTATATCAGTAAAAACTTGGCCCTTGTTGAGCTCAATTACATTGTTACAAAAAGGAATTTTTATCCATTGTCTATTCCATCAATAAATTTAGACACTACATCACTGGATACCCCACTTTTATGCACACTGACCATTCATCCATCAAGTATTTAATTAAAAAACCCATTACAAATGCTAGGATAACTAGATGGTTGTTACTATTACAGGAGTTTGACATTACAATTATTGACAGACCTGGGAAGGAAAATATTGTTGTTGATTTTTTATCTCGTTTTATTAATAGTGATGATAGCATGCTAGTTGAAGATTTTTTTCCATATGAACATTTGTTTGCAGTATCAGCTCATTCCCCCTCGTACACAGATGTTGCTAACTATTTGGCTGCAGGAAAGCTTCCAACACATCTGTCAAAGAGAGAGAAAAGGAATATCATACAACAAAGTGCCAGGTACTGCTGGATAGATGGTCATCTTTTCTACACTGGCCCTGATCTTGAAATCAGAAGATGTGTAATAGAGGATGAAATTTTCAGTATCTTGAAGGCTTGTCATGACGATCCCAACGAGGGAAACTTTGTTGCTAAACAAATGGGTCATAAGGTATTACGAATGGGATATTACTGGCTAATAGTTTTCAGGGATGTGAAGTAGTATGTATAGGATTGTGATAGTTGTCAGAGCATGCTCCAACCTAACAGATTGGACGAGATTCCCCTTTAACCATAGATGGTGGTTGAACCATTTGATAGTAGGGCCTTGGATTTTGTTGGGCCCATCAACCCTCCCTCAAATCAGAAAGTTTACATCTTAGTTTGCATTGACTATATGACAAAATGGGTGGAGGCTTTGGCTTTGGTGAAAGCCAATGACCAGGCTGTAATAGATTTCTTGTATGGAGAGATATTCACTCGTTTTGGAGTACCCAAGGAAATAATCACAGATAGAGGACCACATTTTGTGTCACACAAATTGGAGTATCTATTACAGAAGTATCGTATTCATCACAGAATAAATTCACCTTATCATCCACAGGCTAATGGCCAGGTGGAAAGTACCAACAAAGTGATTGAAGCTATTCTCACAAAAACAATCAAAAGACATCACAGAGACTAGGCTAACATACTTCCATAGGAACTTTGGGCATATCACACTACTTGGCACAATACTATGGGCTTATTCCCCTATGACTTGGTCTATGGTAAGAACATTGTCTTTCCCATTGAGTTTGAGATCATAACTTTAAAGACAATTATGGAGGCAAACTTATATTTAACTGAAGCTCATAGTAGTAGATTGAACTAGTTAAATGAACTCGACAAAAAGCACACAGCAACTGTACATCAAGCAGAATTAATTCAACAACAGCGATCTAGGTGGCATGATTAGTTCATAAAGAAGAAAGTCTTTTGTGAAGGAGACTGGGCTTTGTTGTATGATTCTAGGTCCAAGAGGGAATTAAAAGGTAAGATTCGAACAAGATGGTTGGGTCCATACCAAATAGACAGGGTGTTTGATAATGGCACAATCCGCCTGATCATTATTGATGAATATCATACGCCATTATTCGCTAATGGTCACAGGCTGCGACTGTATCAAAACCCAATCTCAAGGGATGCATTTATCTCGCAGGTTGCAACTGATCCGAGATACCAGTTAAAGCAAGGATAAGAAATTTTCTCTGTCCCTGTCAATTTTTAAAAGAACATTGTGATTTCCACACATGAATTTGTACATAAATAACTTGATGTTTTGTTTTATTTTTATTATGTTTTCCTTTATTCTTGATTGGTTTTCTTTGAAGAATCTATGCAGAAACTTACTTAATGAGCAGCAGTCATGACTAGGCCTAACGACTGCAAGCACCTTAATCCATGTTCCTGTTTCGAAAGAGATCCTTGAAAAAAATGAATGATGAACAGTTCAGTCACAGCTGTGACTCCATTAAATCCTATCCATTTTCCCGTTTTTCGTAGCTGCGACTCCGTTCAAATTTGCCCATTTTCTCATTTTTTGCAGCTGCGACTCCGTTAAATCCTACCCATTTTCTTGTTTTCACAACTATGAATTTGTTCAAATTCACCCATTTTCCCATTTTTTGCAGCTACAACTCCGTTAAATTCTACCCATTTTCCCATTTTCACAGTTGCGACTCCATTAAAATATAATCATTTTCTCGATTTCTTACTGCTGCGACTACGCCAAATTCTATAGATTTCGCTATTTCTCGTGGTTGTGACTCTGCCAAAGTCCCCAGATTTCCCTATTTCTTGCAACTAAAACTCCACCAAATTCCACAGATTCGCCTATTTTTTGTGGATTTGACTCCGATATTTTTGTTGATCCTTCTATTTTCCGCAGCTGCGACTCTGCCAATATTGTCCATTTTCACAACTACGACTCTGCTATCTTTGTCGATTTATGTATTTCCACAGTTGCAATTTCTGATCTATGTTGTCTACCTTTTCACAACTGCAAATCCTCCAAAATTATCCACATAATGGCTGCGACTCCTCTAGATTCATCCGCAATTTTCGGCGCTTGTGATTTTGCCGGTTCTGACTTCCCTCTCAGCTTCAATTATGTTTCTGTTAAGGTTGAAAATATATTTCTTAATTCGTTGGGGGTAAGATGATAGCAAAATGCACACAATAATGTTTAATTTGATGGCTACGATGACACACTGCACTATTATGGAAAGTCATGGTTCATCTCATAAATTCTAAGGTACGGGGTCCGATCATTTACATGGTTAGGCATTAATTGGATTTGAAAAAATTAATCATGCTTTTCCTTTTTGTACGCGTCATTAGACCCATACAAATTTAATTATCAATCAGCATAATATATCCGGTACTTAAACTTACCATTTGACTGTCATATTTTTCCTAATTTGGGACCAAATCTTACCAATTATTCCCTGCTTACGACTGTCTTAACTTTCCTAATTTATCCAACTCCAACCTCAGTTGTTTGTGCATGTCCTATGCTGTAACTTCCATTTATGGGTCTATAATTTGTTCAGTTGATACCAGAATTTAGACAGAGAGACGATATGGGTATCCCAGCTCGGCTTGAACCTGCAAATACAGAGGCCCTACGAAGAAACGCATAGGGTTTTCCCATTTTCGAAGCAGCTAGTTGGATCGATTTCTTCAAACACTTAAATGGTTTTCATCAAGAAACATCTCTGTAGTTTTCTCTAAATTTTAAAAAAACCTATTCAAAAGTCAGAGGTCTCTGCATAGAATTTACTGAGGAGATTATGGCTGAGGTTACTGGTCTTCCTCGGGTGGGAAGTACTTGGTTTGGAAGAATAACCCACAATGCGGTTGCAATGTGAGAGTTTCTAGTTGCTGGTGAGCAGGTCTGCCAAGCGAAGCGAGGGATAGCATTACAATCACTACCTCACCCTTGGAATGAAGTGGCAGTCTTCCTGAAGAAGTAAATCACATGTGAAGGTAGGTATCAAACTATGTATTTCTCTGATTTTCCTCTACTATCTCATTTATGCCATAGGTCTTTACTGAAATCCCATTTCATGCGTTTAAAGACCTACATGATATGGCGTGGTTTGTAATATCATCTTGACACCCATATTATTCTCTCACCCATCATGGCCTAATTAAACTGCTTATTGTAAGGGCCTTAGCACAACAAAACCAAACCTGGGAACAATTCACTGGTCAGCCTCAAATAATTCAAGCACCTACACTTTTGGGTGGTGTCCCAATAGAAGAGGAAGAAGAGGCACCTGCACAGTTGGGGGGGTGGAAGTAGAGGAGGAGGACCGGAGTCCCTCAATTTTAGTTGGGGGGGGGAGTTGAGTCAGTGTTAGAAAAAAACTCAATTAGTCAAGCAAAAGAATAGGGAGACGTTGCAACAGCATCAAATCCTATGGAAAGAATAGATAATGTGGAAGCTCTGGCATCAGAAGATGAAACTGGAGCAGCATTGGATGCTGTGACAGTGGAAGCTAAGGCTGTGGGAGCTATAATGGCAGAAGGAGATACAAATATCCTCACCATTGAATCCTATCCTAAATGGGGAGGAACCTTAATTAAGGAAGAAATTTAGATGGCAGAGACAAGGGGACTCACTGAAGAGGGAGAGGTTCCTTCTACATCAACTATAGAATTAGAAACCCTTGTACCACAGAGGAAGAGAACAATATCAAGAGAAGAGTTATAGGCATCACAACCAGTGAAGAGAAGGAGAACTAGATATGTCACAATAGTGGAAGCAGCACGGGAAAGATGGGAAAACAACGAATCAAATATTGAATTTCCCATCTTGAGACCCAGGACAAATGCTTCCCCACAAGAACCTGTTGTAGAGAACCTCAAATTGAGGGACTTTTGTATGAAAATGGTCTTCTGAAGTAATAAGTGCAATCGCTCTGAAAGAAATTGGAAATTTGGAAGGAAACATGCAAGAAACGGGTGGAAAGAAGCCTGCACACATTGGTAGAAGCTGTAGATCAGTTGGAAGGATCACCTCCTACTGAGGAAGGTGAAGAAGTGGAAAAATTGGTTTGCTCTGAGTGTGGAGAAATTTTTAATCAATCAGGATACAAAGTCACAGTTCATGCATTTGTGGCACAAAAACCCACATAGGAAGTTGGAGAAGAGAAAGAAACATATGCTGTGGAATTGAGGGGTGAAGATGAACCAGAAGTAGAAATGATCCCTGACATAGAAGTAAGGGAACATGAGCAATTACATTCTTAGCCACAGGGTGTTGTTACACAAGAACCAACACCCTTAGAAATTTTTGTTGAGGCTGCTACTCAAATGGAAGCAGGTGAACCATAGGTTGAAACAATCCCTGATCTAAAATTAGAAGTTTTTACTATGACCCCAAAACAATCTCAGGACATAGAACTAGTGGGGGGAGAACCTCAGCAATAGGAAAATGTTGAAGCTAACCAGGATGTTGTCACACAATAACCAACATCCTTAGGAATTCTTGCTAAGACTCCCATTCAACTAAGAATAATTGACCCTGAGGTGGACATAATCCCTGATTCGGAGCTAGGACAAGATGAACATATGTAGTCCCAACCATTAGGGGACACTAAAGTGTTCAGGGACCAGTCTCATCTATCAGGGGACACTGAGGTATTTGGGTACCAGTCTCATCTTTCAGGGGATATGGAAGTAACTCAAGAGAAACCCTAGCAGCTTGAGTAATTGGGAGAGCAATAAGCTGTTACACAAGAACCAGTATCCTTTCAGCTCCCTGTCGAAGCTGCAGGTGAGACTCAAGAAGATGTTGAGATTGAAACTCAGGAAGATGATGTAACACAAGAACCAACATCTTCACAAATGGCTGCTGAAGTTGATAGAAATGGGTTTCAAGAAGAGGATGTTGTTACATAAGAACCAACATCCACATAATTGATTGCAGAAGTTCCCATATAGGAAGAAGTTGTTGGATCACTGGTAGAAGAGGAAGTTGTTTCACTTCCAATTCAGAATGATCAGGATGAAACATTGGTGATAAGCTATGGAATCAATTTCCCCATAACTTTGTCAATTTAGACTCTGATGAGGAGAAGGATGTAGGAGATGGAAGGATTCAAGGACTGATAGAGGAACTCTCGCTGCTGAAATTAGAAGTAAAGAAATGGGAAGGTCAGGTGGATAGATATCAGGAATGAATGGTTCCCCTTGTTGAGCATAGAAACACTATCAAAGAATTGAGGGAAAGATGGGCAGAAGATTTAACATTCATAGGTTTCGTTGGGAAGAAGTATAGAAAGAGTTGAAGGAATTAAAGAAATTCAAGTCCATGTAGAAGGAAAAATAGCAATTGTACACTCTCTCCCAAGAATTGATGAGATCTAGAGCTCCATCTCCTTCTTATCCTGTATTTTTGTATGAACAATTTACTTGATTTAAATTGAAGGCATTGAAGGAAGGGAGACCTTATGAAGTGGCATCCTATGACTTGACCAATTTATGGAGACCTTTATGGAAAGCAGCTTCATTGAGCAGAACCCTCGACCGTCATTCGAACCATGCTCCTTACTTAGGAGATGTCCAGCTGAGGGATTTTGCTTCTTTTGTCATCAATCATGTGTAGTGGGATAGTTCCTTCCAGACAATTTCTAAAAATGAGGCTAACTCTAATATTTGGATTCAGCATGAACCTCAATCTCCTCGCCTTCTTCTTACTCTTCAGGAACAGAGGCTTACATCTCCCATCAAGACTCAGCAGCTGGTTTAACTTCAATAACAGATCATCTCCACTTGTGTTAGCCATATTTCCAGACAACGACATTTGGCTTTAGAAGGAAGTAAGCATAGATGGCAGGCTTCTCCTTTATCATTTAATAAAAGGGACCCTTATTACCTTAAAAACTTTATGGCAGGTGCTCCCTAAGGTCGAGGGATATGTTGAATGTATGAAGAAGTGTGGAGTTAACTGGTTGGGACTTAAATTCAATTTTCCACTTATTTGGTGGCCAGCAAGACCGTATAGGGATGATTTTTCATTGACAAAGGTAGAGGAGAAGCAGTATTGGAAATATTGGGTTGCCCATAATAGATATCTAGATGGGAAGGAACCACCTGAACTCTCCTACAATTTTTCCTCTCTCCATGAACGAGGTACAGTTCCAGCATCATATTTAGACTAATGGAGGTTGTTGCATGAGGACATGCAATAGGATAGTTGGGGGGAGATGTTGGGTCCTAAAATGCCCATTTTTTACCACACCTATTATACCCTTGTTGCCTTGTCCTACTCCATTCTATGCACCAGACAGATGTTCTTTCCTCACATTGAGCCTTGAATATTTATAGGTATGATTAATTATTTTTTTATCTTATTAATGCCTATTATTGTTATGATCAAAATTTTGTCTCTTGAATTATACTAATACATCGTGATTTCATAAAGATAGTTCAAGATTTAAGAAATAAAGGTGTAACAGCCTGAGTGGTCTGAAGGGGAGATGATCTTTCGATGACAACTGTCACTTGCCAGTCGCAGCCCCACATGCTGGAAGCAAACAGAGGTCATCATTCCATGTATTTATGCAACATGCTCTGTTGCAATAGAATCAGATGTGACAACGCGCTATTGCTTAAGGTTTAGCTGCAATCGACAGGGTATTCCTTAAATTGGTTTTGTTTATTCACTAATGGCTCACACAATAGGATTCCCTATATTCTCTACTCCCATTCAATTCCACCCCCAGTTGTACAACTTGTTGTAACAGGGCAGCCTAGAGATCGTAGATATTCATGGCTCCTTGATATTAGTGGGTGAAGGTTATGATTAATCATGTATAAATATTGTGAAACATTCTGAGCCAAGGGTTCATTGATATCAAATTATACTGTGTAAGTTGTGACAAAGAACTGTACTTTCATTTTACCATTCTAAGATAAGAAGTAGGATTCTTCATACTTCTTGCATTTTAATCTGTTTCAGTTTCGACGTCTCTGTTTGAAGGTTGGGCCCACCTTCCCGAACAGAAGTTGTTCCTCTGGTCTGAATGGTTTAGATCCAGAACAAATGACCGACAAAGGATGAAGACCCTCCCTGGATTCGCAGATACTTGGAATGCCACTTCGATAGTAGACCTATGTACCTATAATCAGATTAAACACGCAAACACATCAAAGCTACCAGAACATAATCCACTGATCCATGTTAGTGACTAAGGAATCTAACAACATTTACATGCGAAATCAAAACAACAGTAATGTGGGACAGAAATCGTCTTTGCATTAAGATGAATGGAGAAGTTTACAACCAATTAATCATTAGTGTCGACATGCATCTCCATGAAACCAACACTTCATCCCCATAAGCTCCAACTTTGCTCTCTATTCTCTCCAATGGCTTGGGCCAAGTGTTCAATCCAACAACATAACAATACCTCTATGGTTCCCCCCTCAACCATGGACATGAGCTTGTATTTATAAGGCTCAATGGATAGGAATGGTTGAGAGATTTATGGATGAGGTGGCCTCTAAGAACCTATGATGGGGGATCTCGAGCTCAACTGACCCACAATGATAGGGATAAGGAAAAACATGAGGCTCATGATCTAGAATCCTCAAGAATCCTCTCTTTGTCCCCTTTTACCTAGGGTACCGCATTTCTCCTCTTATGACAGAGTGGTTCAGGTAAGAACTGGTTATGGACCAAGGGAAACAGGCAGTGGCACTACTTATGGAAAATAGCAGAAAGGCGGTGCAAGCAAGGAACCGCTCATGGCTAACAGGGAAAGCACAATGCTGAGAATTTTTATGTATAATTGACAGACAGCATGGGTTTCCACTCTAAGTGTTGGGATTAAGGGCAATTAGGTATGTCAAAGGTCTTATCACATGATGATGATAGGATTTTGGTATAACAAGATGCCCCCCAAAGCATGAGTCTTAGAGGGATACGATAAACGAAAACTTTGAGAGAACAAGTCATTGCTATGAAGTGAAAATGTCGTCTCGATCGGAGCATGTTGTCAAGTAGGAATCTATAGTACATCAGTATGTTGACTCATAGACACAAGTAACCAACTCATGGATGCATACCAATACAAGGCAGATCCATGAGAGCAATAAACAAGCATGGCTACTAGAATACAGTGTAGATCCATGTGATAGAGGACTCAAACTTGGACATAGCTAGCAAACATACAATGTAGATCTATGTCATACAGACGCAAATTTGAGCATAGCCACAACCATACAAATGTGGATCCATGATAGATATACAAAAATCCATCGCAACCTGGGGAAAAGCAATGAGCACTTTAAACAAATACCCAGGGTCTTCATCTCGTCTTACACAAAGTACAATTATATCCATGTGATTACAATGATTTGAAGTTGAACATGGTAGAAACCACTTGATTACCGGTCAATGATGTGAACCATTAACAAGTGCAAGGGAGATCACCATTAATGTCAATGATTCCTAAGGTACTCTAGTACAATCTACTAAGTGAGAGTAGATGTCCTGATGTCGAACACCCAGTCGATTCTATCGATCAAAGGTCAATGATGTGAACCTATGTCGAGAGTGAGAGAATATGTCATTAAGGCATACAGATCTCAACGTACCAAATATTATTTCTAAGACTATTTCCCGGATAATGAGCTGATGTTGATGGGAATAGTCTCGTCGAAGGAGGGCCATGATGAGTCCCACATCGACGACATGAAACTCGGAACATAGTTCTAGAATGACGTGAATGTAGTAACCATAGGACTGACTCAAAAGTACTGACATAAAGACTGTGTTGACTGTAGAGGTAAACTTCTTCAAATCCCCTTTGAACATCGGTCGGCATGACACAAGACTTAGCAGCATGATTAGATGAGATAGACACACAATGCAATAGTGGACAATGCATTCTTTTGAAAGACTCAAAGGAGTGGCATGACTCATGAAAGTGGATCATCACGGGGATCAGCTGAATATCCAATTGACTGACATGATGTGCAGAAAAGTGCCATGTTCGAAGGTAATGACAAACTACTGCCATTTATTTGCAAAAATGAATCCCTTCCCATTTTCCCCATCATGATCGATGAGTGCCTCTTTTTAGTTTTACGAGTTCAAAGAGGGTAACAAACACTCAATATAGCTTGTCGGAAGACAAGTACAGACTCATATGTTTTGTGAACCTGAGAGAGGAGGGGTTCACTCCCAAAACGGGTCTCTCAATGTTTAATTTAATGAGTCCAATAAAATAAAACTCGGTATCTTTCACGTTTAGAGATTCTGAACGATTACGGAAGACGACTCCAGAGGGGTCCTTTTTCATATGATTTAGTCTCTAAGGCCCGAAAAAGTGTAAAATAATACCTTAGAGAAATATTCCAGTCATGATTGGATGGAGTGTTCCTTTTTCATAAATAGTCCTATCCGAACCGAAAAAGAGATAACCTACCATCGGACGGACGACTCTTCAAACGCTTTAACGAGCGTGAAGAAGACAAGATTGCTCGATAATATTTTCGTATTTAGGGAGCCTAAAAAGAGTTTAAAGAGGATTCCATTAGAATTTTTCATGGCTGAATCCAGAGCACGAAAAAGTAATAAACTAATCTCAAACCACTTTTCATGTTTTAACCAGAGAGTGAAAAATGAAAAGTAAGCTCAATGCCATCTTACTGTTTTTAACGAGCTCGAACATCAGTTGAAAGAATGCTAGAAGATTGGTTTCATTTTTATGCAAGCTTGAAACCAATGGGTAAACTATGCTTGAAAAATCCCATTAACATGATATACAGAGGTTAGAATCTTGCCCCCGGCATGATTGCTAGCAAAGCTTACCCCTAGCATGGTTTCTAGGGGCTCGACATGCTCCCAAACTTCATTTCATTTGACGATTCTTCTTCCATACCCAACCTAAAAACCTGGTTACTAATGTGAAAATGTTCACCAGGGGGGTAGGAAGAACGAGAATCAGGCAGGTGAAAAGAAGGTTCAAGTTCTAACACTAAAGTGAAGACTCGACTCAAGGGAAGGGGATCCATTTCATTTTTACACAATCTTGAAATGGAAGGTAACTATGCTTGGAACATGGTTTCATTTTTATGCAAGCTTGAAACAAAAAGGTAAACTATGCTTAAGGAGATCCATTTCATTTTTTAACGAGATTGACATAGAATAGCTACTTTGCTCACCATATAGTTTCATTTTTATGCAAACTTGAAACCAAAAGGTAAACTATGCTTAAGGAGTGGTTTTATTTTTTAATGAGCTTGAAACCAAAAGTAAACTATGCTCAAGGAGTGGTTTTATTTTTTAACAAGCTTGAAACCAAAAGTAAACTATGCTCTAGACATGGTTTCATTTTTATGCAAGCTTCAAACCAAAAGGGTAAACTATGCTTAAGGAGTGGTTTTATTTTTTAACAAGCTTGAAACCAAAAGTAAACTATGCTCTAAAACCTACTCCTATCCAACATGATATCCAAAGGTTGGTAGGTTGCCCCCATTTCATAAAATCTAGTGGCTTAGCTCCATTATGATGTCCATATACTAGAGCCATGCCCCCCATTTTACCTGTGATGGGAAGAAGCTAACTAGAAGAAGGGGAAGGAACCACAAGAACATGTGGCACATTCAGGGTAGTCTGATTACTAGGAGTAATGTGATGGTCAGGTGTAACAAAAGAAAGCTGATAAATGGTCACAATCTTCCCATCATGGGGAAAATGAATAACTCTAAAGAGTGTGGACACAAAATCCGTCATGGCATAAACATAATCACGTCCAAGGAGCAGTTTGAAATCTAAAGGACCTTGGATGACCATAACATCAATGCAGACAGTTTTCCCTCCTAGTGTAATAGGCAAATAGGTATGTCAAAGGTCTTATCACATGATGATGACAAGATTTTGGTATAACAGTGGTCTGAAGGGGAGATGATCTTTCGATGACAACTGTCACTTGCCAGTCGCAGCCCCACATGTTAGAAGCAAACGAAGGCCGTCATTCCACGTATTTATGCAACATGCTCTGTTGCAATAGAATCAGCTGTGACAACGCGTTATTGCTTAAGGTTTAGCTACAACCAATAGGGTATTCCTTAAATTGGTTTTGTTTATTCACTAATGGCTCATGCAATAGGATTCCCTATATTCTCTGCTCCCATTCAATTCCACCACCAACTATACAACTTGTTGTAACAGGGCAGCCTAGAGATCGTATATCTTCATGGCTTCCTGGTATCAGTGGGTGAAGGTTATGATTGATCATGTATAAATATTGTGAAACATTCTGAGCCAAGGGTTCATTGATATTGTATTATACTATGTAAGTTGTGACAAAGAACTATACTTTCATTTTACCATTCTAAGATAAGAAGTAGGATTCTTCATACTTCTACATTTTAAGCTGTTTTAGTTTCGACGTCTTTGTTTGAAGGTTGGGCTCACCTTCCCATAGAGATCTTCAAGTTAATTAGATCTTTTGATTATTCTGTTGTGTGGTGTGGAAGTTATAGTATATGCATTCTTTACATTAGTTGCAATAGTAATAGTTAATCGTTGTGCTTTCTCTGATAATCAATATTTGCATTTCTCTTAAGTTGTAGCAGTGTGGTGTGACAATTGACTGTGTAGGTTAGTTTCCATGATGCAAGTGTGTGTTAGTTGTAACAGTCAAGATCATCTCTAGTTCCTTTTAATTACTTGTCTTTCTTAGGTTTTCTAATTCAGACAAATTATAGCTTAGAATTGTTTGGTTCAATTCCTATTATTTCTGATTCCTAGATCAATGGAATTAAACTAGTGATGATGGATCTGCATATAGTTTGGTAATATTAGGATTTAAATTCTTGCAAAAGTACTCTAGTGATTTATTTATAGAATCATTAGTTACTGGATTGAATTTGTAGGAAGGTAATTGCAATTCTGAAATTTTTAAGTAGGTAATTTAGATTAGTTTAATCATGAGAGGAGTTTGACTAAGCAGATAGGTAGGACATTTAATCCTTCATTCAATTAATCAACTACTTAGTGTTTATGCATAGACAGTGTGAATTATCTTTGAAATAAAAATACTTCCCTGGGTTGACAATTTATATTGAGCATTCTGAATGTTAGGTGTAACTAACTAGAATATAGAGTGACCAACATCCTCCATCACCCAACATGAGTAAAATCAAGTACATATTAGATTTGGAGTTGGTACAAGGTCTTTCAAAATGGAGCACTAAAGACATGTTATACTAATGGAATGATACAAGAGAATGGTCTAAAATGAGGTCAATGAAACTACAGAATGGTTGACACAGGTTATTGTTGTTAGGGAAAGTGTTACTATAACTAGGGGTTAAGAGGCCACCAACATACTAGGGGTATAAATACTGGTGTATAAAGTTCTGCAATAAAATATAAGAACGATTTCAAAGGTAAGAAAGGTTCATACCTTATTCACTAAAGGTTAATCCAAGATTCCTACAACCCTCCTCTTGCTCCTCTTGCTCCTCAATCCAAGAGACCTGCAAAACAAGCTTCAACCTTCCTCAAACCAAATTGACCATATGTAAAGCAATGATAATCAAAATAATATGAAACCTTAATTTGATTAACATTAACATCTAATCATTAACAGAGATACAACATATATTAAACAATTATTTGGAAAGGGAAGAGCATCAAATCTTTACTATCAATTTGAAGAAGTACAAGTATGCCTTCTCCTTAAGCAAGGCACCTTGTGAAACCTTTGATATGGACCTCTTGCTTTTCTCCTCCAAGAATATCAGCCTCCAAGCTCTATAACAAAGATGACTTCTAGGGAAAAGGTAAGTGGTATGAGAGTCCCAATTTCACTGGCATAACAATGCAAAGGCTAAGTTCCCTTTCATGGACCCCTCTCCCTCTCTTATATAGTATTCTAAAGAGTTAGGGTCGAATAAAGATGAATTACAACCGAACAAGCAGTTCCAAAACCACCCAAACCACCCTAAATTTGATAGTTTTGTTATTTTATATTTTTTTGGCCACTTTAGGGTATACTTGTGGGTTTACTTAAGCAGAGTCGAGAGTGACTTGGGTTAACTCACATGTTTTCTTAGGAAGACTCACAAATGGGTCAAAAAAAGTCAGTTTTAAGGTATTTCCAAGCATTTTCAGGGGTTAGTGTCTTCTGAAAAGCTTTTCCTTGGTCTGAAACATTTCCAATGGTCTAGAGAAGAGTTTAAATGGAGTTACAAAAATATATATATGTCTCCTCCATTACATGTGTATTTTAAGTGATTAATAGTGGTTTTCATGAAGTGTCATCATGCAACGAAAACATGTAAATTCGTCACAAATGGAGAAGTGTCATTTTGGTCTATAAAATTTATATCCTTGAATAGTGAGCGTGACACAGTAGTGACTTAGGTAAATTTAGACACAAAGGGATCAATGATATAAATCTACTTTGTAGGATACATCGAGAGACTCTCTTTATGATTGGAAGAGTAACCAACCGGAGGAGTAATAACTATGAGATAAGGTTTTATCCTAAGGCCAAAAACTAGAACCCAAATATTGAGAGACTCAAAATAGTGGTTTGTTCAAGGATGGCATGACTTGTTGCCATTATATTGAGAGACAATTGATATATTTCCCTTCCCTTTCTCTTTTTAAGTTGCTTCTTCATTTTTTAATGAGCTCAAAAAATATATAGAAGTATGCTCAATAAGAGACTATCACATGGATTTTTGTCAAGCCCAAGGTAGTTAATGCTTGGCAGTTTTTAAATTTTATAGAGTCTGGAAAAAATTAAAAAGACTCCAAGGTTCAACTTTTCATAAATTTAGTATCCTAGGTCCAAAAAAACATAAAAAAAATACAGAGGAGAACTCTTCTGGGAAAAAATTACCAGAGTATGTATTTTTCGTAAGTAGTCCATTCAGCCCGAAAAAGGGGTAAATGTATACCGGACAAAAATTATTTCATATCCTTTAATGAGCTTGAAATAAATACCCATATCAACAATATTTTCATGTTCAGGGAGTCATAAAAGAGCTTAAATAAGACTCCAAAAGTTACTTTTTCATAAAGTTAGTCTCCGAAGTCTGAAAAAGTGTTAAACCAAAACAAGGGAGAACACTTGTAGCCATAGTGAACTAGAGTATTCATTTTTTGTAAATAATATACAAGGTCCAAAACAAGGTTAAAATTATACCAGGTGGATGGTCCTTCAAGTTATTTAATGAGTATGATAGGAGAAAGATTGCTAGGTAATCTTCTCAATTTTAAGAAGTCTAAAAAGAGATTAAAGACGAGTCCATATATACCTTTACCATAAAGGTTTAACGAGCCTAGAAAATTCAAATCATGGACTCCTCCTATTTTTAATGAGCTTGAAGCAGAGTTGGAAGAATGCTCATAGTGGGAGGAAACGAGTGTCAAGGGCAAGTAGAACTAGTTCCATGCGCAAGGAACAGACCTATGCATAGTGCAAGGAACATGAGCAAGGTAAGGACACCCAGGGTGGGTCTCCTCCAGGTAAAAGGTGTCAAGTTGTGAATACAAAATGATACAGGGTTGAGAAATGATGATTTAATATATGAGGGATTATATAATGATTTAAATGCGTGAAAGATGGCATAATTCTCATTAGCACAAGCAAGGACAATGCAAATGCAGTTACAACTTAAACACAAATATGGTAGCCTTATAGAAATGGCCATAAATATCTCAAAGAAAGAGACATGTGGCTTCTTCTCAAAGTCATGAATATAAGAAGTCTCCTGATCCTTTGAGAAAAACTTGGCACATGCACCAAAGTGGCATAGGGGTATTGACTATGGTAACCCATGTTAGGTAGCCTTTACTATCGGACTAGTGCAAAATGCATATATAGACGACTAACACACCAATATCCAACAGGTTCGACCTTTTGGAAAATTTGGGTGGCACAAGATTGAAATGAATCATAGAAAAAGGGAATCTTAAACCTATGTGCATTTTTTTTAATATACCTAATGGGATTGAGAAATATGTCAAAATGGACCAGTAGAAAACCAAAAATCCAGTTGAGAATCCTATCTCCAAGAAGCAATAGTACCAATATCATATCTAAAAAAATCAAAAGAAATATATGATACATGTCACTTTGGTAGAAATAATTTCAACTTCACACTCTTCAATGATAGGCATAATCAAGGTAGAGTTAACTAGTGAATAATCTATAGTTCCAAGGCATGGGGACCTACAACAATATCAAACTCAAAAGGAAGATCAAATTTGAAAGAAGTGATGGAGTCTACAAGAACATACCCAACAGCAATGGAGTCGAAAATTCCACAAATAGAATCAAACTCAGCAGGAACTCCAACTTGCATATCTATGGGAGAGTCAAAAAGCTCAATAGTATCAATGCTCAACTCAATAGAAAAATTGGGGCTATATCTGATTATAACTAGGTCAACATAAAAAGAATGTCACATTGTATCATAGAATCTAGTAAGACTTCATCTAAAGGAATTATATCATCAGAGATAGAACACATGTCCAAACATTCAATTGGATCAATAGCGTGGAGAGAAATCTCTAATGTCCCCATTGGATTTATCACCTGGTCAACTGTCGGGATCGAATCCCAAGAAGATAAGCATGAAAATAGAGGCTTATTCTCAGTACCAACTGTACACGAGGTATATAAAGGCTGATTATTCCTACCACACTCAAATTCAAATGCTGACAACTTCCAAGAGTTATTAAAAGAAGAATTACTATAGTAAGACACCTTAGAGACAAAATTCATGGCAACGGAAGATACTACATGTATCAGAGATGCATCGCAATGCAGGTCAGGTGGGGGTAGGTTAAAGGTCTCCATTAAGGTAGGATACATTTCGGCATTGATATTCTCACAATCCTTCTCAAAATGGGAGCTAGAGGGATGTTGGAACCATTCTAATGATTGGAACCATTCTAATGGTTGGAACCATTAGTAGAGAATGATAACTTATCAATGGTGACAATATTTCCATTGTGTGTAAACTTAATTATATATAAGATTAAATATACTACATCCATCATCGCTTGGGTCCAAATTATCCCTAATAACATATTGTAATCAATTGGAGAATCAACCACCTCCACTTCTATCATGATAATTTTCCCCCCTAGATCCATTGGAAGAGGTAGGATTATTTCATGAGGCTTGAACAAATGACCATCAAAAGCTTTCAACATTGTGGCAGGAGCAACTAGCTCAAGTGACTCGATAGCCTTCTGGAATGATAGAGACCTCACACAAATAGAGGAACCATCATCAACAATAATACGATGTATATTGCACTTACCAGGTATCACTTGAATTTGGAAAGTGGTGTCATGGGGAAAACATGGCTTTGAATTCTCACAATAAAAACCCATCTCCTACCTATTCACATCATCAAAGGATCCTAGCGTTGAAAGTAGGTTCTTTCATTGGGTAGGACAACTCTAAATAACCTCTAAAGTAGACATTGCACAAGGAGATTGTGCCATTCCTCCACTATGCTATAATTTTGAGCGGCATATGCATTGGATTAAACACAACTTTCTTGAGAACACCTTTCGGTGTTCATGGCATAGTGTCATTCACTGGTATCTCTACGTGTAATGACTTGTCAATTTCAGCATTAAGGGTTTCTTTATCTTTGGATCTAGACTTAGACATATCATAATATTTCTTCCTAGTTTGGAGGTTGACACACTTTTCCAATGTAAAATTATGACTTTGGCTAATAGTGCCCCATTGGGAGGAGTATCCCTAGTTTCCCCCGTGCGAATATTCAGGGTTGGGTTGAGTCGTAGCAATCATCTAATGTTTCGTTTGAGGAAATGAGTTAATAAAGCAGGAAAAAGCTTCTTGTTGGTCTAATAGTCTCTGAGCCATTTACATCTTATGGAACTTGTAGGTTAGATGATCTTACTTACATAATAAGAAACAGAATTTATTCTTACCCTATTTGTCCCCACCAACATTATTATTGTTGTTGTTCACATTGTTATTACCATTTTTCCAATTTTTATTATTCTTATTTTTCCCTCTAGACTATTGGTTTCCCTTAGAACCACTTATTCGAATGATCAAAACATCTACAGGAGGGTTGGAACTTGAGCTCTCTGTGTTGTTCAATGCAATTGTTGGTGAATTTTGACCAACAAGGTGCATACCCTGGCTAGTTGCAGTACTTAGTGTTGATCCAATCATGCCATCAGCATGCAGTCCAAGAACAGGTTTGGTTGGATCAACTTCTGGTCTAGGAGCATGAAGGAATATTTTGTAATCATTCTGGATTGAGAGTGACCTAAGTCTAGGTTTTTTTATTTTATAATTGCATGCTCTTCATTTTGTACCCTATAGAGGGCCACATATTTCACAATAAAAGGTCATAATCCAATCTTATACTAGGAACAGGTAGTCCTCTCTATTCAATAAAGAGTCCTTGAGTCCTATTATATCTACACAAAGGTTGATCGACCATGGTGGCTCACAAAAGACACCAAGGATGAAATATAAAAAGATAAAACAACAAACAACATGCACTAGAAAGTCCATGAGGATTTCAATAAGAAAACAAACCTTAAAAGAAAATCCCTTGTCTACAAGAATTGTTCAGTGAAGAGTTAGGTATATGGTCTTCTGAAGAGTAGCCTAAAATGATCAGGGCCCAAGTCTAATAAGAAAATATATGAAAGCAGTTACTAGGTCCAGGCATGTTTCCCTTCTTGGTGCAAGTGTTTTGTCTCTTCTATAGAGTAAACACCCTCCAAGGTTACTACTGTTCTAGAGACAAAGTCTTCTCAAGATGTTCACAGAAAATCCTCTTCTAGCACCTATGTATGAACCATAGGGGTGGTATAGTAAGGATACCAATCTGTAATCTGTGTGTGGGGGGATAGTCGTAATTCAAGATCGTATGTATGGGAAATGTAGAAAAATGTGAAACTAAATAGCATAGGCACCCCATGGGGCCAAAATGTGGTATTGAATGAGTCCTCGTACACAAAATACATGGGATATGTGTAATTACGAATTGGACAGATATCTTTGCAATCTAACATCACACGACCTCATAGTTGAATCTCATTTTAGAGGAGCTTCTTGGACACACTTCTTACAATATTGTATTTCCTCCCTTATGAAAGACACCTAGATTTCACAATTTTATATGATCTTGGAGAAGTTGACTCCAAACTCCTAGCTCCAAGATCCTATCCTATACTATTAGGTGTGTTTATCACTACAAGAAAAACCTAATAGCATATTTTAGTTGCTTCTTGATTGCTCAAAATATGATGCTAAGAACTTTCAAACGAAGGAAATTGATTCACCTAAAAAGAAGTATAATGCAACCTAATTCAAAATTTCACCTCTTTTCAATTGAAAGATGGAGAAATTTCTACCCTCTACAATGCACTTTCACTTTTTGCATGTCATAGAGTAAACATCTAAGCTTTAAATTCAAAATAAAAACTAAAAAAAAAATGCAAGTATTTAAAATGTACAATGCCACCTTTGATATTTTATATGAAAAATTAAAACTAATATAATAACCTATTCTAAGGAGTTTTCTTATTTTTTGATACAAAGATGCAGATATGTACTTGAAAGTAATCTTGATAAGAAAATTACAATCTAAATGCCAATTAATTTTTTTTCCAAATGCAAATTGAACACCTACTGAAGGTACTTGCAAGGAACACAAATCAAATATTTTACTTCACAAGCCGATCCAAATTTTTGGTTTTGTTTTTAAAATGAAACACAAAAACTAACTCAAATAAGCACACTACAAAACCAATGCAAAAAATTCTAACATCCTTATCAAACAGTAAAAGCAGCCATAAATGCAATACTTTTTAGTTATATGAACATTCTAAGCTGAGAAAAGTATAAATAAAAACTTTTAGACTCAACCTAAGCACAAGACCTACTAAGAAACAAGGTTGGTAAAGCCTGATATTAATATTACAAATGAAATCAAAGTTCTAAACAACTGAAAGAAACCCTAATATTTCACTTCAAAGGAGTAATTCGCAAGTATAAAAATCAAAGAGGAAAAGACATCTACCAAAGAAAGGACATTCGCTCAACTAGATACAAATTGACCCAAAGATACTCTAATGGTCCCAAATCATCCCAAACATGCCCAACCCAACTCAAACAAGACCAAATCAAACCAAACAGGCCCAAAGTAGGTTGAAAAGTTTCAAATTGGTCCAAAAAAAATAAAATAGGGTCAACAATATCCAAATTGATCTAAACAAACCAAAATTGGCTCAAAAATATCTAACACCAAGTCAATAGAAATCACAAGACAAACACCAGACTCCCAAGGGGGATCGAAAGCATAAAAGCCAAAAGAAGACTATGTATCTCCAAATAAAGAATGTTTTAAAACACCTATTACTAAAAGGACCCTAAAATTACTAACTGGAAATAAATACATAGATTAGACACCTTTGATAAGTCACTACAGGTCTCTAACAGTCAGTGACTTTACAAAAATTCCAACGAATAGAATGAGCTATGAGAAAATGGATTTGCACACGAATATATTACTATTTGGATACTTATAAACATAATTTCAAATTATCATAGAGAATATATAGAACATCTAATGGGTCCCACAAAGACCTAGGACAATCCAACACTCTCAAACATCCACCAAAACTTCACAAACAAGTCAAAAAGTGAAAAAACTCACCTACAGGACCAATACGCTAGTGGGATAAGGGACAGTAGCATGTGACACACTATTGCATAGAATTCCAAGGGTGTGTTCATACCAGATACACTATTGTGTGATGTATGAAGGGCTTGTGGGTGTTGAAAGGCTCATAAATGTCAATTTCAACACAGAAAAGTATGAAAAATCAGTGTCTATAATACTCTAAGACCACTAGGACTTGAAAACCAACTCCAAAAGGCTAAGTAATCTAGAGAAAACCCCAAATAAAATGGGCTTCTCCCCCCAATGGAGTCACCAATTTTTTTGTGAGGAAATATATCCTATGACTGGGGTTGAGATCACCAACATACTAGGGTTGAATAAGATGGCATATAGGGAGTGATTTTAGACAGAAAATACTCTTTATTAACAATTAGGATCAAAGAAAAACATAAATAGGTTTTAGGAAGAAGGACAATATGCACCTTTTACGAAGTTTGGTCCTATATTTTTTTGAATCCTTGAGTTCTACTCCTGATATTCAGCACAAGAACCAGAAAAATCACTCCAATTCCTTCCTCAAAACATTTCGATATAAAATAATGTTGAATTTCACATAAAACATATAAATGAAATATCTAATCTAATGAGCATCAACATATAACCAAATTTCAAATTTGACTGAACACAGTTGTTAGGGAATGGAAAGATGTCAATTTCTTATTAATGAATGGAAAAAAGTACAAATATACCTTATTTATATTTAGGTACCTCAAGAAACCTTGACTCTGAATGCTCTTGCTTCTCTTCTCTAGCACACCCAATCAATCTCAGGGAATGTTAGGGATAGGGTATCATTTGCACAAAGCAATAGGGGATAGAGGAATCATTTCTATAGTATAACCTTACTTAGCCAAAAGGATCCCCTACATGGCTCATATATCTTACTTTTACACTTGAAGGATACATTTTCTATTAGGAGAAAACAGTTGTAACCAAGGAGGAAGTTGCCAAAACCACCCAAACTGCCCCAAATTTTGAGGTTTTTTTATATTTGTTGGCATTATTAAGGCACACACGGTGGGGAATGGGAAAAATATGTGTCACACAAACTTGGGACACTACAAACATGAATTTTCAAGATAAAAATGCTAGTGGCCCAAGTGAAAAGGGCATGTTTTGGGGGAAAATGCCATTTTTGGGGCTTCAACTGTTGTAAAAAGTTCCCAAATTGCTAAGTAATCATTGAATATTTTAATACCATACTACTAAGAACCAAAAGAATTATATTACATCCATAGTGTCCTTTTGGGTGAGCTACAATAACTTTATAAAGTGTCATCATGCAAGTGTCGTCATGGAAGCAACATCATGAAAGTGTTGTCACGGACATAGAAGTGTCGATTTGGGATATAACACTTGCTATATAGCTACAGGAACCTTCCACTCCTATGGAAACTCTTGAACAATGGTCTCTACATCTGCCTCATTCAAGTTGTAGTTAGTGACCAGCCACTAATGATCAAGATCTGTATGTGGTGAGGCCTTGCTTTGAACCTCACAGTGTCTTTGAATATTGACACTGCTAATTTATTTATACATGTTACCTTCACAAGATTATATTGGAGTGCTTATTTATGCAAATAGAAACCAATGTTATTATCTACCTACCTCCCCGAATTATCACTAAACCAAAGATTTGCATACCTTCCAGCCAGACAACGATCTTGTTGCTTCACAACTTGATAGTCCTCTGGATCTACCCATGCAACAAATGAAAAAAAAAATCAATATCCATGAATAATTAAAGGGCGCATCTTTATCCTGTGCATATGCATAGTCAATGGGAAATTCATTTAAGTGGAAAGTAGCCTAGATCATTTGCACACCTTCCACACATTTTTCCACTATTGCAATGATAGATGCAAGAACCTGGTTTGGGTGACACTTCCTCAATGCCTTAGTTACCAGAGCCTTTGCTGCAAAGCACACTTCCTTATCATTGATGGATGTCACATCATACCCTCTAATTTTCTTCAAAAAAATTTATTTATCCTTCATTTGAATGGCCAATTCCCTATCTTTATCTTTTCCTACAAAGAACTGAGTAGGGTTCACCCCAGACTTGGGTAAATTCATGATTTGTGCAAATAGGTTTGAATTAATTGAAATCTTCCTATAAATCTATGGGAATCTTCCTATAAATCTATGGGAATCCTCCATGCATACATAGTATCAACTACTTGACACATGCACTAACCTTGGTGGTTTGTCCAAAGTGTGGTATGTGCATTAATGACAAAATCCCATACCTTTACAATCCTAGATCCCACTACATAGGCTCAATTTCAAGCGGTGCACCATTTTTCGAACATAACATTTGCATGTATTTATTTACTTGGAATTCGAGAAATTTTTCAAGGATTTGATCTGCATATGACAACTTTTTTATGTTAGCCATGATATCCCTTTGTATTGGAACACCATTTTGAAGAGGTGGTGTGACCAGTGGATACTTAACATTCCTGGTTATCCTAATTGAGCTTAGATTCATCTTCTTAGGTGGTATGTATCTGGGAAAAAAATTCATAGGGCCATACCTTAAGGCTTCATCATCATTCCCACCTTTCATTCTTCTCTCAAGGTTCACTGAGCGAGACGATGTTCTTTTCTTCCTCAGAATTTGTACTCAAACCTGCAGTGATACTATTTTCATCTCTTCTTGGACGACTAGGATAGCCTCCTATATCTCAATTTTTTTGACATAGAGTTGCACTCACTCATAGATGATAAATCAACCTCCATCCTTGTAGACTTATAATTTAGGCTCTCCTTATGCTAATACTAATTCCATGATGCTCTCAATGAATTCAACATCTCAGAAAACAATGAACCCTAAATCCCACCCGGTGAGCTTTTAATCTTGCTTCCATATTTGTTTTCACTGTCAATGACAAGATTCAATGAATACGACCAAATATTTGTGATAATTTTGGATCCAACGGGCAATTTGTTGACGCACTTGACTTTTTTCAAGAATTTATGATAGAAAATCCACTAACATCGTCACTACTTCTGCCATTAATGCAATCAGTAATTTTCATTAAATGTAACTACGACAAAACACTAACCTCAACAAAACTATTGTCTTATGTACAAAGTCCCTACTTTGACAAAAATAAACACTTCGGCATATACACAAACTTCAACAGAAATAAGAGGTGGGTTTTCCAAATTTTATTTATTTATTTACTTTTTATATATGATCAGTGAAGGAACTCTTGGTTGTCCCTATAAGGTTTGAGCCAACTTCCATTAACCAATCCTCTTAGATGCTCACCATTAACGTTCTGCAATTATACAATGCCTCCTTCTATTACATAACTAATGACATAAGTTCCAATCCAATGCATCATTAGATTACCAAGGTGTTTGAAGAACTTATTGTCATTTAAGAGAACTAAGGCCCCTCACTAAAAATACTTCTTCGAGATGTGGCGATCAAGTCAAGCCTTCTCTTGTTCTTTATGGACTTGTTGTTGGAATCCCACAAAGAATTTGTCTTCTTCTAATTGCAATAGCTATGAAAACATATCCTCTACTACACATATGTTCGACATACTTGTAAAATTAGTGATCCTCAAACTTGGCACAATATACTCCATTGGCATTGCAGCTTCTTGTCCATACACCAACTGGAAAGGAATTTTTCGTGTCAATTTCTTGCACCTTGTTCTATAAGCCTGTAAAAATGCAAGAACCTTCAAATCCCAATTATCATGGTTCACATTATAGATCTTAGTCAAAGCATGTTCCAGTATTTTGTTGGAAGCTTCAATAGTCTCATTAGCTTGTGTATGATATGGGGTACTCTTTCAATGGTAGATATGAAATTCTTGTGTGAGTGCTTCAATTGTCTTATTACAAAGTGAGCTCCTTGATCACTCAATAACACTCAAGGGCACCCAAATATTGTGACTACATTTTCAAATAAGAATTATGTAGTCGTTGCAGCACTATAGTCTTTAACAAGTGCATATTTAACCCATATAGTCAGATAGTATGTCGTAGTGATAATATACTGCACTCCCATCCTCTTTGTTGGAGGGTCTATTCGTCCCATGAAATCAGCCTCCCATTTATCAAAGGTTTACAATGTCACTTGTGGCATTAATGGCATCTCGTCCCTCCTATATGGATTCCCAATTATTTGGTAGACATCGAAATGTGGGCCACCACAGACCTTCCCTTAAAAATGTATGTGTTGTGGTTTTTCCTGCGTAGTGAGCTACTACAACTTTGTCAAGAGCTTCGGCCAAAATCATAGGACACTCCTGTTCTATAACAGTGATACAAAATCTCATATGGACATATATTGTATAAATGGCCCACTATCATATGATAATCAATAGATTTGACAACTAATTGTTTCTTTTGTGTTGTTGTATACCCTTCTGGTGCCATTCCTATAGTCATAAAATTCACATTATCTTTGAAGTATTCATCTACCATTTTTCCTGAAAAGAGTTATGCATCTTGGAGGTTTTCATCTAAGTTGAATGGTTCTTGTCCTATCTCCAACCTTGAAACATGGTCAATCCCTGCATTCAACCTTCCTAGCTTGACTACAATTTAAAAAGCATACTCATGGTAATTCAAAGAAGAGTGATTTGTATACATTTTAAAGTGACCCCTAACAGATAGTTCCTAAACTTTTGCAGAGCATACACCATAGACAGACCTTATCTTTCTATCGTAGTGTGATTTTTCTCTGTTGTCAACAATTTTATACTAGTAAATGCAATTGGATGATCAATAGAGCCCTCAGCTGGTTGAGTAATAACTATTCCCAGAGAAATCGACGATGCATCAACATGCACATGGGATTATTTTCATTGATCAGGGAATATTAAAATAGGTGTTGTCACCATATTCTTCTTAAATGTGTCAAGGCTTTGCTAACCCTCCTCATTCCACTATAACTTGACATATTTCTTCAATTATTTTTTCCATGGGGTTGTGATCTGAGCATACCCTCTTATAAACTTCTGGTAGTATCAAGTATGCCCCAAAGTGGTTCTCAACTATTGAACTGATGTTGGTGGAGGAAAATACACTATAATGGCAATATTCACACGATCCATCGACAATCCTTGTTTACAAACCACATTGTTGTTCAAGAGAATACAACCTTAAAACCTAGGGTCTCTGAGGTTACCAACGTACTAAATAAACTTGCAGACAATCGGCCATTTCATAATTTTATAGAGAAACATGGAAGAAATTAAACATACCTTATTTATGACGGTCGATCCTAGCTTTCTTATTCACTTCAAATTACTTCCACAGATTCCAGGGAATCTCCAACACTTGCAAAGAGCAAGGCCTTTCTTGCAATATCTTATATATTATATAGATGATCAATGAAATAACATGCTTGCAATGAAATGATAAGACAATTCATAAATCATAATACATAAGAGTACAAAGACATAACATTGGAAGAAAGACTATATTTATTAATAAACAAGTGAGGTGAGATTACAACCAACATATGAGACAAGTTCTCCTCTGCTATCGAAGGACATTGAGTTCTACTGCTCCAAGATATCTAAAGGCAAACCACCAGGATAAATTTTCTCTAAAATTCATGATGATTAGCCTCAACCCCTACCCTCTATTTATACATGAGGAAAGAGAGAGGTTACAAAGATTGAGATGGTTGGGGAAGTTGGGATATTTATGATTAAGGACCCAAATGTCCTCTACTAATCATGTTTATATTTTTTAAATTTGGATTAAGACATACGCGACTATTAATACTGGCAAGTCATGTATGATACATGACTTTCTTGAGGAGAACCTGTGGGTTTCAACCCTAATCATGTATACGGGAGTTGCAATGTCAATACTCATGTATGATACGCAGGTTGCAATGGAAATAGTCGTGTATTCACCTTAATGGCCATACAAAAAATAGGTCAATATGGTAAAGGAATGATGCATCAAAGGTCATGCCCATCTATAGTGTTTTGGCCACTTCTATCTATTTTTTCCTTTTGTGTACCGACACATTGAGTGTCAGTACTCAGGCGGAAAAGTGACATTTTATCTAATAACAGATGCCCCCTAATGTGTGAGGTCAGAGGGAAGAGATGGCCGAAATACATTACAATGTTTAATATTGGAGAACTCAGTTACCAAGGAAGCAGGGAGGTACCTGAAACAATACATATCAAATTCATATACAAAATCATATCTGAGGATGCCATGTTCAATAAAGTGGAAGACTAGCTCCTTTACAATATTTGACTACATCATATAATATGGGTAACAAGAACGCGTATATTACAAAGGTGGATCGAAGCCACAATATACAATGACGAGTCTTCAAAATCTGGAAGCATTGTTGTTGAACATAACACAATATTGCACAACTTAGGTTATAGAGATTGAACCTAAGGTATTCATCCAAATCCAAAGGAACCAGTACAATCGCTATCACATGAATAGATGAGCTGAAGGCGAACATGGAGAGAACTCAACAGAATGTCAGAAAATGAGTGATGCTAGAAACTAAAGCAAAGGATTTTACCAATAAGGGTAGTGAATCCTAAGGTAACATCATCAAAACTCTAGGTCATCATCTTCAGGAGATGTTGATGAGAAACCATGATGTGAGGAGGAAGGCAATGAATCCTTCAACAGGTCACAAGAGTGACTAGGAAACGGGATGCGGGAAGGTAAACATAAGGAATTCTTAGAGAGGATGATGATGGGAATAAGGATAACAATCACATAAAAGTACATATCCTTGAACAGTGATCACGACACATAGGTGATCCAAGGCAACTTTTGACTTGCAAATATGACAACTAGACTTATCTGTCATGTAGAAGACATGATCAGATTCTCCCTGTATAAATGAAAAGTGGAGGAGTAAAAACTCAAATTAATAGTTGAGGTGGAAGTGTAAATTGAGACATGAGTATCATAAAGTTCAGAGATTTCTTTGTTCAAGGATGACTTGTTTCCACTATTTATAACCCAAAGAGAGTAATTCGTCCTTATCTTTCTTGTTAAATTTTAACGAGTCAAGGAAAGTCAACTCGAGTCTCTCTTATTTTTTCATAAGCTTGAAGAGGGGAGAGAATAATGCTTGATATTCACTAATTCATGGATTTTACAATCCCAAACTACTACATGCTCGCTGGTGTTTTCCTATTTTGAGAGTCTAAAAAACTTCGAAGAAGACTTTAGGGGGGTGCTTTTCATACAATTTAGTCTCTTGAGGTCGGAAAAGTATAAAACAATCCACAGAAGAATTCTCTTATCTCCTGAAGGACAAAGGTATACCTTCTTTCGTACTTAGTCAACAAGGTCCGAAAAAGGGGTAAACTAATACCAGAATGATGCACCTTCAGAAGCAGTAGATAGCTTGAGTTTAATGAGTGTGAAGGAAGGAAAGATCACTCGGAAAGATCCATTTGATTACTAGAAATGGGGCTTACAACATTAAACACGATGCTTTGTTTTTTAGGTTTTGCGATCATGGAAAATACATAAAGTACGCTCAGAATCTTTTTCATGTTTGGATCTAGAGCACGAAAAAGAGAAAAATAAGCTCATATTGGGTGTTCCTTTTCCATAATTTTAGTCCTTCAAGTCTAGAAAAGTGATAAACCTATGCCTGAAGATACTCTTCTCAATTTCGTAGAAAAGAGAGTATTCCTTTCGCATAAATAATCTGCATGGTCCAAGAAAGAGATAACTTACCACCAATGTAGATTCTCGTTCACTTATTCTTAACGAGTCTGAATGAACAAGTTTACTCAGCAGTCTAGTCTATTTTGAGTAGTCAAACCAAGGCCTAAAGAAAACTCCATGAGTGTGGGGAGCCTTATAAACAGGGATAGCTCATAAAACGATGCAAATTGAGGCTCATTTTGTCATGAAAAACAACTAAGAAGGCTCCCACAAACCTAACACAACTGCAGCATGGGTACCAGAAAGGAAATAAAGTGTTCTAAACTAGAGTACCCATGAGAAGGAGGCCCTATCCATGGAAGAACAACTATGTGTACAAGGTAAAAGTATTTTGACACCATAGTTCATGGATGAAAAGTGATCCTAGGGTTTAATGACGGATAAGGTATATAAGAGCAAAGTCAGCAATGAGGACCAAATCCTACCCTATATGTAATGGAAAAAATATTTTTAATGATCTCAGACCTATTGTAGTTAGCAAAAAACCATGGTATTAGTCCATACACTAAAAATTGATTTTAAACTATAGAAAATGGGTCAAACATTTGAAATTTTTGCTATAAATAGATAATAAAAAAACCCAAAATAGACATACCATTCAGAAAATTACTAAATTTGGCAAGTTTTACCTCCATACTTTAGTTGATCACCAGGGACAAACCACTGTACCAAATCCAATTCTGCAAGTTGCAGGTTGGTTGTCTCTCCTTTCTCCTTTTCTCTATCCCTTGAATTTTTAATTTTAGTGGAAAATTTTATGTTTTTGTGCATTCCCTAAAAATATTACACAGCATACGTGGGTATTTTTCATAGCAGTCATGTATACATGTTTTATACATGAGTTTCTACACTACAACCCATGTATGCCACGCGTTGTGGTGAAAGCACAGTCGCATATGCTGCATGACTTGTGAAAAAATAAAAAAATGTCCAAAACCAAAAGAAATTGATGGGTTCTAATGATTGAATGTGGTCTTTGGGTAGGTACAAAATGGTTTTGGAGTGGACAGAGAGAGAACATGAAGATATGGATCAAGAGGCAATGCGGGATGCCCCAACTTTGCAAGCATTGCAACAATGTGGATTGCTAAAATTCTACTGCACATCCAACATGAGGGCCAATATCTATCTTTTAGAGACTCTTATAGGCTATTGGGACCATGACCTTGGTATTTTTTATCTACAAGGACAGATATTTGGGATCACCGTAGAAGACATTTATTTCATTACATGTCTCCCCATCAAAGTCGCCAGTTCTGTTTTTCAAGAGAATATAACCTTATAACCTAGGGTCTTTGGGGTTACCAATGTACTAAATAAACTTGCAGACAATCAACCATTTCAAAATTTGATAGAGAAACATGGAAGAAATTAGTAATACCTTATTTATGACAATTGATCCTAGCTTTATTCTTCACTTCAAATTACTTCCACAGCTTTTTGGGAATCTCCAACGCCTGCAAAGAGAAAGACATTTCCTGCAATATCTTATATATTATATATATGATCAATGAAATAACATGCTTGCAATGAAATGACAAGACAATTCATAAATTATAATACATAAGAGTACAAATACAAAACATTGGAAGAAAGACTCTCTTTATTAATAAATAAGTGAGGTGATATTACAACCAACATCTGAGACAAGTGCTCCTTTGCTAGCCAAGGAAACTGAGTTTTGCTTCTCCAAGATATCTCAAGGCAAACCACCATCATAACTTTTCTCTAAAATTCATGATGATTAGCCTCAACCCCTACCCTCTATTTATAAATGAGGAAAGAGAGAGGTTACAAAGGTTGAGATAGTTGGGCAAGTTGGGATAGTTATGATTAAGGACCCAACTGTCCTCAACTAATCATGTTTATATGTTTTTAACTATGTATTAAGGCATACGTGACTATTAATACTAGTAGGTCACATATGATACGTGACTTTCTTAACGGCAACCCACGGGTTTCAACCCTAATCATGTATACGCAAGTTTCAATGTCAATACTCGTGTATGATACGCGGGTTGCAATGGAAATAGTCACGTATTCACCTTAATGGCAATACAAAAAATAGGTCAAGCTGGTAAAGGAATGATGCATCAAAGGTCATGCCCATCTATATTGTTTTGGCCACTTCTATCCATTTTTTCCTTTTGTGTACTGATACATTGAGTGTCAATACTCAAACAGAGAAGTGCCATTTTACATGATAACACACATGGACCAACAATATTCCAAATGGAGCACAAAAATACACTTCTTCAAATGTAATGATATATGATATTTCTTATAGATATCTAACATCAACCTTAAACTTTGTATATGGTTCTTCAATAATCCTTAGACTATCCAATAATTTGGTAGACCTCCAAAAATTTGTGAATAAACTCTTTAAATCCTACGACAACTACTCTAGATAAAATAGTAGGGGAATTCTTTAAACCAAATGGCATTACTGTGTACAGATATTGATCCCACTCCATTTCAAAAGTTGTCTTATGTCAATCTTCCTTAGCAATCTTGATTTGATGATATCTAGAAAAGGAATCAGTAAATGAATTCACTTCTGGACCTCAACATTTTCTAACACTTCATCTGTGAATGTTGTAGGTAAAGGGTCATGTAGACATGCGTGGTTCAACTTTCTCAAGTCAACACAAATTCAGACTTCACCAATATTTTTATCTAACACCACCATTGGGGTAATCTAATCAGACTCTTAGACGGGATCAATAATGCCCGCATCTAACATTTTGTCAAACTCTACCTTGACCTTCTCTTTATATATCAAGTTCAATTTGTACGGCTTATGTTTAATAATTTTTTCATCAAGCATCAATGGGATCTTACTCTCTCCTAATTCACCAGCAATACCCTTCATCTATGAAAATTTTGTGGGAAATAAATCAGTGATTTTCCCTACTATTGTATCATCCCAGTAATCCCCAATATTAGCAAACTTAAAATTTTCAGTGGAACCAATGTTTACCTTCCTTTTCTTCAAAGGTTTCAAGAAATTATTAGATAGGATCTTTGAGTCTCCCAAATCTCGACTTCCTTAAATTTATGGGATGTGCACATCTCTTGGATCATCATTATCTAGTTCTCCTTTAACATTGTAGCATTTCATCACATGTTCAGGCGTCGCAGCCCACTATAGTATATTAGGTGTAGGTACTAGTACTTCTTCAAAATATTTTCTTTAATAACTTGGAGTGTCACATCCACTATTGGGCTCTCATCTTCATAATTAAATTTTCATCTGAATTTCATATAAAAATATTCACATTCTGAGGTACCTCATCGTAGCTCCAGCACTATGTACCAATTCCTCGATATTGTATCCATTGTGTGGATGAACATATGAACCCATTCTTGCTTCGGAATGTTCCTCCATATCATAGTACAAGATACCAAATGGTAATCAAGACTAGTCATACCATTACAGTGTCCCCCATCATATGTAATTCCTTCACCAAAATGTATTTCTAGAAGTATTTTGCACTACGACCAAACCTCTATGTTTGCATTATGGCTAGCCCACCATCCGGTTGGAGTATCCTTCATATCTACATCTAATGCTAGTAATTGATCTTTCTAAGGAACTTTAACTTCAAAATCAATAAGAAAATAATTCAAATTTGGTAACCCATCATAAGTAGGAAGATCACATACCTCTTTCCCAACCCGACACAATGACTTTCTAATGCATTTCAACTTCCTTGCTAAGACTTCATGTAGCCTATTCTACCAATTTTCTAGAGCTTCGCCATAATCTGATAAACACAAATTAACACTCTACTAGCTCAAGGTACCATATGTTGTAGGATTGGCATAATCATCCATTCTGGAAGGAATTTTCTAAATGTTCTCCAATTCGTGAGCATCATAATCCTCCCTAACCGGTTAGACATACCTTTGGCCCTCCAAAAGATCTAAAGGTGTGACAACCCTGATATCTCCATTTCAAATATCAGCAATCTTTTCTTAAAATTTATGATAGTTTAGTTCTCCATTGCCCAATCTATAACCAAGCAATGCAGGATATGTGTTGGTATCATTGACAATTTCTATAACATAAAAAATTGTAAAAGTTTATAGTCCCTCCACTTCGACAATGATACCCACCATTCTCATCCAATCAGAATTACTTTCTACTAATTTTCCAACCTCAGTTGAACAACTGACCATACCAACTTTACTTTTCCTATATTCTCCCAAGTTTGCTTATTAATAGTATTCACATCATATCCCATATCAAGAATGACAAAATCCATGTCATAATCCCCAATCTATGCACTAAGTCATAATTCCCTCCCAGTTTTTATCTTCTTTTGCAGATGATTGACAACCCTTTCCTACCTAGGTTCTCTTTCTGACTCATCAAGTAAAATATGCAATTCCTTTAATGCATCTTCATCTTTAATTAAATCTAGAAAACTCTTTAGAAAAAAATTTAATGCACTTACTTGACCTAGAGGTTTTTTTGGAACAGATTGGTCGAAGTGGGGAGGCATATCATATAAAGGGACTTCATTGTATACTAGGGGTGGAGCAGATGTCGATGCTCCCATTTTTCTTGGCATGAGTCCATCTCTATATTCCAATAAAAAATCATTTTACTTCTAGACATTGAATGGTAGTGGTCGATGCACAACTTGTATGGCTCTTGGGTTCCACTGGTTGTTATAAATTCCTCTATCATCTCCTGTCACGTCTCCAATTCTTGTGACTACAATGACTATTGGTTTATTCTGACTTGGTTCAGCTGATATCTTCGAAACGTTCTAGTTTTGATTCTGATTCTTGTTAGCTTTCACTTGTCACTTCACTGTGATTTTTGGGAAGTATTCAATGGTATGATCTAGCACTTTACAATATGAGCATGTTGAACGTGGACTCTGAAAATCCCTTGCAAAGTATCATGGATGACCACAATTGTAACAAATTACATGACTCTACCTCAACTGAATCCTCCTCATCCACGTCCACGAAATCCACCTCACAGCTAGTTAAATTGTGCACCGCTTCCTTCATATTTCTCCTCCCCTTTCATTATATAAGTATATGTTGTGCATTCTATGAGTAACAAATATGCTTGACAATCTTTTTCATCGTTCCCTGTCAGTCTATATAATTTACAAAATAAGTTATGGGGAGTACTTACGAGTAATTAGCACTCTACAGGTCTATGTCCTCTTGTCTTATATATTCTACACTAGGATCTAGTTGTGTGGTTTAGAGTATTTGGGGATCTTGTAGCTATATAGTCCTGGAGCACGGGGAATTAATCCTTATGATTCCCCTCTATGTTTCATCGTGTACAAAAAACTTATTCCCTTATTTGTTTCTCATTTTTGATATCCTAAATATGCAACGACAAATTGTCTAGGTGCAACTAGATCTGAGCCATTCCCACACCAATTTATTTGAGTGATGATGCCTCCATATTCATAGCGAGATCTAGAACCTCAGTATGTGGCACAATATTTTGTTTCATCAATGGTACTTGGATATGTGGTATCAAGGATACTATGAACCACTTCTTATGTTGAACATCAAACATCTAAAAACTCGCACAATCCATCAGTATTTTAAACCGCTGGTCAAAGTCCCATACAAATTCAGTTGGTAACTGCTTTATTTCCTTCAACTCAGTGATGCACTGCGACTCAAACTTCGACTTTATAAATTCATATTTTAGACAAGAAATAATTTCTACTAACGTCTTTAGTGGTGATCTGATCACCACATTGGAAAATTTCATAAATCAATCTAGAGTGTGACCAGCTAAAATTCGTAATTAGTTGTACTCCTTTCACATCGTCATCTTATACTTGCTTAATAGTCCATACTACATCACATAAAAGACAATGTTTCTCTATATCTTCTGACCCATTCGCATGAAAAATTGGTACTTTTATATCGTCCCTGACCATCCTGCTTCAAGGAGGTACTGATTGACTTGACATTAAAGGAGCAACATTTGGAATCTTACTACTTGGTGAAGTACTATTTTGACTGCTACCACTATGGTTACTTATTTGTTTCAACTATGACGAACCATTATCTCTTACCTCATTTTGTGAAGATTCGCATGAGGTTGTGGATATGTCATAGTAAATGGTCTAACATGGATCAGCAGGTTCTTCTTCTAAAATGAGATGGTATTCTTCCTCTTTATCATCCTCCCGATCATAAGATCCTTCCTCGAGCTATGATATTGGTTCATAGTTGCGTCCTTCAATCACAATACAACTCTCTCTCCTTGCCATATTTATCATTCTCTTGTTCAACCAAAATATTTTTCCACTTCATAGAAACCCACACTCTCCATCTATCTCACTCTCTTCTCCTCTTATCATCCCAACTTATCTCATACATTTTCCCAGAGATTCCTCTAGTCGACACCCATATCTACTGTGTAAAACTGATTTACTCGTCATAATTCATCCTAAAAATCCCTTTTTTATAAAGCACCATTTTAATCCACAAGTTCAAATATTTCAAACACTTACCTCACAGTCCCTTGAATAATTCTCTTTTTTTTGTGTTGTAGGACTTTAGAGTATTTACGACAAACTCGGTAATTTACCCCTCCAATATATTATCCATCCAATAATTGAAAATGCAAGATATCTTATTGTTGACACTTTTGAGGGTCTAGATTAACTTAGGTGTCTAAACCTTGGGATCACCTCCATGAAAATACCTCTTTTGGAATGTTAACCTTGACAACTACTCAGTTAATATGGTATAAAACTCGATGAATAAAAGTTTATGAATGTTTGAATAAACATACCTACCTAGCCACTATTCCCAGTTAAGTTGTATATCTCTAATATTTTCTTGAGTGAATTCCCTCAGCTTCCAGTCAACCCAGTCCTCGATCTCAGGATTGGTTGGGTGCCACATCCCTGATCGACACAAAACAAGGTCATGACAATGGAACCATTCGTTGGCGCAATTCTACTTCAACCCAAGTTTACCAAAACACTCACACCAACAAACCCTAAGATGTAGGCCCTTTTGGCATCTCCTGTGGCCAGATGAAGTCTCACCTAAGGTACCAAAGGGAACTGCAAGAAATAGTTTTCTGCAATAGGGAAGGGGAGCAATCCAACATCCATAATACTTAACATAACATAGTTTAAACAAGTCAAAAAATACGAAAGATTACAAATATTCCACGCATAATACTTTTCCGCAACATGCATTCATTATTAACTATGCAATGTCTGAGTTATTCTTAAAGCTTCATCATCAAACAACATTTTTTCATTAATAGGCATAAGTAAATAATACAACACAACACAACACAACATATTACACATACACATTGAACACCATGATTTTTACATGGAAACCCAATATTTGGGAATAACAAAATTGTTTTTCTTATTAATGATTAGCAGTAAATAAATGCTTCATGTCTGCACACACAAACTACATATCGTTATCACCTCATGTGACTCTAACATACAACATCCTCATAATATATAACTTTGCAGCAAATAAATTCGACACAAAACAAAAACTCTTCATACTTTCTTTCTAGCTAACTAGGTAACTAAGTAACCCCAAAAATCCAACCCATTACATATATATGTAGGATTTTCAATGGCCCAAACCCCATTCCCACTACTTAGACTTAATAAAGTAAGTGGAAAAAATTGTAACCATTTCCTAACTCCATAGTTTGACATCTTCACAACGACCATCTTCCTTATTTATCGACCACTTCGACAGAGTTGACCCTGCTTTAGCGGACCACTTGGTTATAACCCTCACCAAAATTGTTTTCTCAAATTGTACCAAAACTTTCTAGGGCCAACAATTCCAAGGGAATAAATAAAAGAAATAGATATCAAAAATTAATAAAGTTGATGGAATGGATAGGAAGGAAAAATATAAATTAAAGAATTAATTGTAATATAAAATATAACATTATATTAAATAATAATAATAATAGATTAAAATAATGACAATAGATTACAAAATAAATAAGGATATAATCATTATTGTATAGACTAAAAATTAAGACTAGGGTATAAAATGAGTAAGGTAAGACAAAAATAGAAAATTATAAATTATAAATGATTTAGGAATTCAAGTTAAAAATAATTTTGAAGGTCATAGGAATATAGAAATAACAAGGAAAAGTGAGGAGGGGAGTAGATCAAAAGGCACAATATTTGGGTGTAAATATGTAAAAAAATATGAACAAAGGAGGGGATATGATTAAAAGGGGGAAGGGAGGGATTTTGGGAAGGACAAAGGACCCAAGATAAAAATGAAGAATGGAGGGAAGAAGAGATATAGTGGATAAGATGGTATATTAAGGGTTTCCATGTTTGACTTAGTTTAAAACATCTTCATAATTAAAACTATTCGGGATATTTTATATTTCTTGACCTTCCGTAATAAGGTAAGAGAATAATGGGAGGTTGAAGAAAGAATTTGGTTTGATCAAAATAGATGAGATGTTTGGTGTTAAATGATTTATCTATTATAGCCGACTTGTTGAGGTGATTATTATTAGTATCTTCAATGTGTCCTTTAAGATAAGTAGGAATGCATTTTTCAATCTATATGATGTAGGTTTTCCCTTAGGAACAAGGAATTTGGTAGACCCATTAGGAGAGAATAGGTCTAGACTTGTATTTAACACTCTTAAAAAGTTGTTTAAGATTTCTAAGATGTTTGAAACTAGCACGTGAATTATTATACAAATATCCTTACATTTAATCGGCAATTGGATTCTTCAATAAATTCATGGAAAATCAACAAGCAAGGAGTAAATTTGAACCGACTAAACGAACGAAAAATATTGGAATGTCAATCCAAACTTAACTAATCGAAAAAATATAAAAAGAAGTCGCATAACAAAGGACATACAAATGGACATAAGACAATAGTACGAGTCACATGAAGAAGCAGACAACAAAGTAAAAAGTACAATGGAGTGACAAACAAAAGCAAGAAAATTAGTTGAATTTGGAAATGAATTGACTCATCCTAGTAAGTAGGTCGATGGGAAGCTGATGGGTCAAATCACCAGTTGAAACTTGCAATTAATACGTGACTTTAATGAATCATATCATTAGAAATACCAACACATCCACAAAATGAAATTGCCTATAAATATGCACTAATCCATATGTAAAAGCATCGAACTTGTTTATAAGGAAAGAATTTCTAGCATAGAAGATAAATGAAAGCATAGTTAATATGATTCCACAAGTAAATACACCAAAAATATGGAACTTAAAATAAGAGGGGCTATTTCACATAGCCCTAAAACCAAATCAAAGATTGTTAAACCTAGAACTAAAAATATTAATGATAAATAATCAGTAACCAAAGACGGATCTAGAAGCCATTATGGACATAATTTTCTAATCAAAGATAGAGGAAATTGATTGGTCCAAACATTGGTAGAAATACAGGAGTTGGGAAATAGTCGGGGTAAAATAGAGAGATGAAACATCAATGTTGTAGAAAGGGAAGATCAAGTAATATCTAAGTGGCACTTAATCAAAGGATTTAAAGGTTGGAAAGAAGAGGTGGTAAATTTTATAATAAGTCGAGTACCATGGTGAAAATATCTAGCTGGATGAACTAATTTCCTTTATACTACGATTAATTAGTCATATCACGAGATTTCCAAAAGTAGGAGACCCTATCCCCTAGATAACTAAAAAGTGGAATATATAGAGATTTTTACATGGACCATTACTGCAAAGAACACAAAGGGTTTGGTGGTAATACAAGTAAAATAAGACCACATAAAATGGACCTATATCATAGTTTCCATTTTCCTGATTAGATTTCTTGGGCATCTAATGTAAAATTAAACATGCTAGACGTTATTGGTCGAATAGTCAAATAAGTTATAGTTTATAACTAGCCAAATCATGTAGTGGAAATTCTGAAGACTAAATGAAAAGAGTGCCAAGATCGAATCAAAGAAAAAATATATCCATCTATGATAATTTGGATAGAAATGACATAGGTGAGCCCAGTGATACAAACTACATTTATCTTCCCTAATACATCGACCATGTGGAAGTACCAATGCTTCTCATTGAAGTGGAAGGGTCGAATAGAAATCCCAACCGCGCAAGTTATGTTTGAAGAATGGTTCAAGTCTATGAAAGAGACCTAAAATAGATGGATGTTGGGAAATTTAATATTCTTTACATGTGGATCGACTAGGAAATTCGATAGTCAAATGGAATAGGTCAATTGGAGTCAAAGGAAATAGATGGTAGAAGTATGGTTGTCCAACCTACAAGAATAATTTGTTTGGTTGAAGGCAAACAACTTGATCGATGGGAAGTCAATGGAACAACCAAAAGGATCAATGATCAATCGATTGAAGTTGACCCAGTCAAGTCAACTATAACAAAATAACCAAAAGTTCTTAGGAAGTTATGGATTGTCATTAATGAGAATTTGTTTTTATTGCATCTATAAATAAGATGTAATGGCCATGCATGATGTGTTGTAACGTAAGAATATATTGTGAGGGGTATAGTGTGTAACAATTCATGGTTGTAAACACCTATTTTTGGTGTAGCAAGTCATGGTTGTAAACACCTATTTATGAGTGTTTCATTAATAGATGAGATAAAATCTAAATGGTTTTTTGCTTTTCCATAGATAAGGTTTCCAGGGTAATTTATGAGTTATGTGTCGATGTTTTTGTGTGTCATTATTTATATTCTAATTTGTTTAACTATATGAATCAATTTTCAAACATCTTGTAATCGGTACTAAGAACCAACAGTTGGTATCAGAGCTATATTTAGCTGCAGGGGTATGCCTTTGTTACTGAGGGTTTTAGTTTGTCCTTGGATCTAGGAGAATACCTATTGCAGTGGAAGTCATCAAAGATATTGGTTCATTTTTAGAATGGATAACACGTTGAGGATAGAAATAAAAAAATTTAAAGGGAAAAAAATTTATCCTTGGAATCTTAAGATGGAGTGTCTCCTTATAGGTCGGGAACCATGGATTGAAATCTACCCAAGAATGAACTTGGTTAGTAAGTAAAAGGAATGCTAGTAAAATATTGACAAAAAGGAAAGGAGTACTATATAAATTTTTGTAGCAAACTATGTATTGATGAATGTGTCTCAAGAGAAGACACTACAAAGAAGCTATGGGAAAAGTTGGGGAACTTGTACCAATCAAAATATTTGGTTAACAAGTTTTTTGTTTGAAAATAGTTTTATCTTTTGAGAATGGGAAATGTGACTTAGTTACAGAGCACCTGAATGTGTTCAACAATGTTATCATTCAGTTTTTTCCAGTGAATATAAAAATCACCGAGGGAAAATGCATTAGTCTATTTTGTTCTTTTCCATATTTCTGGGATAGCCTGGTCATTGCTATTGGAAGCAATAGTAGCACATTGAATATTAACGATGTGGTCACATATCTATTTTTTGAACAAATGAGATGAAAGAACATGGAAGGTTCGGCCCATGAGTCCTTGATAGTAAGAGTTCGATCGATAGAAAGAGAAAAAGGAAAAACCTCTAGTAGAAGATCAAATCCAAGGGGTAGCTCTAAGAACATATCCCTTGGTCCAACAACAAAAACCTGTTGGTGATGCAGTAAAGTCAAGAATTATCTATGGAATTGTAATTCAATGAAATTCAAGAGGGGAAAGGGTACCAACAAAGTTCATTCAGTTGATGGTAAGTATTCATGAGAGGAAAAAGGTGATGTGTATTTGTCCTCCACAAGTACACAGTCAGATAAAGACTCTTCATTGATTGAATCCAATACATGATATCATATGACACCACGTAGATATTGGTTCTATGAGTATGAGAAGATCGATTATGGTGATGTAATATTGGGATATGAATCACCAAGAAATATATTCAAGTGAGGTAAAGTTCGAATGAAGTTGAAACACGGAAGAAAATGAACACTTCTAGGAATACTACACATCCCAGGTTTGGATTGAAACCTTATCTTGATAAGTAATATGGGGAATTCAAGAGTATAGTTTGTATTTGAGAAATATAAGTACAAAATGGTGCAAGGACTAATGGTGTTGATGAGAGGTGTTCAGACGGGAACCCTATACAAACTATTAGGAAGAAAAGACATCAAGGAAAGTGCTAATGTGGTTTGTTCTAAATCCAATGGAACATCTACTTCTCTAGTTGACTCGACCATGTTGTGGAATCAATGGATGGGACATATAGATGAAAAAGGTATTTATGCACAGTAAAGGTATGGTCGAAGGTCTTCCTAATTGTCCTCAAGAATTAGACTTATTTGAACATTGTATTTATGGAAAACATAATCATGTAAGATTCTCATTCGGTGCTACTAGGGCTAAGGAAATACTGATATTAATACATAGTGATGTGTTTAGACATATGTTGGTTCCTTCACTCAGAGGATATTAGTATTATGTTTCTTTAATAGATGGTTTCTCCATAAAGACATGGTTGTAATTTTTTAGGAAGAAATCAGAGGTTTTTGAGAAGTTTCAAAAGTTCAAAGATCTTATGGAGAATCAGACTGGTAAAAAGATATAGGTGATGAGAACTGATAACGAAGGTGAATTCTATGGAAAAATTTTTAACCATTTATATATACATCATGGTATAGATCGAAAAACAATATCCATACATGCCTCAATAGAACGAAGTTTCTGAAAGAATGGATAGAATTTTTATGGAGAAAGCGAGCAACATGCTTAGTGGTGCAGGTGTTGCACAAGAATTCTAGGCATAGGTAGTCAACATGGAATGTTACCTAGTGAATAGGTTGTCATCTATGGATCTAGTCATGAAGACTCCATATGAGGCATTTCTAGAATATTTGGGTGTGATGGATTTGTACATGTCCCAAAGGAGAAAAGAACAAATATCGACAACAAGTTAGAGAAATGCATATTCAGCAAGTACAAGGATGGAGTGAAAAGGTATAAGTTATGGAACACAGTGATGAGGAAGGAAGTTTATGGTCGATATGTGATCTTCATAGAAGCTGGAAGCACTTCTAGGAATTAATATTTAAAAAAGAAAACCTAGAAAATTAAGAGTTGGAAATGAACGATGAAATTCTGGATTCAGGAGAGTCGATTGAATCCAATGAAGAGGTGGAACAATATAATATAGATGCTAGGAGATATGGTAGAGAAAGGAAACAAGAAGAAAGGTATAGTCCACTTTTGAAGGAAGATTGGAGACCTGTATAGGTTTTGAATCTACTCGACATGTTTCGGACTCAAGAGTCGAGTCAGTCATGAGGAGAAAGAATGCCTCATTGGGATATGAGGGATCTCATTTCAACAAATAGGTTACAATTTACCAATTATACTTAGCCGACCTAACATTAGTAATTATTAAATGTGAATAATAAATGTTTAATACATAAAGCTTAAAAAATTTAGTAATTAATCATAAATAATTATTTAATAATAATCATTTATAGTTAATACCTAATAATGATTATTAGTTTATTATTAATAATAATTGATTGATTTTTGTTATTTTAATAATTATTAGATTACTTTGATATTGCATTATCTTCACTAGATACTTGATTTTCACTTTGTTATTGTATTATCTTCAATAGACGACGATCCTGGGTCAGTAAAGGAAGCAATCAAATTGACATAAGGTATACTCTGGAAAAGGATATGGAAGAAGAAATGGAGTCCTTGAAGAAGAATGAAACGTGGGATCTAGTCACATTAACATATGGAAGGAAACTCGTCAGTAGTAAGTGGGTGTTCAAGAAAAAGTTGAATGCAACAAGTCAAGTTGCAAAGTACAAGGATTGACTGGTGGCGAAAGGGTATTCTCAAGTCAAAGAAGTCAACTTTGATGAAATTTTCTCACATGCTGCTAAACTAACTTTCTTAAGGTTAATAATGCCTTTAGCTACAACATTTGATCTTGATATAGAACAGATGGATGTAAAGACAACTTTTCTTCATGGTGATCTTGAAGAATAAATCTACATGAAGCATCTTGAAGGGTTTATGGTGGATGGAGAAAAATATCCTGTCTGTAAGCTCAAGAAGTCCCTCTATGGTCTAAATATATATCCTAGGATGTGGTATCAAAATTTCAATATGTATATACAGCAGTTGGGGTTTGTGAGAAATCAAGTTAATCACTGTGTGTATGGAAAGAAATTTGTTGATAACTTTATGTATGTGATTTTCTATGTCGATGGCATGATCTTGGTTGGGAATAACATGGGTTTTATGAAGGAGATAAAACTGTATTTATCCTCCAAGTTCGACATGAAGGATTACGGAGCAACAAATTTCATTCTTGGAATGAAAATAAAGAGAGAACGAGTAGGTAGAAGGAATTGGTTAAGTCAAAGAAAATAGGTTGAGACAATTACGAAATGTTTCAACATGCATGAGAGTGGACTAGTTAAGGTGACTATTCCTATGGGAGTTAATCTATGTGTTGAACAATATCCTAATACACAAGAAGAAAAGGAGTACATTTTATGTGTGCCTTATGATAGTGATGTATGGATTCTAATGTATCTTATGTTATGTACATGACCAGATATTTCCCATGCAATGGGAGTATTGAGCAGGTATATGTCAATATATAGAAAAGACCATTGGACCACAGTCAAGAGATTATTCAGGTATCTACGTGGCACGATAGATATTGCAATCTGTTATGGAGGAGATTCTGACATAACACAAAAATAAACATATATGTTTTTCTCGACTCCAATTGGATTGGAGACATTGATCGTAGATGATCGATCAATGGATATGTGTTTAATATATTCGGTGGAGCAGTTAGTTGGATGAGTAGAAGGTAGTTGCACTATCAACTACTGAGGTTGAATACATGGAACCTACTCATGCATGCAAGGTATTTACTTGGTTGCAGAGGTTGTGTTTAGATGTTGGGTTTGGGAAAAATGTTGTTAGGTTAGATTATGATAGTCAAAGTGGAATCTTCCTATCAAAGAATCAAGCATATCATTCGAAGATGAAACACATTAATGTTCAACACCATTTTGTAAGGGAGATGGTAGAGAACTAGAAGGTGTTACTGGAAAAGATAGACATCGTGAAAAATATTACAGACTCATTGACCATGTCGGTAAGAATAGAGAATTTTTCCTAGTGTAGGGAAACGATGGGCTTGTTAGCGATGCTTGAGTAAATTGAAGTACTGAATATCCTTTTTATGCAAAGAAGAAAAAAAGTGTGAGAATGTTGGGAATGTTATATTATTTGCATGTGGGTCTATTGAAAAAGTCAATAGTCGATTGGAATAGGTCGACTGGAATAGAAGGTGATAGATGGTGGAAGTATGGTCATTTGACTAACTAGAATTAGTTGTTTGATTGAAGGAAAATGATTTGGTCAATGTGAAGTCTACAAAACGACCAAAAGGATCAACGATCAATCGATCGAATTTGACCCAGTCAAGTCGACTATAACAAAATAGCTGAAAGTGGTCAGGAATTGATGGATTGCCATTAATGATTAATTTTCTGTATTGCATCTATAAATAAGATGGAATGGCTATGCATGATCTATTGTATTGTAATCATATACTATGAGAAGTATAGTGTGTAACGTGATCATGTAATAGAGTGTGATTTGTGGTTTAGAAATTCATGGTTGTAAACACCTATTTTTTATTGTTTAATTAATATATGAGCTACAAGCTCACTTGTTTGTTGGTTTTCTTGAGATCGGATCTCTAGGTTAATTTATGTGTTATGTGTCGATGTTTTTGTGTGCCATTTTTTATATGTTAATGTCTTTAATTATATGAACCAAATTGCAAACCTATTGTAATCTATATTAAGAACCCAACAATGGAGATTTCCATAGTGAATCAAAAGAAATATTCCTCAATTAGTTCACATTCAGTTGGGCCTCAACTTCAAAAAAATATGGTATGCAAATGGAAGAGAATGTGAACTCATTGAGCTTGAATATTTTCCATCAGTCAACAAAGTTTTTCAATAAATATCAAGACAAACAAATACCAAGTACATAGTTCCTCCATTAGCCAAACGACCAATTACACAGGTAGTTACCCTCTTATGGAATGGAGAAATTGAAGAAGAGATAGAGACTTCAACTTTTACTATCCCATGTGTGCAACAGTTAGGAACTTCAATGAGACTAGTACCAAAGAAGTTGATCAGGACAAATACCAGGACCGAGCAATTTGAAACCAACACGCCCACACAAGAAACTGAAGATAACTTGGAAACCTTAGTATAAGGAGTATACAAAATGACTTTGAGAAACCTCAACTGAAGAAGAAACTATAAGACGTTGGTCATAAAGTACTATCAACAAGAGAAGAAGAAAAAGGGAAGTTCACAAGGGAGCAAACCAAGAAAAAATAACAAGTTTTAAAATCCAATGTGAGTCAAGAATATGTTGAAGGAGTTGAAAAATACAAATATATTATAGTCAAGGTGCTAAAAAATAAAATTACCATTGAAAAGAAACTACAAAACAACATCGAATCCAATAGGAAGAAGAAAGTAGAGTAAGCGACTTAACAGAGAAAAAAAAATTGGGGGCAAAAAATTTACAATAAAAGTGTCGACTCATTTAAGAAAAACAAGGTGAGAACCATGCAAAACCCTATAGACCTCATAAAACTTCCCTCACTATAGGATGCTATGTCAATTGAAGAATAAATGGGTACACAATGGAATTAACAATAGACCCAACTGGAGCAAGCACCAACATATATAGGCCCATTTAATTAGCCTTCGACTAGCCATATTCCAACTAAACAAATGATTGATTACATTCAGACTAAATGACAATTTGACCAAGGTTTGACTGATCAACAATCCTCAACCAAGAAATCACATCAAACTAAAGAACCAATAGCCGACCAAACAAGTAAAGACTATCTAGAGAAGGAAAGAGCAACACAAGGGAAGATGATTAAAATAAAATAAAATAAAAATATAAGGAAACTCAAGAGCAACCATCAAAGACATTAACACCTAATTAGTCAAAACAAGAACAACAATAGATAGAAAAACCACCAACAAAAGAACTATCCCCATATCAGTCATAACAACAAACACAACCACAATAGATAAAACGACAAACACGACATCAACAAACAAAACAACAACAACAAGTAGAGATAAACCAACAATAAAGAGCATCTGGAAAGCTAACCTAGATGCAAAAACCAAGTCAATCCTTTGAACAATTTCCAGTGAGTGATTATGTACAAAGAAGAAGAGGGAAAAATCACAAGTAGAAAAGATAAGAGAAAAATAAAGAAAACTTTTACCAATTTTTTTTATAACATGGAGAATAGTAGGATAGAACAATAGTCGTTTTTTGTTTGGAGGGTGCATTCAATGTAGAGATCCACCAATTATACATGCCAATGACTACAAGAAGGAATTGAAGATGGAGGAGCTCATTGAATAAATTGAAGAAAAGGAGAGGAAAGGAGGAAAAAGTATGCCAGACTTGTAAGGAACATGTTGAACAAGCACTAGGATTGTAATGCCCCATATTTCGGCATTCAGTAATTAAATATATGCTAATTAGCTTAGCATTTTATATCCTTATTATTGTTGGGAATAGTTAGATTGATTAAGGCTATGGCTATGTGAACATGTAGACTATCTATATGTGTAGATAACAGATGGAATTTAATTTTTTTTTTTATGAACATGTTATTTCATTTAAACATGCAAATTGAATGTGGAATATCAATATGTGGATCCTAAATTAGTTTGTACTTTTGATAAAGAACAAGTACAACATACATTGCAAAGGAACTCACATGATTATTTAAATCTCATTTGAATGATATAGATTATCACCTCAAAGAGTTGCTTATATCCATACTTGATATTTATGTTAGGGTGAGATAACCCACATGTTTATTGCCTATTATATAATTATATTCCTCAGTTTCCAAGGGGAACAAGATGTCTTGGACATGAAGAGGATAATGAAGCAATATCAATTTTTCTTTTGACTTAATTGGGAATTTCAAACACTATTATGATCTGTGGGTGAGTATGGTATTGACGGGATGAATAGCATTCCCAAAGTAGTTGTCCAATGACGTTAATATAAGAACAATAATTTCATAGTATGGTTGAGACCTTAGTTCTATCAAGGGGGTGGAGGAATTCCTCGTCGCTTATCCTTCGAAACCTAGAGTTATGGAAGAGTTTTGGTAAGGCAACTAGCAGTTTCGTATAGGGGAAGTGTTATTTTTTCATCATATAAGCTAGCATTATGATCTTAGGATATTTTCACTGAGAGAATAACAACCATAGCAATAAAACATAAGCACATCACAAGAGACAAGAGACACAAAGAGTTTTTCTCATGGAAACCATAAAGGAGAAAACCCCTCAACTTCCTCAGAGATAGAATCAGCACCAAAATAGTAAAATCCCAAAACAGTAAGATGATCTCCCAATAGCAGCAGTCTCTCTCTCTCACACTGAGAGAGCTTCTCCTCTCACTCATGCGCCCCAATGAGTGAGTGTGTGTGTTGCAAGTGAGATAAATAGAGAGGCTCACTCTCTATTTATATTCTTCTGTTCACTCGAAGTGCACTCCAACATGTCAACCTCACTTACTAGAGCTGACATCTCTAGGAGTGTCTAATAACCCTAGTGCCCCACCACTTGTGGGGAATTTTCCTCCTCCGACCAATAGGATGGTAACACAATGGTGGGGACTATTGCCCCGACTTACAATGACTCACCTAGGGTCAACTTCACTAGGATAGTCTAATAACCCAAGGGCCCCACAACTGTGGGGACTTTAACCCTTGACCAATAGGAGGGTTACCCATAATGACTTGACATGACTTTCTCATTATAGAAACTTCCTGGAATAAACATCGGGGTATGACATGACTCAAATACATTACAATACATCCTGGAATGAACATCGAGTTACAATAGATAAGAAATACAAGTGAATACATTCCAAAGTTACAATTACATCAACACTCCCTCTTAACTAGGAAGGTATTCACTCAACACAATTTATCAACACAAGTCTTCTTCTCTGTATCATTTGAATCATCGTCAACTTCTTGTCATCTTCATATTCAAGTCATTTTCATGTTTAGTCATCTTTCATCTGGATCTAGATCATCACTCGATCTGGATCATCGTCACTGGATCATACTCGATCTGGAACATCATCACTAGATCATACTCGATCTGGAACATCACTGGATCATACTCGATCTGAAACATCATCACTAGATCATACTCGATCTGGACCATCACTGGATCTGGATCATCACTCGATCTGGATCATCATCACTGCTAGATCATCTTCACTGGATCTAGATCATCACTCGACTGGATCATCACTGGCTATCATCACTGGTGCTATCTCTTGATTCTTCTTGTCATCAGAACCTCTACAGAGCCAGTCCTTTTTGATACTCAATGTATCATCTCAGAGCTGGTCCTTTTTCATACCAGATGAGGCAGCCACTCAGAGCTAGTCCTTTTTCATACTAGATGAGTCTTCCCAGAGCTAGTCCTTTTTCATACTAGGTAGGGCATCACAAATCTAGTCCTTTTTCATACCAGATGAGGAATCACAGAGCTGGTCCTTTTTCATACCAGATGTGGCAGCTACTCAAAGCTAGTCCTTTTTCATACTAGATGAGCCTCCACAAAGCCAGCCCTTTTTCATGCTGGATGTGTCATCTACATAGAGCTAGTCCTTTTTTATACTAGATGTGTCTTCACAGAGCCAGCCCTTTTTCATGCTGGATGTGGCATCTACATAGAGCTAGTCCTTTTTCATACTAGTTGTGTCTTCACAGAGCCAACCCTTTTTCATGCTGGATGTGGCATCTACACAGAGCTAGTCCTTTTCATACTAGATGTGTCTTCACAGAGCCAGCCCTTTTTCATGCTGGATGTGGCATCTACACAGAGCTAGTCCTTTTTCATACTAGATGTGTCTTCACAGAGCCAGCCCTTTTTCATGCTGGATGTGTCATCTACACAGAGCTAGTCCTTTTTCATACTAGATGAGTCATCACAGAGCTGGTCATTTTTCAAACCAGATGTGGCATCCCCATATACCTGACAATGGAAGGAACCAATCCTCTCACCATGTGACAGCTCTTACATCCGACCATGGAAGGAACCAATCCTTTCACCATGTCGGAATGGCACTGCACTTACATCTGATCATGGAAGGAACCAATCCTCTCACCATGTCAGAATGGCATAGCATGGACACATCACTTCCTCTTGGGAGGAACCTTGATCTAGAGAACACCAAGCTTCTCCCTGAAGTACTCAAACTTCACTTTGGCCATTTCTAGCATAGAATCACATCAGGGCTGATTACGTCCAAGGATAACCCGCGAGCTTCGCCAGGACCAATTACATCCGAGGACAACCTACATGACCGTTTACATCTGAGCAACCTACGAGCTTCACCAGGATTTATACTCGGACAACCTGTCTCACCAGCTATGCTAGAACTCCCTCTTTTGAGAGATCTTGATCTGCATCACAAACTGGAGCTTCACTGCTCCTCTCTGCATCATACCAAAAATGCAAGTCAGATCAATCAAATCAAATAGTAGTTTTCAAAAGAAACATACTACCTCCCAAATCACAAGTGGCAACATCTTTTTCCTCGACTATACTCAGCACCATGCAGGACTCCATCTTGTCAAACCAAGAGATCACACCTGATCTCATACTGAAGTAGCACCTCGAAGTGCTCTTCCTATCAATGGCACTGCCTGTCCAATATGAATCCACATAGCCCTCTAGGTTGATCTTCTGATTCGTATCATACTTGATCCCATACTCAATTGTACCCTTCAGGTACCTCAATGCATGCTTTGCAACCATCAAGTGAACATGTCTCAATGTGTTCACAGCAAGGAAAATATTTGTATCTGTCAGGTACATCAAGGAACAAATCATCTAACGATACATTGTGGCATCAACTGACTCTGATGAAGCAACACTCAATAGCTTCAAGTTCAATTCCATAGGTGTGGCCATAGTCTTGCAGTTCATCATCCCAAACCTCTTCAGGATCTCTACTTCATACTTCCTTTGTCCAAGGAAGATTCCATCTGTACTCTGTCACACCTCCATACCTAGAAAGTAATGCATCATCCCAAAGTCCTTCATTTCGAACTCAGCAGCAATCTTTATCTTTGTATCAGCAATCAACCCATCCGTACCTGTCACAAATAGATCATCTACATACAGTAGAAGCATCACTAGGTTTCCATCCTCAACCTTGTAGTAAGGGTTGGAATCTGCTTTACTCTCAGTAAAGCCTAAAGTCATCAGTAATCTATCCATCTTGTTGTACCATGTCGATCCTCAGGATATTCTATAGTCACTCCCTCTGAAGAGAAGCATCGTACTCTCTCTATCTTTTGTACTCTATGCACTAAAACCTTCTGTACTAGAGTGACAAGTAGTATCCATCTAGGATCATTGGATACCAATATCCTCTATTTGGAACTTTTTCAAAAGTTCTTCTCACATCCATCTGTGAGCTTGACATCCTTTATCAACCTTGTAGCAAAGGTTACGATATTCATCAAGCTCATCATGTGTGTTATCCCATGGGTGTCTTTTGAACTCGTACAAGGCCTTCTTTCATTTGCATACATGATTATGCATGTCATGTGACTTCACTTCCAGTGGCTCTTCTTAGTTTATATCTTCTTTTCGTGAGAAGCCTCGTGCTACGAATCTTACTTTGTATCCCACGATGTTTCCATATACTACATGATGGAACTACGAACTTCTCTTCAGGTCTTGATACTGCTTCCTAGACATCATTCTTCTTGAACTGGTCTTCTTGGTTACTTCTTCATAGTTGGAATATTCTGCATCAATGATGTCGCTGCATTCATCATATTATTCTTCATCTTGAACTATCATCACTTGTTCTTCAGAACAAGTTTCATCCTTCTTGGCTTGCAGGCGATTATGTATGCGATCTTTCCTACAAGTCAAATGCATTTGTATGGTTAGAACATTTCATAAGGAATATTCATACTGAAAAATACTTATGCATAAATATACGATCATGCAACTACTTTAGCCAATACAACATTCATCCATATCTCACAGAAACTTTTTAGATGCCTTCCATCTCTACCAGGACAACATTGAGATTGTGCACTAATCCAATATGTCAGCAAAGAGGTTTCATTCTAGATAAGTAGCAATGGAGAGTTGTATAGCACCATGACCTACTTACCCATCACATGCATATTAGTAGTATACTATTATTAATGCAGACATTCTAATATGCATAATACATTAACTGAATATAAACAAATGCATAACAAAACAATATCATGAAATGACAATTGAATACTTATCTTTATTTGTTTCGTGGGTTGAATCCTTCTTGAGTCTTCAACTTCATCGTCTTCTTCATTCATAATAGCATCGTTTCTTATCCAAATGCTAGGGTGGATAAGAAGTTCTTCAAGAGTTGAGATCTTCATATTCCCCATCAATTGAGGGATCTTCTTTGGATGGTGATAGCTTGATATTTAGTTGCTCCCATCTTCTCTTCTCTTCTTATGAGTCGAGCTTCTTCTTCTTGGAGTCTACTGAAAGTAATCACTTCCTTCTAGCACACATTCCTCACATGAATGAATCCCATGATCCTGGGAGGCCATTCAAGGTGGCCATCACCGCTTCTACATTCTTCACTTACTGCTTCAAGTTGTTATTTGATTTGAGAGACCCTTGTAAAGTATGATTGCATGGTCTCTGCATTTTGGATCTTCACTTCCTTCAACTATTTTCTCAAATTCATATTCTGATTTATGTTCTTCCCTTGAAATAGCTTGGCCAAGGAATCAAACATCTTCGGTGTCTTTGGGGAGACACTTGTAGTACAAGTTGATTCATGACTGAGTTAGCAATGATCTTCTTAGCCTTGACCAAGTTCTTCTTGTGAAAGACTTCTAGCCTCATCTCCCTCTGAAACTGGAACCTCTATACTCATATAGGTGTCCAATCCATTTTCTTCAAAGAGATCATATACTTCCATGCTTGGAATTTGTCAACTTCACCAAGCTTATCATCAAGCTGATGTGATAGATCACTTTGAAATGAGAACCTCAAATGAAAATAGCAAAGGATTAGATCTTACCAATTTGAGGTGTCCGTCTTGGTTCCAGAGCTCGCTGATCTAGGGTTTGTCACAGAAACCCTAATTTTCAAAACTTGGAATCTTTTAGATCTAATTGGATAGACAGATAGATCTCTTCAAATGGAGTTGTCCAATGTACTCCTTTTCTGAAAATAGTGGAGGGAAGCTGCCGGAACAGGAAGCCCTAGATTTCTAATTTCTTCTGCAGATATGTCTATTACTGTTTCTATGATATATCTAAAATTATTGATTCTCTGTGTCTGAAATTTTTCAATGAGGTAACCTCGCTTGTCCCTGATCTAACACCTCAGGTTTCATTAGAATTGGTTTCACCATTTTGGATTTATGATCTTTTTCCCAAGGTGACCTGTTACAGAACTGTTCAGAACAGCGAAGTTGTACAACATGCCACGTGTCACTGGTTGATCTTCTGAGTCTGGTATTCTAACCACTGAAATTAATGTCCGTTCAATTTCTGTAACATCTTCAGGAATTCCATTTGGACCTCTGTAGCCAATATATTGCAATTCTCCCCAGGTGTCCTGTTTAGGTATGAATTCTGGAAGAGGCTAGAACCCTAACTTGGAGGGATCATATCTCCCAGAATACAGTGAATATAACATTGAATTTTGTACACATTTCTCTTCAATATTTTCTCTTTGGCCCTTGAAATTTTCAGCTCCTGATCCTTCTCCAATATTGTAATATAGCGAATGTACCAAAACGTAGCAATTTTAGTATTTAGTGTTTTTCTAGCTCGGGGTCAAACTAGGGTTTGACTTTCCTGGAGTTTCACCAAACCAAATTTATTGATCCAAGTCTCTAAAATTCGGTTTTGATGAGGAGAAAAATCCTATTCTAGTCTCACTCAAAAATTCCTCTTTTGTAGAAATCCCTAATTTCCACATCGAAAACTGAAAATGCTCAGAATTGAATTCCGCTTCAACAGAAATATGCACCCTTCAATGGAGAGTCATCCTAGCATAATTTTGCTGATGGATTGTGGAGAGAGACCCAAAAAGTAAGAATCCCTAGCTTCTGAAGTTGCACAATGTATTATTCTCAGGTTAGCTCTAATACCATGTTAGTTTTTCATCATATAAGCTAGCATTATGATCTTAGGATCTTTTCACTGAGAGAATAACAACCACAGCAATAAAACATAAGCACATCACAAGAGACAAGAGACACAAAGAGTTTTTCTTGGAGAAACCATAAAGGAGAAAACCCCGCAACTTCCTCAGAGATAGAATCAGCACCAAAATAGTAAGATGATCTCCCAACAGCAGCAGTCTCTCTCCCTCACACTGAGAGAGCTTCTCCTCTCACTCATGCCCCCCAATGAGTGAGTGTGTGTGTTGCAATTGACATAAATAGAGAGGCTCACTCTCTATTTATATTCTTCTCTTCACTTGAAGTGCACTCCAATATGTCAGCCTCACTTACCAATTACTTACTAGAGCCAACATCTCTAGGAGTATCTAATAACCCTAGTGCCCCACCACTTGTGGGGACTTTGCCTCCTCCGACCAATAGGATGGTAACACAATGGTGGGGACTATTGCCTTGACTTACAATGACTCACCTAGGGTCAACTTCACTTGGATAGTCTAATAACCCAAGGGCCCCACAACTGTGGGGACTTTAACCCTTGACCAATAGGAGGGTTACCCACAATGACTTGACATGACTTTCTTATTATAGAAACTTCCCGGAATAAACATCAGGGTATGACATGACTCAAATACATTACAATAGATCCCAGAATGAACATCGAGTTACAATAGATAAGAAATACAAGTGAATACATTCCGAAGTTACAATTACATCAACAGGAAGCTTGGTCAATGTAATTGACACTTCCATTTACATGTTCTATTTGGGGTTAGGTAAATATAATTGAAGCTCCAACATACTCCAGTAGAGGAAAGGATAGGGTGTGGAAGATGGAAGTATTTTAGGGAGGAAGGATGCTTTCAAGTAAATTAGAAGGATGTTGTGAGTTAGTTATTTAACAACATGATTATGATTGATTAAGACTTGATTTACTCATGTGTGATGATATGATTATGTTGTGTCGTTTGTATTGAATTATTGTAAACTAAGTGTGATTTCTAGATGTTAATATTTATATTTGTTATTTTTCATACTTGGATGAGAATGGGAACATAAAAGAACTATGCATTAGAGGAATGCTTGTTTATAATTAGTACACCCGTAGGTATCTATACACTAGCTACGTATACCTAGATTGTACATGTACACTAGTATAATTAATTGTATTAAGTATTAAACGAATGGTTAATGATTGTAGGGAGTAAATGGAGTACATATAAATATTTAGTAGCATTAATAGCCTTATTTAATTTCATTAATTGTTGATATTATTAATTAAATAGGTATGGTGGGGTGTAATAAATTTGGGGAAAATTTTCAAATTGATTTATAATATGGCATCAAAAGTGTTGGAGACATTTACCACCTTACACACTCATTTTGGTCAATTTGGCCTAGTTAAACCACTATCCTAAAAATTATTGACTTAATTAACATCACAGGAGCACTAGATGACATCAGCTAGATCACATCCATGCCTACCTTCAGTCAAGGAGGCTAACTTAGACTTCTCCTACATTTGGGGAGGCTAACTGGAGCACTCTGGGGGTGATCTGAGTTTCATTAATGCACCATATTGCTAACTGATGGTTACAATCAGTTAAAAAGAGTAGTGAAGGTGCCTTCCTTCATTAAATTGATTATTTAATGAACTGGAGTCAACAGGGGCGCCTCCAACCACTTCTGATGTTCAGTTACACTTCATTTAACCTCATCGGCGTTCATTGGAGTCATTGAAGTGCTACCACTTGATGGTTGGCTTGTTGTGACATGTGCCTGACCTCTTTCAGTTAGAATAAGTCATTTATTGCACTCTGACTTCAATTAGGGCTCAATTGAGTCAATTAGGGTTTTGATCAGTGGTTAACTTGAGTGTTGACTATGGCTTACATTCATTTAAGCTAGACTCACTCATTCAATTCAAATTACCTCCTTGGGAATTCGAATTTCTTTTTCATTCATGCTTGTAGCATGACATTGTATTGTATTACTCATTCTTTGTGTGAATATACAGAGAAGTTACTCATTTGATATCCCTATTACACCATTTTCATGATTCATTTGTTATTAATCTTTGATGAGACTTGTGTTTAGTCCCTAGATCATTGTGTAATATTAATATGGTATTAGAGCTCACGACGGGATGAAGCTCATATCTCTCAAAAACCATGGTTTTTGACAGATCTTCCATGAAAATTGAGCAATAGTTCAAAAATCCAGCACTGCACCAAAAGCCAAGGCTTACCACTTAATAACCCAAGTAAAGAACTTATTGATCAAGCTTGCTTGATTGACTATGCTGGGTGTGATGAAAGCCTAAAATGTGCAAGTTGTTAGACCTTACATTGCCCTTTCTGTTATGATTTTCAAGTTTTCTACAGGTGAAGCATTCACTCCAGCAGATCCAGATGGCCTCCTTAGTAGATCTTTTGACTCCATTCAATTTCCACTCATGGAAAGGAGACATGGAGATTTAGCTGCACTCCATAGGAATCTATAGAGTCACCATGGACACTGAAGATGAGCCTGGTTCTGCTATAGACAAATCAAGAATCTTGAACAAGAAGGATGAAGCATTCGGATTCTTGTGCCTCTCTATTTCCCGGGATCTTCTTTTCCATATTTCGGGATTGAAGACTCCAAAGGAAGTTTGGGACAAATTGGAAACCCTATATGGAAAGCAGGATGATTTGAGAGTTTACCAGCTCAAAAATGAATTGATGTCTCTCCAGCCTTCAATTTTCGAGACATTGAATGACTTTTTCACAAAGTTCAAGCACACTGTCTTACTCTTGAAGTAATGCAAAGTGGAGAAGGTGGATGATCATCTCATCCTCACCATACTCTCCAAAATTGGATCTGAATATTCAGTGTTCATCTCTACATTTCATGTGGGGAAGCTTACAACCCCTGGATGGAAGATGCCTACACTCAATGCCTTCATTGAGTCCCTAACAAGTGAACATGATAAGCTTGTCTAGATGGGGATCATCAGATCCTCCCGTGATCAATCCCCCCATGTCTTGAGGCCCAAAGATCTGAAGGGTAAAGGAAAGCAGCAGAAGAACCCAAAAACTAAATTCGAAGCTCCTAATCCTAAAGTTGAAAACCAGCAGCATGATGAGTCTTTCGGCTCAAGGAAGAACAAAGGAAAAGGGCATCATGGAAACGAAAAAGTCAAGTGTTCATACTGTGGGAAGGGATTCCACCCTGAACATTCCTGTATGAAGAAAAAACTTGATGAAGCTACCTCTCTCCTTGAGAGAAATCACATCAATATTTCGGAAAGCTTTCAGAGGAGAGATCAGCAAGATCGGGAACCACAGCATGAAAAAGGTCATGCCCTCATGGAAAGCACTTCGAATTCCAAAGCACTCTTGATTGATTCTGGAGCTTTGAACCACATGATGGCTCGAAGAGACTCCTTTTCATCCTTGGAGACCATAAAATCCATCCCCATCCACATGGGAGATGACTCCACCATCATTTCAGAAGGACAAGGTACGGTTGATCTTGAGAATGGCTATTTTTCAAATGTTTTGTATGTACCGTCTCTGGTATCAAATCTCCTTAGTGTCTATCATATGACACATACTAGAGTACCTAAGAGATTTTCTTTCATCCCAAATGATGTTGAGATAATGGATCTTGCATCCGAGAAACTCACTACTAAAGGCCTTACAAACCATCATGCAAAAGCCTATGAGTTCTCTCACTTTGTTGCGGATGCAAATCCCACCGCTCTGCTAACTCATGGAAATGAAGTTAGTAGGCTGTGCCATGAAATTTTTGACCATATAAATTTCAAATATTTGCAGAAATTACAAAAAAACTCCATGGTTGAAGGTCTCCTGGTCATCAAGGCAACCACTGGAAATTGCAAGGGTTGTGTGATTAGAAAACACCCTCAGCACAAGTTTGATCGGGGGAACGAAAACCGAGCTACATGCATATTGGGGCTGATACATTCTAATATCAGAGGTCTGATTCCTATCACATCCATGAATGGATCAAGGTATATTCTAACTTTTATTGATGATTTTTCAAGGTACACATGGGTCTTCTTTCTCAAAAAGAAGTCTGAAGTATGTGAAAAAAAATGTGAACTAAAGACCTTGATCGAGAATGCCTCTGGGATTAAGATCAAGATATTTAGATATGATAATGGTGGGGAGTATTTCAGTAATGCATTTCTGCACATATTCTCCAAAGTGGTATTCAGGTCCAACATTCAATTCCCTACACTCCCAAGCAGAACGGAGTATCGGAAAGGAAGAATCGGTCTCTCAAGGAGATGACCACCTGTATGTTGGAATCAAAGAAGTTGGCTGAAAATTTGTGGGCTGAAGCCATGCATGCTACAGAATACATTCATAATAGGGTTCCACACTCATCTGTGAAAGGGAAGACCCCTTTTGAAGCATACTTTAGACACAAGCCGGATGTGTCAAACTTGTGGGTGTTTGGGTCCACTGCATGGTCCCAGATTCCACTTGATAAAAGAAGGGCTTTGCAATAGAAAAGCATAGAATGTATTTTTATTGGGTATCCTAATGAATCAAAAGGTTTAAAGCTACTGGATATCAAAACAAAACATATAATCATTGAGGGAAGTGTCAAGTTTGATGAGCCTCTTCAGGAGGTGGAACTAGTGAAGGAGAAAACTACTGATTTTCCTTCCTATTCTACTGAATATTTGGATGATGAAATTGGGGGTGATGACCCTGATTTGGATCCTATGATTTCTGATATCAGTGTGCATTAAAAATCAGATTCTGAAATAGAACCTGAAGTACAAAATCATCTTCCCACATGGGCCCGACAGACACTCTCCTCCGCAGGAGATAACATTGGAAATCCGGATGATCCAAGGAGAACCCGGTCTGATTTCCAAAGAGCGGGTATTGCACTCTATTGTCTTGATAATTTGTTGTCAAAAACTTGATATTTGATTATTATTTCAAACCCAAAATCCTTCTACCATGCTTGGAAGGATCCGATATGGCAAGTTGCCATGGATGAAGAGATGAACTCTCTTCAGAAAAATACTACTTGGGAGCTAGTTTCTCTTCCTCCGGGAAGGAAATTGGTTCAATGCAAGTGGGTGTTTCAGACCAAGGTTGATTCTGATGGAATAACCTAAAAATATAAGGCAATGCTGGTGGAAAAATGTTTCTCTCAAGTCCAAGGTGTGGACTAGCATGAGACCTTTGCACCGGTTGCAAAAATGGACTCCATCCACCTAGTTTTGGCAATTTCAGCATCTAAGCACTGGGAAGTGCATCATATGGATGTTAAGTCATCCTTTATGCATGGAGATATTCATGAGAATATATACATGAAGAATCCTAAGGGATACATCACTGATCCATATTTGTTTTGCAAGCTAAATAATTCACTATACGGGTTAAAACAAGCCCCAAGAGAGTGGTATTCCAAGATGGATGCCTTCCTTATCTCGCAAAAATTCCAAAGGTGTAGATCATATACAAATGTGTATTTACAGCAGTTGGATGGTCATTTGATTATTATTTTTTTATATTTTGATGACTTACTGATCACAGGTAGCACAGTTGCTTCCATTTCAGCCATCAAAACTGCTCTCCACAATGCCTTTGAAATGAGTGATTTGGGGCTCCTAAAACAATTTTTGGGGCTCGAAATTGAGAAAAATTCTGATGGGATTATGGTCACTCATTCCAAATACATATCAGACCTGTTAGTCAAGTTTAACATGGCTGAATGTAGGCCTGCACAATTCCCTTTCCTTTCAGGGACCAACCTTGAAGAAGGAAAAAGAACACCTCCCATGGACTGCACTATCTTTCGATAGTTGATTGGTAGCTTGTTGTACTTGACACATTCTTGGCCTGATATCTGTTATGTCATGAATGATGTATCAATATACATGAATTAGCCTCATGATCTTCATTGGAAGACAGCCAAGAGGATCCTCCAGTATATTCAGGGAACCAGGACCTGCGGCATTCACTATGCTGCAGAATCTGAGCTAGAGTTGGTTGGATACACATATTCCAATTGGGTGGGTGATTCTATTGATCGGAATTCTACTTCTAGATATGTATTCATGTTTTTTGGTGGCCCCATTTTCTGGTCTAGCAAAAAGTAGGCTGCCATAGCACTATCTTCAGCAGAGGTTGGGTATCGAGGAGCGGTGAATGCTTGCATCCAAGTAGTTTGGTTGCAAGGCATTCTTTCAGAGTTTGATCTTGGTAGTACTTTGTCTGCTGTCCTCTTTTATGAAAATCAAAGTGCTATTAAGATATCCATAGATCCAGTTACCAGGCAGAGGACCAAGCATGTAGAGATCCACATGCACTATATCAGGGAGCTAGTGCATGACAGGACCATCATTCTGCAATATTGCCCGACTAATGAGACGATTGCAGACATCTTCACCGAGAGATTTTCAAAAAATAATTTCACTTACCTTCGTTCACTGTTGGGGGTGATTTTATCAGGGTGATTCAGACTACTTTCAATGTTCAGCTTGAGGGGGTGGGTTTCCCACTAGGTTTTCCTTCTTTTCCTCACTTAGTTTGTTTTGAGCATTGTTTCAGTTTCATCATTGTATAGGGTGACCTATGGCCTTAGTTGCTGGGGCCCTAGCATTTTTATGCATTTATGTTTTCTAACTCCTCCTGAGTATAGCTTAAGGGGGGGTGTTGGAGACATTTACCAACTTACACACTCATTTTGGTCAATTTGGCCTAGTTAAACCACTATCCTAAGTATTATTGACTTAATTAACATCAGAGGAGCACTAGATGACATCATCTAGATCACATATATGCCTACCTTCAATCAAGGAGGATAACTTATCCTTCTCCTACATTCGGGGAGGCTAACTAGAGCACTTCGGGGGTGATTTGAGTGTCATTAATGCACCATATTGCTAATTGATGGTTACAATCAGTTAAACAGAGCAGTGAAGGTGCCTTTCTTCATTAAATTGATTATTTAATGAATTGGAGTCAACAGGGGCGCCTCCAACCATTTCTGATGTTCAGTTACACTTCAATTAACCTCATCGGGGTTCATTGGAGTCATTGAAGCGCTACCACTTGATGGTTGGCTTGCTATGACATGTGTCTGACCTCTTTCAGTTAGACTCGGTCATTTATTACACTCCAACTTTAGTTAGGGATCACTTGAGTCAATTAGGGTTTTGATCAGTGGTTAACTTGAGTGTTGATTGTGGCTTACATTCAGTTAAGCTAGACTCACTCATTCAATTCGAATGACCTCCTTGGGAATTCAAATCGCTTTGTCATTCATGCTTGCAGCATGACATTGTATTGTATTACTCATTCTTTGTGTGAATATACAAAGTAGCTACTCATTATGTAGCCCTATTACACCATTTTCATGACTCATTTGTTATTAATCTTTGATGAGACTTGTGTTTAGTCCCTAGATCACTATGTAAGATTAATAAAAAGAAAGACTTTTTATTTTATATTTATTGTTATTTAATCCATTATTTTATTTTTAGATATTGTTTTCATAAAATCTAGAAGGGGTTGTTGATGGCCCATAAATGAGGGTGGTTGAGGAGACTTGGGGTGGGTACATAAAAATTTGATAAATAGAGAGAATGGAGAGGAGTTGGGGGGAGTCCTTTTTGCTTTGGGAGTTGTGGATAGGTGGAGCTTGTTGAGAGGTGGAAGAGTTCTTGGAATAAATATTTTTCATGGACCAATATCTTAGAGACATTGTGTGTTATTGTTCTTATATTCATGGGCATGAAGGGCCAAGAAATCAAAAGATTTATTTGAGCTAGGAAGTTGACTAGGCATCTAATTGGTAGGGAGGTATAATTCCATTATAGGCATAGAAGGAGAATGAATGCTTATTTCTGTTGGAAAACTACTACATTCTTGAACAAATTCAACATTTGAACAAGTACTTTTCAGTATGTTAATGCTTAAATTCATGTTATAATTTGATTATTTTATATGGTCATGGTTATAAACATGTTCTCATATTAGTTAGTGTATTTATGATATAGAAATTAAGGAAATAAGGTTGTGAGGCCTTACAAGGGTATTCAATTGATGACCCTCCTGGCAACCCAGTTAATTGCATGGAGGTTCTAACAATAAATTCGGTACATACTATAAAAGCTACTGAGAGATGAGAATAAAAAGCTAAAAACTGATCTAACAAATTCCATCCTCAAAACTGAGCATGATAAGTTTGAAGATAACAAAAATAAATTGGAGGAGGTGGGAAATATGGCTAATTTGATGGGCAGTGTTTTAAATAATCAGCTAGCCTATTTTGAAAACACTTGTAACCAGCTTAAAATCACTAAAGAATTTATTGCATAAATAAAAAACCAATGGAAATATATGAAAGATGCCAAAAGCTAGGATTCCTTGGGAATTCATATCAAAGAAGAGGAACACAGGAAGTTGGAATTACAAGATCAAGAGCATCAATGGTTTTAGGAAGGGAGAAATGAACAACGTGAATTGGCTAGAACAATCATAAAATATGGGATGTACATCATCAAGTTATCAAAATGCAGGAGGATTATAACCTTAACCTAGAAGCAGAACAAAAATCTTTGATTGAATAAAAATGGCATATCTATCAAAAATGATAAGAACAAATATCATTAGAGGAAATTTCAACTCAAAATGGGCCTTTTAACTTTTATTTAAATTCCATGTCATCATGTGCTAGCCAATGAAATTGCTTTAAATTTGAAATACCATATAGGTCTTAAACACTTTTTTAATATAAATTTGGGGATAGGTATCATAAAAAAAAACTACTTTTTTGTTTGTATTTTTGACATATCTCCCTGTGTTTTTACTCAAATTTCAATCGAGAGAGATCATTGGATGCGGAATTAAATTCTGCATCCAATGAGTACCCACTCGGCATAATTTTGATGAACCCCGCTATCCCAAAAAAAGAAATACCTGAAAAAAGGAATGATGACATCATCATTCCATTTTTTCAGGTATTTCTTTTTTTGGGATAGCGGGGTTCATCAAAATTATGCCGAGTGGGTACTCATTGGATGCAGAATTTAATTCCGCATCCAATGATCTCTCTCGATTGAAATTTGAGTAAAAACAAGAGGAGATATGTCAAAAATACAAACAAAAAAGTAATTTTTTTCTTTTCTTCCTCCAAAATTAATAAATATTATTTTATTATTTTAACTATTATTTTATTAGTTCATTTTAGGAGGCCCATTTTGAGTTGAAATTTCCTCTAATGCTTAATAGACCAAGCACTCGATGAGTGGACCAATTTTGAAGACTAATTGAAGCAGGTTGTGCCCCATATTTTCATAACCTACATGGAAGTTGTGAAAGACCCACCACAACCACCCCCTTTGCAAGCTTCTCCAACATGGGCAACTCATTTTTTCAATCCAAGTGGATCAACAACAAACAAATGTATAGTAGTTGGGTGAAACTTCTAACATTCAAATAGACATTTTAGAAAGATAAAGAATGCGTTACCTTTTTATCATTTTTGTATTATGTAAAATTTTTACATCTTCCCCCTTCTTTGGGTTGAAGCCTATACTTTGAGTATGGGGGATATATTAGAGGAGCCTAGTTGACCTAGTCAACTAGGAATATAGTCGACTATTAGTGAGTTCGGTCTACTAGTAGTTGGTTCAATCAATCATTGGTCAAGTTGATTGGCCAAGGTAGTTAAGGAAGTTATGATTACCTTCATGAATATGATGTTATATAAAGGAATTAATCCATAATGTAAGGAAGTAGTTGTTGGTGGCTTATTAATCACATAATAAAATAGATTACTTGTTGTTGTTCCACTACTCTCTCTCTCTCTCTCTCTCTCTCTCTCTCTCTCTCTCTCTCTCTCTCTCTCTTAGTGTGTGTGTGCACGCATGTAGGTGTGGGTGTGTGCTTACATGTATATTATGATTGGTTATGCACACTACTAGTAACTATTTATTGATTAATCCCATAGATTACAACATATACAAAAATTTTTGCAATCATTCAATGACCCATATTGTTGAACATTATTATTGTCATTGATGTCAAAAGTTGTATTGTTCTACAAATCCACATGGCATAAACAAAGTAATGACAAATGTTGCATTGATTCACAATGTTATGGGTTGAAATGTCTTTGTATTTGATACAGTAACTTATGTCTTATTCCTAAACAAAATAAATATGTGTGTTCAAATATGTATTCTAAATAACAAGTTTATTTCAGATGTATACAAAGTGCATGAATACTTCTACCAATACATAGATAAGAAATGTGGAAGGTTGGGAAGTGTGCAAATACCAAATACCATTATGGCATGGGACATATGTGTGCAATACCACCAAGATGATGGGCATCAGTGCACAAAACCCCACAAAGTTAAATCGTCAAAGGGTGCATATTGACGCAACATAAAATATGGTGGTTAGCTTAATCGAGAAATAATTAAGTTGGGGTACCACATAGTAAATGGAATTTTAACTTGCGGACACATATCTTGAACTAGAAAATTATAAATAAGAAACAGATGGAAGCATTGAAGTAAACTTAGAGTTTGAACTTAAATAAGAAAAACTATTTTGGTAAGATTCAAATTCTTAGGATATCAATGGCTCATTGATAATAAAAAAGAAGCTTATACTACGAAGCCTGATTGCGTAGACACGAAAAAGATGAATAGAAGAAAGTGCACAAATTGGAAGGATACCCAAAATCAAGGTGTGCAAAATTTTTACTCAATGAATGACATTGAACGCATAACCATTAAAGTGATGGAGTGTTGTAGAATCATAGATACTCGGAGATTGTAAATTACAGAAGTTGTAAAGCAAACATTGGCATAGATCGTATAATGTTAAGACGAAGAGAACTGAAAAATAAGACATGGATCAGAATATTTGCAGCAGTTGTAGATCAAAAAGACGAAAATCATGGAAAAGGTAATTGTTGATTTCAATTTTCATTCGATACACAAACAATCATATCAAGGAGGCAAGAGGGGGCAAGAAAAGAGAGACGCAGCTTCCTTCCAGTTGGTGTTTGTAAGACAATTAAGGAGTCATAGATTCCTTCTAGTTGAAGTTGATAAATCAAATTAGGGATTCATAGCTTCCTTCATGTTGAAGTTGGTAAATAAAATTAGGTATTCGTAGCTTCCTTCTAGTTGGAGATGGTAAAACAATCAGGGGGTTGCAGCCTCCTTCTAATTGATGCTATTAAATATAATTAGGAGTCAGTTCTTCCATTCAGTTGTAGCAGAATAAATGAATTTCTCGGTCTTCAACAGGTTATTTTCTGAATACTGCGAGTTGGAGCTTGAGCAAAAGGGACATATATTTGTTCAATTCGGTACCTGAATTTCATCAAGTTTATGCTTGCACAAAAAGAATCCTTTACAAGTCAATGCATGTAATTAGTAGGTTGATACTTCCATATCAACCTGAGTGAGTCAGTGCTCACAATTGAAGATTATTGTCTTCCACTGATGTAATATTTCTTATATATATATATATATATATATATATAGAGAGAGAGAGAGAGAGAGAGAGAGAGAGAATATTACTTTACAGATTTTGTGTGCAGCTATTTCCATTATTATTACAGCTAAAAAACATTTAATGGTACAATTTTGTTAAGTTCTAAAATTGTAATAATTTGTGCAATATATTGATTCACCCCCCTCTCATTATATAATAATTCCTACAATTGTTGTCAGAGCGGTATCTTCAGTAACATTTTGACCACTGGAAGATCAATTCGTATACAATTATGAGAGAAAAGAAGCATCGGGGTTACAAGAGAATGGCTGTCTTGAAAAACTCTCGGTCACAAAAGAAAGAGATAGCATTCACACTCAAAGAAAAACCATAGAATAATTCAAAATGGTTACACTAACATTATGCAAACTCTGAAGAAGAAAGAAGAAGAATGAAGTGAATCAATGGCATACTTTACCAGCCAGCTACAAGAGATGGATAAAACTTGTCAAAATGAGAAACTTAAGATTGATGCTCTGGAGAAAAAACTTGAACAAGTAGCTACATAAAATAGGAATTTTTCCAATAAATCACACTTCTAAATAAAAAATTGGTAGACACTGAGAAAGAGAAGGAAAAATAAGTTGCTAAGTCAAATGAAGAAATCCTATCATTAAAAGACCATCTCCAAAAAATTCAAAAACAGAGTGATGATACCTGCATAGTGATCAACGGACATCAAATTCAACTTCTTGAGACCATCTCTATAATAAAAAAAATTATGAGTATTAGAAACTAATTCATGAATAGATGACTCATTTGTAGGGAAAAGAGCAAGAAATTGAGAGACTGGAAACTCAACTTAGGACAATTGACAAGTTTTCCAAAAGCATACAAGTACTAAATGAAATTTGCAACAAGAAAATATAACCTTTTAATTCATTCTCCGTAGGTTACGAGGATGATTTCAACAATAAATAAGTGAATCATCATCAAGAAAAGAGAAACATTATGAACAAAAGGAATTGTACTTGCGCAAAATTGTTCAACGTTGGAAATGCATAATGACTAGACATACTGAAAAATCATGTAATATTATAGTTTGTTACAAGTGTAATAAATAAATCTGGCCACAAAGATCAAATCTATGGAGAATAAAGAAAATTCATTAAATATTGGAAGAAGAAAATAGCTGAGGACTATTGGCCTATTATTTATAAAAGCAATGCTTTAGTGAATCAAAGAAAAGAGAAATGTATGATGTGTTGGATAAGGAAGATGAAAACTGAGGGAAATAATAGTTTGGAAATGGTCGAGTCACCTAGAATAAATAAAAATGTTGCTATATTGGATTATGAACATGCCCTCTCTCCAACTCTAAATTAACTCTCAGTCAGAAAAACCTATCATAGTAAAAATATGTGTGCATAAGAAGGATGCAACAAAAGGGTAAATCATTTATAATTAAGTGGAGTAATGATCATAGTATTAATTGATTACTGGGTGACATACACATTTAATGGCAATATATTGTTAACTGAATCTAGAAAAGATCAATACAAATATTGAGAAAATCAAAACATGACCAGTTTTCAAAACAGACCAAATCTAGGTAAATCCGCAAAGAATGGATTTCATTAATGTCGTAAGAGGGTTTCGAGGTCCTTATAAATCATGAATATCTCCAATTTGAATTCATCCTGCTTCTATTGATATCTTTGGCTACAGACGAGAACTATTGTGAGTGAGGAGTTGAGACTTAGAAGCCATGGCACCTAAGAGACAATGCAAATTAAGGAACTCTTCAAAGGAAGAACCTGCACAAACCCTAGGTGTGTATTCATCAAAGCTTCCAAGGTCTCTCATGACTACATTCCATCCAGAAAACCTAATACACTGCATTTTAACCTATTGAATGTTGAAGAGTCGGAAATACCAGCACCAAAGGATTCTAAAGGTGTAATTGGTGAAGAAAACATGTATGGACAACTATACAAGTTTTCCTTTTCATATTATGATGTTACCAAGCCTAAAAAATTTCCCATACTATTTAAGGAGAAGTACATGGACAATAATGGCATCTCGGATCCTAAGGCACTAGTTGTAATGAAAATCCAGACTTGATCAAATGGGTTGTCAAAAAAAAGAATATTGAACCTGTTGGAAATGTCGGTTCTGGAACTTGATATTCCATATTCAAAGATGTTATTGTTCATTCATGTTTGTATCCCATTTTTAGTGTACACTCATCCTTGCAGGGGGTTTGGGAGGACATCGTCCCCCCATAGGGGTCTGGGAGCAAGTGAGCCCCTTGGGGGTCCAGGGGAAGCACCCCTGAGATGCCCAGACAGAAATTTTTGGTATGTTTGTTGGCCAACCGTTTGTGGGCCCATGGTAATGGGTGACCTGTGGTATTTCCCCAATGTAATTCCCCTATAAAAGGAAAGCATTGTAATATGAATGTGTATTGTATTGTAGAATTATAAAAACAATCTATGTGATTTTGTGAGAGAGACTATGAGAGAGTAAGAGGAAGTGCAATGGGGTTGTTATAGTTTATGTCCCTTCATTTTGTTGGATTCTATGATAATAAAGGACTTGCGATTTCTATGTGGATGTAGCCCATCTTGGGCAAACCACATTATATTTTTGTCTCTCTTGTAATGTATTTTAATATTTGCATCTGGTTTATTGTTTATTGTTATTTCTTTGTGATCTTATTTTTCTAACAATTGGTATCATAACCAAAGGTCTATTTGGCTGGTAAACTCGACGTAGGAAAGAAGGGTTCCTAGTTCGAGTGAGAACTATGGCAGAAGAAGGAAACTTTAGGGTAGAGAAATTTAACGACCAAAACTACCAGTTATGGAAGATACAAATGGGGGACTATCTGTACCAGAAGGATCTTGTTGATTCTTGGAAAAATCCCAGGTACCAGATAGTAGGGATTCTCCCCAGTAAAGAATCCTAATTAGATATTCCACCGTTTGGTGTGGGGAATCCTTTCGGTTTACGGTTCAGATACCGTAGATTAAGTTCTTTAAATATTTTACTAGTTATGGCCCATTCCACCATTTATATCATTTTTGTTTAAAGAATGAAATGCAGATGCCTAAGTTAAATGCAGGTCTAATCTAGATCTAAAAAAAACCATTATATCCCCTCCTGGGGAGCAAATTTAGATTTCAGAGTAATATATTGTAAATTCTCATAAAATTATAACAGATACTTGTACCAACACAATAATCACATTCATAGTAGAAAGAATGCCAAATATAGCTCTGATATAATTAAACCATTTATTACCCTGTCAACACAGACATTTATACAAACAGCAGACCATTCATGACCAAGGAAATAGTTCCAGGAGGTTAGAACAATCTCACTATATGATGTACAGAAGCAAGAAGAAATAGTTTTAGAGTATGCATTCCAGACATTCTTATTAAATCTATGCACATGCCTTTATTCTAGCAAATTGATCCTTCTTATTAGCAAAGAGTTAGCTCTTTTAGAAAATAGTTTAGCATTATTTTCACCAACCAAATTCCTTTCTATGGTTCTTTGCACCCTTATTTATACTATTTCTATCCATCACCCGGGATATTCCTAAGTTTCTTATTCTCCCACCTCTCTAAAAACAAATGGTTTCATAAAACAAATAAAATTTCTATGGGCCTTGCCCTACTGGAAATACATGCTTCTTTTATTTTCCTGCATCTTTGGATATTAGAGCAAATCTCCATCATTGATCTAAACCTTTCCAAAATCTGAGTCTCCCATCTGCCTAGTGAACAATAATACCTTGGATTATCAAAATCATTGTGAGCCATAGATATTGATCTACGAGAAATCTTAATCGTCCAACAATGCAGCCTTTAGCCGATTTCGCAATCTGCCAACTTGATAAACTTCTTGCTTGCCACTCATTGTGAAATTAATGTGGGATATAGATCAAAATTCTCCTAGATCCTCGTCATTCAAAAGTGCGGGGTTTATCGGATTTCGCAACCCCGAAATATTTTCACTTTCGTGCATGTTTTGGTTGCGAAATGAACCCCCACCGCATATCTGAATTTGCCTTTGATCCGAAGCATTGAAAGCTATGGGGTCTACAAGATTTCACAGCCATGAAATATTTTATCTTTTATGCATGTTTTGGCTACAAAATGCACACCCACTGTAGATCTAAGATCAAGGATGATCCAAGCCGTTGAAACCTGCGCCTTGTACCAACTTCCGTGGATTTCAAATTTTCATTTCCCTGTGATTATTGAATCAGCAAAATTTTTCTCTGTCGTAGATCTAATTCTGATTATATCTCCTCCGTTGAAAAATATAGCCCTTTAACCAATTCCATATATTTCAAAAGTTAATTTCCATGAGCATGTTGAATTAGCAGAATTCACACCCACCATAGATCTGATTCCACGTTTGATCTTGGCCATTGAAAAATGGAGGTCCTACGCCCTTCCGTCGATCTGAGAAACTTATTTCTCCCTACATGTTAAAACATTGGAATTCTTCAAGACCATAGATCTTGATCTTCCATGAATCTCATCCACCCAAAGATGCAACCTTTACCCGATATCGCAATCTCCCATCCTAACTTGGAGAACAATAATACCAGTGATATACAAATAAAACATCGTGAGAAATATATCCCATTTGGAAACAACCATAATTCACAATATTTCAATTCAATGATATGCATTGATTATTAAACAGATAAAAGATAATAAATAATAAACAGCGCCCTGTTATGCAAGCAATTTTATTTTAGTCTAAGCTTCGAGAGGAAGATCTCTCAGTTTCCCCAATGGTTCATAGTCAAAAACAAAATAGAGGTTAGATGGCTCAGATCATCTCAAAGATGGATCATGCGTCCTCAACATCTCCTTTCTGCTTCCGCCCTTCTGAAAGGAAAAAAGCGGAAAGCGGAAAGCAGAAAGTTAATCTTTCCCGAAATTAAACTTTGGCTTTTCTGCTTACACCTTTTCGCTTCTTCCCTTTCAGAAAGTGGAAATCAAAAAGAGGATTTTCAATCTTTCATGAAGTTCAAACCTTAACTTTCCTCTTTCGCCCTTCCGAAAAGCGGAAATCGAAAAGCGTATTTTCAATCTTTCTCAAAGTTTCAACTTAATCTTTATGATTCTGCCTTTTCTTGACTGTTGATTTGTGTCAAATCCTCCATGACCATCGAATCTCAATTTGCGGAAAGAAGAAAGCGGAACTTTAACTTTTCACAATCGAAACATGATCTTTTCCTCTTCGGCCTTTCCAAAACTTGATCTGAAATCGAAAGCGGTTTTTTATGTAAGGCATGTTTCCAAGGTCACGCTAAAGGATTTTTTACCAAAATTGCATTTCAAGATTAGGAAAATCCTTCTGCTCAAGATTCTAGGAAATACTAGGTATGCAGGGGGGCTTATCTGAGTTGGGAAACAAGTGTAAGTGTGCTTTTAAAATAAAAAATTGAAGAAGGGGCCCTAAAATGTAAAAAAAAATACGGAAGCAGTTATAGCAACAACAATCAGCAACTAGCTGGTTAATACGGATCTCTAAAAAACCTTCTTTGAACAACAATATTGTCATATGGTACTATATTGTAAATGTTCAATGATTACTTAAAATGTATTTGCCAAGACTTCTTTAAATCATATTTATTCAGGGATGCAACTTTCAAGCATCACATTTGATACCATTTCTTTGGGATTAAGGTAACCAATAGTTCAATGTCTTGATAACTCTCCTGGGGCCAGGGTATGAAATTCATTTTACCCCATGTCTTTAAGTTTCCACCAGATAAGACTCCACGGGATTGTAACATAGTAATACAGATGTATTCATTTGTTCCTCATTCCCATGCTATTAGCATTCTTTTGATGCTTTCTTTATGACTGAAAATGTCTTCTGAGTCTTCGTTGATTGCTTTTGTTACTTTGAGAATTTGGTACAAGTTCTTCCATCCACAATGTCCTTTTGTGTGAGTAAAAAATTTGTTTTCTCATCATGATCATGAACGGAGAAGAACCTTGCTGATATTTGTTGTTTTGACATCCCTTTTGGTCTGATGATTAATTTCTTCACCATCATTTCTTTAATTGAATACTAAATATTTCAAAAAAATAACTTTTCAATATAATCCTTTTGGCCTCTTTGATTTGTAGCAATGGGATCATTTTGAATACCATACATCCATCATATCTACTTCCTTTCCATGGGTCCATCATGATATGCTTCCTGAGACAGGTATTAATGTGAGAATAGATGAAACCCTAAGGTAGTACTCTAGACCTCATGAGCTTTTGATTATTTCACAGGGGTTATAATGATTCAAATGTGGGCTTGAAGACTAGATTCCCTTTCCATCATCTGACAACAGTTAAAGAATCTCATTAGGATCAAACTTTACCATTTTCTCTTTCCCATAAGGAATTCCTAACATCCAAATATTTTGAGTTTAATCAGATTCCTATACTTCCAAGCATGAAAAATTGAGCTAGCCTTATTAAAATCAAACAAACTAAGGCTATGAAATAAGGTGAAAAAAACAGGAAAATAAACAAACTGGAAAACAAAATCAATAAAAACAAGTTTATTTATTCACAAAGGGTTTCTATATCCTAGGTAACTACTTGAGAACAGAACCAAGATTCCTCAGCTCCTTTTGGATCAAAGGCTCCAGTTTAGGGTGTGTTTCTCCAAGTGGTTGCTAAAAAGGATTTTCTCCAGAATTACCAAAAAAAATTAGATGTTTTACATTTAATTAAATAGCCCTTTTCATACCTAGAGCTTCATACCCAACAATTATTCATGCACTCTACATCAAAATATAAAATCCAAAACATATCTTCTAAATATACATAGTTAGTAGAATCTCCTACATTAGTAAATAAGTCTACTATATTATAATCAATATCATCATCCCATGAGAATTGAAGAAGATAGGACCTCCTATATGATTCCTTACTGACTTGTTTGGCTTGATAGTTTCCTGAATCAAGCTCCAAAAAGTGATTTCCCAAAACTGAAGATGAGAAGTTCATAGGTTCATTCTTCCCTTATAACTGAGTTATATTATAGTTCATATGTGGTTCCCTCAGTATTTTAATTTGGTTCTCACTATTGTTGTATGGAAGCCACCTATGAGACTAATCGGTTGCAAAGTAACCATTTAGTTTTGTTGACCAGTCCCTACTTAAAATTAATCCATATGCTTCTGGTATATCCACTACCATAACATCTATAAACTAACAAACTTTGGGATCTGCAGACAAACAAATCAAAGCATATTTCATTTCCCCTATGACTTTAACAATAGATCTGTTTAGTCGAATTATCTGAGATGGAGATGGTGTGGGTTTGCCATTAATTCTTTTACATATTGAAAGTGGCATGACATTTGATGAAGAACTAGAATCTACCAAATAGTTATGTACATTATGATTAAAAATCTCAAATGATAGCAGAAAATGTAAAGTCTGAGATTTAGATCTTCCTCCAATGCTTGCTTCATTTACTTCATTATCAAATTCAATCGATTATGGGATACTGTTGGGCTGTGGATCAAAAGATTCTAGAATTTTCCTTATTTTCTGAGGAAAATTACATAATTCAAATAAAAATATGTTGTCTTTTGTTTTCTTAATGTCCCCTACAATATCATATCCCATGTCTTGTTCTTTACTAGTCTCTGTTTTATTTGCCAAAGTTTCCACAGGTTTATTAATTGTTGGGTTAGTTTCTTTCATTCCTTTTGAATTGACCTTTTGTTGTGTTTGGGTAGTGCTGATAATTTTCTTAAAGGTTTCTTTTATATTCTTTGCTTTAGGAAACACTAAGCTTTGATCCCCCACTATTCCTTTACTCCTAGTTGTAACATTTACTGGTGATGTTTGGACTTCCTCACTTTGCTCATCTTCATTTAATCCTAACGTGGGTGCCCAATCCCATAAAACCATTGTGGTTTCCTCATGTGTCTCTATAGGATCATTAGTTTGGGCTCTTTCTTCTTCAGGATCTGCCAACTGGGTTTCTAACAATTGATTCATAACCAGAGTCATTAAATTTATCCACTGTGGACAGCGTTTTTCATAATGATGTTCTTGGTGAAAAGTACAGAAATTATCCACGCCTGCTTTATTAAAATTTAAAATAGTAGAATTAAGTACATGTGATTGGGGTTGTTCATTCTCTTCCTTTTTTTATAATAAGGGTTGAATGGATTTCTATAAGAACTAACTCCCTTATCCTTTTCCAAGTCCACTACCTTGTTTGACAAATTCTGCACCATTTTCACCACATTTTCTAGCTCATTAGAGTGTTCTTGTTTGGGCTTAGTTAACAGCAAAGGCCTTTTGCTCGTGGTATGTTTCAACTCAGGTTCTATAGTATGCCTTTCTATACTATCCAGATCTTCCTCCATATTCTTGGCTTCTTCATAGTTTTCTACCAATGTAACTCTACCATCCCTTTTTACAAACATTGCTATTGGTAGATAAAGTGCTATAGTATAATGATCTACTAGAGACTCTTCAGTTGGTTTTTTTGCAGAAATAAATCTATTAAATAAAGTGGTGAATCTCTAATTATAGTCTTAGAGCTTTTCTTTCTTTTCCATCCTTAGAGACAGTAATTCTTTCATGAGAGTGGCTACAGTTTTCTGGTTGTCGAATTTACCTAAGAATTCCTTTTCAAAACCATCCCAATTTACTATTCAATTAGCTTGAAAACTAAAGTACCATGAATATTATTTAGGTTCAAAAGTATATTGAAAAAGTATGAAAACCAAATATTTATAGTCAACATTCAAAATATTCAACTCCATATAAAATCTCTTTAAGTGATCTTCAGCAAAAACACCCTTTCCAGGATCAAATTTTGGTAACACTCTTTTTGGGTGTTTAGGTAAATCATGCAATCGAGCAGCCAGGTTGAGTGTTGTTCTTGAACTCCATGCGGGTTTATTAACATTTCCATCCATAATTTGAGGTCGATATTGTGGTGGAGACTAACTGAAAACAGAAACTATAGGGGATTTTGGATCCAAATTTTACAGAGGCTAAACAATTTCTTGGATGGATAGATCTACCAATTCTTCCAAATTTTCCACAAGAATTGAATCCTTAGTGTATGAGGATACTTTCTTGGAATCCTGCCTTCTAGGTAACACCAGAATAACTTTTAACCCCATAGTTTCTTGACTTAGGATCTGGTATGTCTCCTAAACTGTTCTACTTCCTCAAACGGGACAGCATACAAATGTTCTGATTCTTCTTTAACACAACCTATCTGTTATTGTTCTTTAAATTCAGGAAAAATATCTTCAAGGAAAGTATTTTATGATGTTGTTCTAGTGTAATCTTCTCTGAAAAATGGATTTCCTCTACCATCTATGCACTGGCTTCCCTCCTTCTGGTGCCAAATATGTGGATGCCTGGAAAAATACCAGGTACCAAATAGTAGGGATTCTCCCCGGTAAATAATCCCAATTACATAGTCCACCATTTGGTGTGGGGAATCCGTATGGTTTATGGTTCTAGCTTGCGTAGATTAATTTATTTAAATATTTTCTTGGTTACGGTACAGTCTGCCATTTATATGATTTTTGTTTAAAGAATGAAATGTGGATACCTAAGCTAAATGCAGGTCTAATATATATCTAAGTGACTAAACTTTTATATCCCCTACCAGGGAACAAATTTAGATTTCAAAGTAATATACTATAATGCTCATAAAAGTCTAACAGATAGTTGTACCAACACAATAATCACATTCACAGCAGAAATAATACCAAATATAGCTCTAATATAATTAAACCATTTATTACCCTATCAACACAGACATTTATACAGATAGCAGACCATTCATGAACAAGGAAATAGTTCCAACAGGTTAGAACAATATCACTATATTATGTACAAAAGCAAGAAGAAATAGTTATGTAGTATGCATTCCACACATTCCGATTAAATCTCTGTGCAGGCCTTTGTTCCAACAAATTTATCCTTCCTATTAGCAAAGAGTCAACTCTTTTACAAAATAGTTAAGCATTATTTTCACCAGCCAAAGTCCTTTCTATGGTGCTCTACACCCCTATTTATACTATCTCTATCTATCACCCAGGATATTCCCAAGTTTCTTATTCACCCACCTGGCTAAAAACAAACATCTTCATAAAACAAATAAAAAATTATACAAGCCTTTCCCTGCCGGAAATGCATGCTTCTTTTGTTTTCCTGCATCTTTGAATATTAGAGCAAATATCCATATTTGATCTAAACCCTTCCCAAATTTGAGTCGTTCATCCTCCTGGTAAACAATAATACCTTGGATTAGAAAAATAATTGTAATCCATAGATCTTGATCTCAAATAAATCTTAACCATCCAACGATGCATCCTTTAGCCGATTTCTCAATCTGCCAAATTGATAAACTTCTTTCTTTCTCTCATTGCAAAATTAATGTGGGCCATAGATCAAAATTTGCCTAGATCCCCGTCATTCAAAAGTGCTAGGTCTATTGTATTTCCCAACCTCTAAATATTTTATCTTTCGTGCATGTTTTTCCTACGAAATGAACCCCCACTGTAGATCTTATTTTTCCTTTGATCCGAGCCATTGAAAGCTACGGGGTCTACAGGATTTCCAAGCCCCAAAATATTTTATCTTCCGTCCATGTTTTGGCTGTGAAATGCACACCCACTATAGATCTGAGATCAAGGATGATTCGGGTCGTTGAAACCTAATCCTTGTACCAAATTTCATAGATTTTAAAATTTCATTTCCCTGTGCTTGTTGAATCAGCGAAATTTTTCTCCGTCGTAGATCTAATTCTGATTAGATCTCCTCGGTTGAAAAATTTATCCCTTTAACCAATTCCTTAAATTTCAAATTTTAATTTCCACGATCATGTTGAATCAACAGAATTCAAAATGAAAAATGCAGGTCCTACGCCCTTCTAGCGATCTGAGAAATTTATTTCTCCTTGCATGCTAAAACAACAGAATTATTCAGGACCGTAGATCTTGATCTTCCATGAATCTCAACCACCTAAATATGCAACCTTTACTCAATCTCGTAATCGCCCATCCTAACTTGGTGAACAATAATACCTATGATATATTAAGAAAACATTGTGAGATACATATCTAATCTAGAAACAACCATAATTCATAGTGTTTCAATTTAATGATATGCATCAATTACTAAACAAAAAACAAATAATGACCAGTGCCCTGTTATGCAAGAAATTTTATTTTAGTTTAAGGTTCGTGAGGAAGATCTCTCAGTTTCCCCAATGGTTCACAGTAAAAAACAAACTAGAGGTTGGACAGCTCAGATCATCTCAAATATGGATTGGGTTTGGTTTGAACCTTTAGATCATGCGGCCTCAACAACTCCTTTCTGCTTCCTCCCTTCTAGAAGGTAGAAACCAGAAAGCAGAAAGTCAATCTTTTTTAAAATTAAACTTTGGATTTTCCACTTCCACCTTTTCTCTTCTTCCCTTATGAAAAGAGGAAATAGGAAAGTGGATTTTCAATATTTCATGAAGTTCAAACCTTAACCTTCCACTTCCGCCCGTATGGAAAATGGAAATCAGAAAGAGTATTTCAATCTTTCTCAAAGTTTCAACTTAATCTTTTCGCTTTTTCTTTTTAGCTTCCACATTTTCTTGATTGTTGATTTGTGTGGAATCCTCCATGACCATCGAATCTCGATCTACAAAAAACAGAAAGAAGAACTTTAAATTTTAACAACCAACACTTGATGTTTTCCTCTTCCAAATTTTCGCTTCCTCTATTTCCTAGACCGTTGATCCATGTTGGAGTAATTCTCATTAGTTGATCTGAAATTGAAATCATACTTTTTATGTAAGGCATGTTTCCAAGGTCGTTCCTAAGGATTTTTTACCAAAATGACACTTCAGGCTTAGGAAAATCCTTCTGCTCAAGCTTCTAGGAAATACTAGGTATGCAGGGGGCTTATTTAAGTTGGGAAACAAGTGTAAGTGTGCTTTTAAAATAAAAAATGGAAGGAGGGGCCCTAAAATGTAAAACAAATTGGGGAAGCAGTTGCAGCATCAACAATTGGCAACTAGACAGCGAACACAGGTCTCTAAAAAACCTTCTTTGAACAATAAGATTGCCATATGGTAATGTACTGTGAATGTTCAATGATTACTTAAAATGTATTTCCTAAGACTTCTTTAAACTATATTTATTCAGGGATGCAACTTTCAAGAATCACATTTGATACCATTTCTTTGGGAGTAAGCTAACCAAGAGTTCAGTGTCTTGATAACTCTCCTGGGGCGAGAGTATGAAGTTCATTTTACCCCCTGTCTTTAAGTTTCCACCAGATAAGACTCCACAGGATCGTAATAGAGTAAGACAGATGTATTCGGTTGTTCCTCATTCCCATGCTATTAGAATTCTTTTGATTCTTTCTTTATGACTGAAAATGTCTTCTAAGTCTTCCTTGATTTCTTCTTTTACTTTGAGAATTTGGTACACGTTCTTCCATCCACAATGTCCTTTTGTGTGAGTGACAATTATTTTTGCTCATCATGCTCACAGACGGGGAAGAACCTTGCTAATATTTGTTGTTTTGACAGCCCTTTTGGTTTGATGATTTATTTCTTCAGCATCATTTCTTTAATTCAAGACTGAATATTTCAAAAAAGTGACTTTTCAATCTAATCCTTTTGGCCTCTTTGATTTGTAGCAATGGGATCATTTTGAATACCATACATCTATCAAACCTGCTTCCTTTCCATGGGTCCATCATGATATGCTTCCTAAGATAGGTATTAATGTGAGAATGGATGAAACCCCAAGATAGTACTCCAGACCTCATGAGCTTTTGGTTATTTCATAGGGGTTATAATGATTCAAATGTGGGATTGAATACAAGTTTCCCTTTCCACCGTTTGTCAACAGTTAAAGAAACTCATTATGATTGAACTTTACCATTTTATCTTTCCCATAAGCAATTCCCTGACATCCAAATATTTTGAGTTTAATCAGATTCCTATACTTCCAAGCACCAAAAATTGAGCTAGTTTATTAAAAGCAAAAAAACTAAGGCTATGAAATAAGGTGAAACAAATAGGAAAATAAACAAACTGGAAAACAAAATCAATAAAATCAAGCTTATTTATGTACAAAATGTTTCTAGATCCTAGGTAAAGTACTACTTGAGAATAGAACCAATATTCCTCGGCTCCTTTTGGATCAAACGATCTATTTTAGGGTGTGTTTCTCTGAGATGTTGTTGAAAAGGATTTTCTCTAGAATTACCAAAAAAATTCATATCTTTACATTTAATTCAATAGCCTTTTTTAGACCTATAGCTTCATACCCAGCAGTGTTATTCGTGCATTCTACATCAAAATATAAAATTCAAAACATATCTTCTAAATCTACAGATTTAGTAGCATCTCCTTCATTAGTAATTAAGTCTACTATATTACAATCAATATCATCAGCACGTGAGAATTGAAGAAGATCGGACTGCCTATCTGACTCCTGACTGACTTGTTTGTCTTGATAGTTTCTTGATTCAAGCTCCAAAAAGTGATTTCCAAAAACTGAATATGAGAAGTTCATAGGTTCATTCTTCCCTTCTAACTGAGATATATTATACTTCATATGCGGTTCCCTTAGTATTATAATTTGGTTCTGACTATTGTTGTATGGAAGCCACATTTGATACCAGTCGGTTAAAAAGTAACCATTTAGTTTTGTTGACCAGTCCCTACTTAAAATTAATCCATATGCTTCTGGTATATCCACTACCATAACATCTATAAATTGACAAACTCTGGAATCTACAGACAAATGAATCAAAACATCTTTCATTTACCCTATGACTTTAACAAGGAGATATGTCTAGTTGAATTATCTAAGATGGAGATGGTGTAGTTTGGCCATTAATCCTTTTACATATTTAAAGTGGCATGACATTTGATGAAGCCCCAGAATCTACCAAATAGTTATGTACATTATGATTAAAAATCTCAAATGATATCAAAAAAGGTAAAGTCTAAGATTTATATCTTCCTCCATTGCTTGATTCATTTACTTCATCATCTGATTCAATGGCTTCTGGGATATTGTTGGGTTGTGGATCAAAATGTTCTAGAAGTTCCCTTCTTTGCTGAGGAAAATTACATAATTCGAATAAAGACATCTTTTCTTTTGTTTTCTTAATGTCCCCTATAATATCATATCCCATGTCTTGTTCTTTAGTAGTCTCTGTTTTATTTGCCAAAGTTTCCACAGGTTTATTAATTGTTGGGTTAGTTTCTTTCATTCCTTTTGAATTAACCTTTTGTTGTGTTTGGGTAGTACTGATAATTTTATTAAAGGTTTTTTATCTTCTTTAATTTAGGAAGAACTGAGCTTTGATCCCCCACTGGTCCTTTACTCCTAGTTGTAACATTTACAGGTGATGTTTGGACTTCCTCACTTTGCTCATCTTCGTTTAATCCTAATGTGGGTGCCCAATCCCATAGAACTGTTGTGGTTTCCTCATTTTTCTATACAGGCTCATTAGTTTGGTCTCTTTCTTCTTCAGTATCTTCCAGTTGGGTATCTAACAATTGATTCATAGCCAAAGACATTGAATTTATCCATTGTGGACAACTTTTTTCAGAATGATGTTCTTGGTGAAAAGTACATTAATTATCCATGCCTACTTTATTAAAATTTAAAACAGCAAAATTAAGTATAGGTGGTTGGGGTTGTTCATTCTCTTCCTTTTTTTATAATAAGGGTTGAATGGCTTTCGATAAGAACTAACTCCCTTATCCTTTTCCAAGTCCATTACCTTGTTTGACAAATTATGCACCATTTTCACCACATTTTCTAGCTCAATAGAGTGTTCTTGTTTGGGCTTAGTTAACAGCAAAGGAATTTTTCTTATGGTATGTTTCAACTCAGGTTCTAGAGTATGCCTTGCTATACTATCCATATATGCCTCCCTTGATATACTATCCATATATGCCTCTATCTTCTTTGCTTCTTCATATTTTTCTACCAATGTAACTTTACCAGCCCTTTTTACAAGCATTGCTATTGGTAGATAAAGTGTTGTAGTATAATATTCTACTGGAGAATCTCTTGTTGGTTTTGTTGTAGCACCAAAGATATTCAATAAAGTGGTGAATCTCTTAGTAAATTCTTGGACCTTTTCTTTATTTTCCATCCTCATAGACAATAATTATTTCATGAGAGTGGCTACAGTTTTCTAGTTGTCGAATTTACCTAAGAATGCCTTTTCAAAACCATCCCAATTTACTATTGAATTATCTTGCAAACTAAAGTACCATGAAGATGCTTTAGGTTCAAAAGTATATTGAAAAAGTATGCAAACAACATATTCATAGTCAACATTCAAAATATTCAAATCCATATAAAATCTCTTTAAGTGATCTTCGGCAAAAACACCATTTCCACGATCAAATTTTGGTAACACTATTTCTGGGTGTTTAGGTAAATCATGCAATGGAACATCCAGGTTGAGTGGATTTCTTGCTATCCATGTGGGTTGATTAAAATTTCCAATATTCTGAAGTTTCTTATTTTCCCACCTGGCTGAAAACAAACGGTTTCATAAAACAAATAAAAAATTTTACAAGCCTTACCCTGCTGAAAATATACGCTTCTTTTAGTTTCCTACATCTTTGAATATCAAAGCAAATCTCCATCATTGATCTAAACCTTTCCCAAATCTGAGTCATCCATCTTCCTGGTGAACAATAATGCCTTGGTTTAGCATAATCATTGTGATCCATGGATATTGTTCTACGAGAAATCTTAATCGTCCAACAATGCAGCCTTTAGCCGATTTCTCAATCTGCCGACTTGATAAACTTCTTGATTGTTCTCATTGCAAAATTATTGTGGGCCACAGATCAAAATTCTCCTAGATCCCTATCGTTCAAAAGTGTGGGGTCTACTGAATTTCATAGCCCCAAAATATTTTATCTTCAGTGCATGTTTTGGCTGTAAAATGCACCCCCACCGTAGATCTGATTTTGCCTTTGATCTGAGACGTGGAAATCTACGGGGTCTACAGGATTTTGTAGCCCCAAAATATTTTATCTTTCATGCATGTTTTGGCTCCAAAATGCACACCCACTATAGATCTGAGATCAAGGATGATCCGAGACATTGAAACCTATGCCTTGTACTAAATTCTGTGGATTTCAAAAGTTTATTTCTCCGCGCTTATTGAATCAGCACTGAGCAAATTTTTTCTCTGTCGTAGATCTAATTCTAATTAGATCTCCTCCATTGAAAAATGTAGCCCTTTAACCAATTTTTCAGATTTGAAAAGTTAATTTCCATGACCATGTAGAATCAGCAAAATTCACACCCACCGTATATCTGATTCCACTTTTGATCTAGGCCATTGAAAAATGTAGGTCCTATGCCCTTTCGTCAATCTAAGAAATTTATTTCCCCTTGCATGTTAAAACAATGAAATTCTTCATGACTGTAGATCTTGATCTTCCATGAATCTCAGCCACCCAAATATGCAACCTTTACCAAATCTCGCAATCGCCCATCCTAACTTGGCAAACAATAATACATGTGATATACAAAGAAAACATCGTGAGAGATATATTTGATCTGGAAACGACCATAATTCATAGTATTTCAATTTAATGATATGCATCGATTACTAAACAGAAAATAGATAATGACCAGCGCCCTGTTATGCAAGAAATTTTATTTTAGTTTAAGCTTCGAGAGGAAGATATCTCAGTTTCCCCAATGGTTCATAGTCAAAAAAAAAATAGAGGTTGGACGGCTTAGATCATCTCAAAGTCGATAGATCGGGTTTTATTTGAATAGTTAGATTATGCGTCCTCGACAGCTCCTTTCCACTTCCACCTTTCTGGAAGGTGGAAATAGGAAATTGGAAAGTCAATCTTTTCCAAAATTAAACTTTGGCTTTTCTTCTTCCGCCCTTCCAGAAAGAGGAAATTGAAAAGTGGATTTTCAATATTTCACGAAGTTCAAACCTTAACTTTTCACTTTCGCTTTTTCGCTTCCGCCCTTCTGGAAAGCGGGAATCCAAAAGCGGATTTTCAATATTTCTCAAAGTTTCAACTTAATATTTCCACTTCCACCTTTTCTTGACCGTTGATTTGTGCGGAATCCTCCATGACCGTTGGATCTCGATCTATGGAAAGCAGAAAGCAGAAATTTAAATTTTCAAAACCGAAACTTCATCTTTTCCTCTTCCACATTTCCGCTTCTGCTATTTCTTGGATCGTTGATCCATGTCGGAGCGATTCTTAGTCGTTGATCTGAAATCAAAAGTAGACTTTTTATGTAAGGCATGTTTCCAAGGTCATGCCAAAGGATTTTTTACCAAAATGACACTTCAGGCTTAGGAAAATCCTTCTGCTCAAGCTTCTATGAAAGACAAGGTATGTAGGGGGGCTTATCTCAGTTGCGTAACAAGTGTAAGTGTGCTTTTAAAATAAAAAAAATGGAAGGAGGGGCCGTAAAATGTAAAAACAATTGGGGAAGAAGTTGCAACATCAATAGATATATACCTAACATTGGGATGAAAAACAAAATAGTCGACGACTATGAAGGGAGAAGAATGGGTGGCTCTTAATAGAAAGGCACTAGAAACAATACCATTGTGCCTGGCTTCGTCACTGGATTTAAATATATCAAAAGAAAATACAACAGAGGGTGTGATGAGCGCATTGGCTAAGCTCTATGAAAAAACCTCGGCTTCCAACAAGGTATTTTTAATGAATCATTTATTTAATATGAAGATGTCAAAAGTTGGATATGTTGTTGAGAATTTAAATGAATTTAATATGCTTACTAGTCAGCTAAGTTCTGTAAAAGTGAACTTTGAAGATGAGGTTGGGGATCTTCTAATCGTGTTCTCATTGCCAGAAAGCTAGATCAAATTGGTCATGGTTGTAAGTAATTATGTTTCGGTTTCAGGCACTTTGAATTTTGATGATGTTGTAGGTGTTATTCTTAGCGAGGAAATGTGAAGAAAAAGAACAGGTGAGACATCAGGTAACGCATTGAACCTGGAGAGCAGAGGAATACAAAGGGAGAGAGGAATGAGCCTAGGTAATCGTAGCAAGTCTAGAAAGGGAAAATCCAAGTCCATATTTGGGAAGATAGAGTGTTGGAACTATGGTAAGAGAGGACATTTGAAGAAAGATTGCAGAGCTCCAAAGAAGAAAGGATATGGGAAACAGGAGACTACTCAGGAAGCAAATGTAGCAGGTGATGTGTTACAATATGATTTGATTCTTGCATTAGATAATACTAGTGATTACTTGGTAGTGGATTCAGGGGTTTCATGTCATGTTGTACCCCATAGGAAAATCTTTCATGATTATGTTCCAGGTGATTTTGGACATGTTGTATTAGGGGATAATGATCCATGTAAAATTGTTGGAATGGGTAAGGTATGGATTAAGTAAATAATGGAAATGAATGGATGCTAAAAGATGTAAGGCATATTCCTGCTATGAAAATAAATCTAATATCAATAGGGAAGTTGGGAGATAGCGGTTGTTTGTATACATTTGGAAAAACATGGTGGAATATCACTAAAGGAGCATTGGTGATAACAAAAGGAGATAGGATAGGTATGTTTTATTTATGTCCTCATAATATTGATTCTTATATCTCTTTAGCTTCCACAGAAATAGGTACAACGTTGTGGAATCCCAATCTTGGCCACATGAGTGAGAAGGGGATGTAGATTCTCCACTCAAGGAAATTGCTTCCAGATTTGAAGTAGGTAAGTTTGCAATTTTGTGAGAACTGTGTTTATGGAAAATAGAAGAGAGTTAGATTTCTTAGGGTTGGGAAACAGAAGAAGAGTGGAAAGTTAGAGCTTGTGCATATAGATGTATGGGGACCGACTCAGGTACAATCTCTCGATGTCTCTCATTATTATGTTACTTTTATTAATGATGCAACTAGAAAAACTTGGGTTTATTTCATTAGACATAAATATGATTTGTTTGTTAATTTTAAGAAGTCAAAAGCTTTGGTTGAGAATGAGACAAGGAAAAGGTTGAAATGTCTCAAATATGATAATTGAGATGAATACTACAGCAAGGAGTTTGATAGTTATTGTTCATACCATGGGATCCATAGAGAGAAAACAGTCCCATGAACACCACAAGAAAATGGTGTGTCAAAAAGGATGAACAGAATGATCATGGAGAGTGCAAGGTGTGTGAGATTGCATGCAGGGTTTCCCTTACAGCTTTGGTTTGATGCTATAGATATTGTTGTTTATTTAATAAACAGAGGGCCTTCAATCGCTTTGGATGGTGGAATTCCAAAGGAAGCATGGACAAGTAAAAAGGTAAACTACTCATTTATGATAAGTTTTGGTTGTAAAGCATTTGTCCATATTGATAAAGAAAATAGAACAAAGCTTGAGGCTAAATCCAAGAAATGTACCATTATTGGATATGGGGTTAATGATTTTGGTTATCGCTTATGGGATTATAAAAATCACAAAATAATTAGGAGTGGAGATGTATTATTCAATGAAAAGGTTATGTACAAAGATAAGTTGCATGGAAACAAAGAGGAAAAGGAAAACACAAAGTACACAGTGCTTGATTAAATAAAAGAAAATGAAGTTACAAAGGCACCAGAAGATCAAGAGCAGCAGCATGTATCTCAAACTCCTGCAAATTTAAGAAGATATACCAGGTTAAGTAGACCCCTTGAATGATTCTCTCCTTCATTGTATTATTTATCGATAACTGATTATGGTGAACTAGAATGTTATGACGAGGCAATGCAAGTAGAAACTATGAAGAAGTGGGAGAAAGGCATGAATGAGGAGATGGACTCATTGGAAAGAAACCAGACTTGGTATTTGATTGAGTTTCCTGCAGGAAAAATATCATTATAGAATAAATGGGTTTACAGATTGAAGGAAGAAGATGGAGGAAAGAAGCGATACAAGGCTAGACTTGTTGTAAAGGGGTTTTCACAAAAGAAAGGTATAGAATTTGATGAAATATTTTCTCCTATTGTTAAAATTACTTCAATTAGGACTATTTAAGTATAGTGGAGGTAGAATATATGCATATTGAAAAGTTAGATGTAAAAACATCCTTTCTCCATGGGGATTTGGAGGAAGAGATTTATATGGAGCAGCCACAGGGGTATGAGGTCAAAGCGAAGGAGAATTTGGCTTACAGGTTGAAGAAGAGATTGTATGTCTTGAAGCAAGGTCCAAGGCAATGGTATTTGAAATTTGATAAGTTTATGACAGAACAAGGTTATAGTAGATACCACTTTGACCACTGTGTTTATTTCAAGAGTCTAGATAATGGAAGATATATTATCTTGTTATTACATGTGGATGACATGATTGTTGCATGGTCTAACATGTAGGATATAAATGTGCTCAAAAGGAAACTAGATAAATTATTTACGATGAAGAATTTGGGTGTTGCAAAGAAAATCCTTGGTATGAGAATAACAAGAGACAGGAAAAATCGCAAATTGACATTGTCTCAAGGTGAGTACATAGAAAAGGTGTTGGAGAGGTTTAGAATGCAGAATGCAAAACCAGTTAGTAAACCTATGGCCATCCATTTCAAACTAATTAAGGAGATGTGTCCCAAGACACGGGAATAGATAGAATATGTGTCCAAGGTTCCCTATTCATTAACAGTTGGAAACTTGATGTATGTCATGGTGTGCACAAGACTATATATTGCAAATGCAGTGGGAGGTGTGAGAAAGTATATGAATAATCCATGTAAAGAGCATTAGAAAGCAGTACAGTGGATTCTCGGGTATTTGAGAGGTGCCACTTCTCATTCATTATGTTTTGGAGGTTTAGAAATCATTCTACAAAGATATATTGATGCAGATATGGCAGGGGAAAAAGATAGAAAGAGGAGCACCACAGGGTATGTTTATACTATAGGTGGAACAATAGTAAGTTGGATTTCAAAAATACAAAAGGTTGTTGCACTTTCAACAATGGAAATAGAGTAAGTTGTTGCTACAGAGGCCAGTAAAGAGATGATTTGGTTGCAGAGGTTCATGGAGGAATTGAGTAAGAAGGAGGATAATAGAAGGTTGTACAGCAGCATCCATAGTTCCATTCATATTGAAAATAACTCTATTTTCATTCAAATACCAAACATATACAACTCAAGTACCATTTCATAAGATCTATTCTAGAAGATGAATTGTTAAAGTTGGAAAAGCTACATATTATCCAAAATCCTGCAGACATGTTGACAAAGGTAGTAACCAGAGAGAAATTGAGTTCCTGCTCAATTTCAGTTGCCATTCAAGCATGAAGGTGAAGAAGATAATTTTTCCAAGTCCAAGGTTCATAGCATAGTTCTGCAAGTGCAGTAACAATGGATTTGTTGTGATCGGTCTCCAAGTGGAAGATTGTTGGTTGTGGAGATTGATCTTCCAGATTCATAGATGTTAATTTTCAGTTGTATTTCTACCCTAGTTTTACTGTACACTCATCCCAGTAGGGGGTTCAGTGGGACACCGTCCCCCTGCGGGGGTCCAGGGGAAGCGCCATCGAAATAAATTTTTGGGATGTTTATTGGCTAATAGTTTTTGGGCCCATGGTATTGGGTGACTCGTGGTATTTTCCCATGGTAATTCCTCTATAAAAGGAAATAATTGTAAGCATTGTAAAAATAATCTATATGATTATGTGAGAGAGACTATGAGAGAGTGAAGAGGAGGTACAACAAGGTTACTATAGATTGTATCCCTTCATTTTGTTGGATGGTGTAATAATAAAGGACTATAACTTTATGTGTGGACGTAGCTAATCTTGGGTGAACCACATTGTATTTGTGTCTCTCTTGTAATGTATTTTAATATTTTCATCTTGTTTATTGTTTATTGTTATTTCTCTATGGTCCTATTTTTCTAACAGGAAATCCCACACTTTGGAAGGTCCCTGCGAGTAAAAGTATGTGCAAAATTATCCTTATAAAAAGTGCATTGTGAGTACCTATGGCTAAACATGCCTATATCCATTGATTCCAAACTGATCAAAACAATCATAGGGATACATGTCGTAGGGAAAGAGGTAAATCTTCTTATGGACAGAAGATAAGAGAAATCCCTTGGAAAGAATATGGTTGAAAAATATGGAACTCAACAAGCTAGAAAAGAATTCTCAATTGCGCAAATAAAAGATGAAGTTGTAAGATTTTTTGGCCCATATAATAACCTGCAATCTCTTCCAGAAGAGTCGATTGGACCAGGAATCAGCAACAATTATAGAAGCTACAGAAAAGTGTGTTGAGGGAGTATAGATGAACTGGTAAACATTCTTGTTGAATGAATTCCTTGAATACTTCCTTGAAGAACAAAAAAAGGTAACCCCTTTAACTATACATGGTTATTGATATGTATTGCACTTGTAGGATGGAAGGAACCAGAGGGGAGCCAATTATTTGATAGAAACATAATACCCTTCTTAGCAGTCACATATACAAACCTATGGTTTTCTAAGACTCCGCAAAGACATGAAGAAAACAATATCATTCGTTTCTTGTATGGTGATTAGATTAGGTTTATTATGCATAATCGTACATGCATAAATCCTCACATAGTAGAAGAATTCAAAGGAATTGTCCATTTCAAAATTTGAATGCACCATACTTACTTACAATCTAAGAAGGATCTCTATGGGTAGTGGTTGTGTGCATTGTTTATCTATTACAATGATGACATCACACAAATAATCCAAGAATGGGATTCATAATGGAAGATTCCATTAACATAATAAGAAGAACTAGTGCAACAACAACAGTCAAACATGCCAACACCCATGGAAGAGGAAGTTATTAATACATATATTGTTCCTATACCTACTCCCAAACCTGTGTCAGTTGAAAAGAGAAAACAAACAACTCATCCAGAAGGTTCTTCAAATAAGAAAAGGAAAGTGTTAGCTCTCCAGGAAACTCCTCTAGGTTGTAGCTAGATGATTTCTGGTAACTTCAATGTTTCTTCAATGGTTTACTAAATGGATCAAGTCATATGACCTATAAGACCTCACTCACTCAAGACATGTATAAAACTCAATAAAAAATATAAAGCTTCTAACTATCGATGTTTAGAGGGTTGATAATAAGGTGAATAAATGAAGAACTCACTATGCTGGCAGATTCATATATAAAGCAATCACATATGAATGGCTAATCATAACAAGGAAAGATACTTGTAATTCAACTCATCAACACAGAGATAGGATGACAGCTATCTGGTATAAGATAAAAATAATAAACCTGAATCAAACATCCAAGCACAAGTATAGAACAGAAAATAGATGGAACCTGAACATATAATGGCAAAAGAGCTTATATTAAATGATGAATAACATGAGAAGCTTGATTACAATAAGGGTCTAAAAGTATCTGAAGTTGAACCTTTGCTTCAACATTAGTCACAGGCTTTATAGCCTTTATAAAATTTATTTCAGATCCTGAAAAGTTGGATCGAATTTACTAAAAATAGATAACATAACTGTTTTTGCAAAAATTAGGTCAAAAACCCTAACGTAAGTGCTAATCTACCTAAATCCAACACTTTGTCACTCTTAGAACTCTTTAATAACTTCAGTGATAACTGAAGTAGAACTAGGACCTGCTATCTGGCAGACAAGTCATAGTTTGTCAAAGTAGGTAGGGTTTGTCACCCACTTCACCTCTCTGGCACCTTCAAAACTGGAAGAAACCCAAGCCATTGGTGCCTTTAATTAATTTTCAACTTCATAACTCATCCATGAGGTGTTTAGATCAACCAAAGTTGGTTCTATGTGGAAGCATGTCTTTCTGCACTGTTCTACGCTTTCAGTGGCTAAGAAAGAAAAATTCTGGGTCTGTAAGCTGCTGAAAGCTCTGTTTTCGGTGGCTAATGAACAGTTGTTGCGTTCACCTAAGCCATCGAAAGCTCTATTTCTTCAAAATTTAATCAAAATTTTAAACACCCTTTTACAGCTCCAATTCTGATCTTCTGGTACTTCTACAATGCATAGGGTTTGGAATATTAGCAGCATCACAGTCTGCCTCTGGATCCTGGAGGCTTATTCTTGCCTCTGCTACGGTTTCCAGCACAAGGTGATATTGAGAGTTAGGGTTTGAATTATTCATCTGTAACCTTGACATTCTGATCATCCTATAGAGCCTTGCGTTGTCCTTCATTAATCTCAGAATTCTTTTTTGAAGCAAGATATACATCCCTCTCATTTCTAGAAGAGAATCATGCAATTCAATATTTCTCTTGGTTAATCTTGCATTATTTCTTTTGATTTCTCTCTCTAAGACCTCTAGTTCATATACTTGCCCTAATAGTTGGTTGATTCTCTGGGACCTAGGTTTGCTTGAGGAAGCCTCTACCATTGGTTCATCTTGACCCTCCCTTGGTGTAGGTGAGGGAAACTCCTCATGCTCTGCTGCAACCTGCTTCATTAGGTCAACTTCCTGCTCCTCTTCATATTCAAAGTCTGAGTAAGGTAGGTTGAGTATATTTTTACCTTGTGCTAGGGCCTCCTCCTCCTTCCCACTGAAATCCAGATTTATCTTGGCTTTGTTGGTCTTAGATGTTCGAGAGGCATGATCTACTGCCACTGGAGAAATGGCCCTCCTCTTCCTCTTACCACTCCTGGGAGTGGTACTGGACTTTTTTGAAGGAGACTTCCCTTTGTCTTCTGGCTACAATATTGTCTCAAACTCATTCCAAAATAGGAAGTATGTCCATGCTATGTTTCTTCTTTACAGCAGTTCTAGGACAATGAGCTTTATCAGGCCATGATGGGATAGCCTCCCTGCAATTTTGGTGGGCTGGGATTTAACCTGATGGGCCATCTTGGTGAGGCTCTTATGTAGGTATAAAGGAAGGTTCACTAGGCTCCTGCCAGTGAAATGGTTCATTAACATAAAGTGGCATATCATCACCTTGTTATACCTACCCTCACAAGTTATATAGACCAGGATTGTTTTCAACAATTGTTGCCACTTCTACTTAAGCTAGGTTGAAGGGATGCTTTTCTTCCATACAACATTCTTGTGTTCAGGCTTCAAGTAAGACTTGAATTCCACATCCTTCATGATGGTAGTTTTGAACCATTTTTCCCCAGTCCTTGGTAACTCTTCTACTTCTACTATTAGAGCCTCATCAACCTGGAACTATTCTCTGCCTATCAATGCCTTCGAGCCATCAAAGGAGAGAGAAAAGGCTTCTACCACTTACTAGTGGAATCCCTGAATTTTCTCACAAAACATGTAGCAGCCTGAGTCTTTGAAGATTTGGCATGCCTTTGGGTGTGACTCGAGATAGCCAATGTCACCCAATTCCTTTCTGATGGCAGGTCCTCCTTCTTTCTTCATTTATGGATTGTTCTTCTTGTACCTGCAAAATCAAAACTCAAACCCTGGGGGAAGTAGATTACAATGTTGGATCCAGGGAGGGCTTGGCTCAGTGAGCATGCATGCAGGTAATGTGGAATGAATGGAGGAGAGGGTGCTAATTTTGAGGGGACTGGTTGTTCAATTGGGATTTGAGCAAAATGATAGTAAACTCTGATGAGACTCGAGAGATGGCTAGTGCAGTAATTATTTTAACTAGAACTTTAATGCTTTGTGGTGATTCTACTGCAGTCACGGGACAGGTGGAGGGTAGCAATGGTTTGGGTCTTTTATCAGTCACTTCGGTTTCATAACAACCTCTTCTTTACCACTTCATGATTTTTTGCAGTCCTAGTCCTTTCAGCGGTTAAGTGCTTAATAGTGGTGTTCCTCATGCTGACAGTAGTTGATTTCGACGGATGTGCTAACTGTTTTCCTCTTTTGGATATTTCAGTGGTTAAAGTGATCTTGGATCCAATTTTTGAGCTGCCAAAAGCTGGGATTTTCGGTGGCTAATGAACATTGAGATGTTCTCCTAAGCCACCGAAAGCTGCTCTTCAAAATTTTCATTAAAAAATGGAGCCAATGTGCTTTTGGTGGTTAATGTAGTCCTGAGTCCAATTTTCAAGCTTCTGAAAGATGGTCTTTTTGGTGGCTAATGAACCATTCAGATGTTCTCCTAAGCCACCGAAAGATCAACTTTGAATTTTATGAAGAAACAAAGCACAAGGCATTCCAACTTTATTAGACATACACANTGGCTAATGAACCATTCAGATGTTCTCCTAAGCCACCGAAAGATCAACTTTGAATTTTATGAAGAAACAAAGCACAAGGCATTCCAACTTTATTAGACACACACAAATATTTCATAATGTGCACTGAAATCTTGATCGCTATGCAAAAAAAAAAATATGAGTTTGACCTATTAAAGACTAATTTATTTAGGAGATAACAGAAAGAAACCAAATCCATTCATGTTCAAACACTAACTAATGATGATGTTGAACAAATTGGTATAGAGGTTAGAAATTTTGTTGAAGAAGCCATGAAAAATATGGCCACGAAGGATGAGATGGAATAGCTTGCAACAAAGTAAGAGGAAATCATGTTGAAAATTGAATATAAGTTTGCAGAAGTAAGACAGTTGATACTAAAGACCGGGGAAGACAAGAAATATGACGAGGAAGCACACTCAGAGGCACATTAGGTTCATAGACACATCCTATTTCACAAATGAAGGAAACTGAGACAGATCAATGACTGAATATTTCATTGGCAGCTCTGGCTCTTCCCACTCAAGAGATGCAAAAAGGGGTAATTCATGTAGAAATTGCTCTATCAAACTTACCTATAAATGATCTACATACACTACATTCATCCATTGCACAAGAAATCAAATGGAGACATGAGGATGTTATTGTTGAATGGTACAAAATCCATAATGAGAAGGGTGCCCTACAATAAGAATGTTCTAGGATGAATATAGAACAAGAAAATAATGCACAAAAAGAATTTGAGTTGTATAATAAAGTAGAATAAGAAATCACAAGAAATGATCAACTGAAGCAGGAAGTTGAAAAAGTGCAACAACAATCCTTAATGTTGCAAAAATCATTGGAAGAAGTGTACAATGCACCTCCACAAGGTCAACTTGATTAAGATACTTCTCCAGAGAGGAAAGTGGTAAAGCTAGGAGAAGTCATTCAAGGACTCCATGCTAAAGCTTAAGAAATTTTAGCAAGGTAACATCTAGGGACACCTCCATAGGTTAAGGTGAAACGTGAAAAGAAATTAGAAAAAATGAATATCGTAATAGAATATATCATGACCCTAGAACTTAAATGTGTTGAGCTACATGAAGAAAGTGCTCAATTATGGGGAAATTTGGTTGCTGGTGAGAAATTGAAGGAAATGGAACAAAAGTTGTGATTTACACAAGAATCCAAGAAAAAATTGTGAGATGGCTTAACCAATTATCCAACCATTGAAAAGACAAAAAAAAATGAAGTAATTCAGAAAACAACAGTAGGAAGTAAACAAGATCAGGGAGGAACAACTAAAAATATAAAACAAACTTGAACCCTTGTATGAAGAATATGCTCAAATCATGGAATCATTTCCAAGATTACAAAAAGAAATCAAGAATCAATGGAGGAATGTTTAGAAATATTGAATTACTTTCCCAACGAATAGGTGGAACTAGACATTTTGGCCAAAGAAGGAGAAATGAAAGAAAAATTTGTAGCTGCAAAATCAACCTTGCAAAAATTTGCAGCAACAATTGACTCGGCCGAAAAAAGTTTCTCCTTGATACAGAATATGGAGAAAACTCTATACACCCCATTTCCATTGATGTCAAAGGGGGAGAGGAATCTAAATGTTAGGGGGAGTACATTGTTAGAATAGCTCACTTTTAGGGGGGAGCTTATGTTTGTTGGCATCAACAGAAAAGGCAAAGATTGTTGAACATTAACATTTCCATTGATGTTAAAATATGTATTGTTCCACAAATCCACATGGCATAAACAAAGTAATTATGAATGTTGCATTGATTCACAATGTTATGGGTTGAAATGTCTTTGTATTTGATATAGTTACTTATGTCATATTCCTAAAAAAAAAATATGTGTGTGCAAATATGTATTCAAAATAACAAGTCTAATTTAGATATATGAAAATTGCATGAAGACATTTTCCAATACATGAGAATAAATGTGGAAGGTCAAGAAATTCCCAAATCCCACTATGGAATGGAACATATGTGCACAAATACCACCAAGATGATGGACACCAGTGTGCAAAACCCCACAAATTTTAATCATCAAAGGGTGCATGCCAACATAGCATCTAACACAGTGGTTAGCTTGACCGAGACATAAGCAAGTTGGGGCGTCATCGAGTAAAAGGAATTTCAACTTGCGGACACATCTCTTGAACTAGAAAAAAGTATAAATAAGCAAGAGATGGAACCATTGAAGTAAGCTTGGAATTTGAACTTGAAGAAGATAATATGTTTTGGAAAGATTCGAATTCTTGGGGTATCAATGGCTCATTGATCGCAGAATAAGTTTATACAATAGAGTCGAATTGTGCATACACAAAGAATATGAATAGCCGAAAGTGCACAAATTAGAAGGATGCCCAGAGTCAAGGTGTGCAATTTTTTTACTCAATGAATGACACAGAACATACAACCGTTGAAGTGATAGAGTTTTGCAGAATCATAGATACTCAAATATTGTAAATTGCATAATCCATAAAGCAAACACTATCACAGATCGCAGATAATTAAGACGAATATAACCGAAAAAATAATACATAGATCATAATAGCTACAGCAGTCATAGATTGAAAAGATGCAAATAAAATATAAGTAATTGTTGATTTCAGTTTTCATTTTANAGATAATTAAGACGAATATAACCGAAAAAATAATACATAGATCATAATAGCTACAGCAGTCATAGATTGAAAAGATGCAAATAAAATATAAGTAATTGTTGATTTCATTTTTCATTTTATACACAAACAATCATATCATGGAGGCGAGAAGGGGCAAGGAAAGGGAGTCACAAATTCCTTCCAATTGGTGCTGGTAAAACAAATAGGGAGTCATAGCTTCCTTTTAGTTGAAGCTGGTAAATCAAATCAGGGAGTCGTAGATTCCTTCCAGCCGAAGTTGGTAAATCAAATCATAAATTCATATCTTCCTTCTAGTTGGATTTGGTAAAATAAGCAAGGGGTAGCAGCATCCTTCCAATAGGTATTGGTAAATATAATTGGGAGTCAATGCTTCCATTCAGTTGCAGCAGAAGAAACGAAGATTTTAATCTTCAACATGTTGGTGCATGCATACTGCGAGGTTGACCTGGCATAAAAGGTACAAATATTTTCTCAATTTGGTGCCTGAAGTTCAACAAGTCGGTGCTTCTCTAAATAGAAGTCTTCACAGGTTGGTTCTTGTAATCAGCAGGTTAATAATTGCATATCAGGTTGGCACCTGAGTGAGTTGATGCTCACAATTGAATATTGTTGTCTTCCACTTATGTAATATTTCTTATATATATATATATAGAGAGAGAGAGAGAGAGAACATTACTTTACATATTTTGTGTGCAACTATGTCCATTGTTATTTATGCATAAAAGTTTTTAATGGTGTGATTTTGCTAAGTTCTAAAATTGTAATAATATGTGCAATATATTGATTCATGCCCCCTCTTAGTATATATAATTCCAACACATACCACCAATTTCCCTTAAACTCTTAATAAAAATTCCATAATTATTTTTAGTTCTAGAATTGTCCCTCATTTTATGAATGTTGAGTAGATAGGAATGCTTAATATGATCATTAACTATATAAATCCTCATGCAAATCTATGGAGTATTATCAATAGTCATAACCTCGTCCAAATACAATAAAAAAAACTGAGCATTTGCAATAATCTCTTTTAAATTTTCCTTTTCTACTTCAACTATATATCTTTCCCATTCCCAACCACTCGTTATGTACCAAAGAGAAGAAGGAAAATTTGACACTTCAAGCAAAGACATGTAGTTCTTGTCATCTGGATAAATTTTCATAGGATTACCTCTAGATAAGGTGTGAAATACAATGCTTAATTTCATTTTCTCAAACAACAAATATCTTTCCATAATCTTTCCAAATAGAGATGTGATGGTTCCTCCATTTGCCTATGGCTTTCTCTTACTTATTATTTTTTTGTTATATTCATATTCATATTTGATATGTCAACATTCCTCAAAATATTTCCATCTGACAGTATTTCTCCTCACCATTTACAATTTCCTTATCATACACCTTTTTTGCATGCTTCTCTATTATATCTAACTTCGTCTACAATTTTATTGCCTTGCAAAGTTTCTAGCTACATACAATGCATCTAACTTCTCGTCATGTCTCTTTCTCATTTGTTAGAGATATTGGTTCACTAAATGGAAATTTTGAGACCCATTCCAGTTGGAATTGTCTCCCCATGTCCCATTGGATTTGTTTCCTTTTCTCTGATCATGAATGGTTTGTGTCACATTCCAAGGAAAAACCTTCAACATTTTTACGGCAATTTTTTTGTGAAATCGCATTGATATCCCTATTAGAATTTGGAATGCACAACAATCACAACACTAGGTTATGATACATGTGATAGTCCAATCTAGATCTAGGTAGAAAAACAATCTCACTTAGAATTATTTGCACAAAGAGATGGCAAGAATAGAGAACAAATATTGGATAGAACAATAGAGGAAAATCACTCTAGTGGGAATTTTTCCACTATAATATTATTCATCAACATGAGTATAATATATATATTATCTCAAGAGACAAAATTTAGAGGCTTAGATTCAATTCAAGTACTCTAGTGGGAATTTTTCCACTATAATATTATTCATCAACATGAGTATAATATATATATTATCTCAAGAGACAAAATTGAGAGGCTTAGATTCAATTCAAGTATCTCACAAAATGGTAGGCTTAGATTAGACCAATTCCCCCATCAATGACATGCAGCCAAGTGTAACTCTTGGATTGGGCCATAATGAGGTTCAATGCACATATATGGACCATGAGTAGGTTAGGTAGGACAATTAATGTGGAGGGAATGAATAGGAGAGCACATGAGGTGGTTTCGAGGCTAAGTAGTGGCCATTAGTTACCAAGTTGACCAATTTACCCAAGAGGGTGTGGTCATATCCCTTAAATAGTGGAAGTGGGCACCTTAGCTCCTTAAAACATGGAATTATGACACTAGGCTCCTAAAAATATGGAAAGTGGTTGCATAAGTGGACAAAAAAGGAAAGATAGGAATATCCATAGTTATTGGGGTCAAATGTGGACAAACTCTTAGTCCAAGACACTCAACTAGGTACTATCAAGCAATACCACACTAGGTATAACAACATGAAGGTCCATGGTATGTTTATTATAGGAATATTGTTCTAACACCCCCCCCCTAAGCCAAAATGGTTGTGAGAAACAAAACTAGGGCCCAAGCAACAAAGGCTTATGATCACCCTTTACATTATTGATCCATGTGAACTGGAGAAAGAGGAAAAACCATATGGGGAAAATCCTCCCTAAAAAGTGGACATGAAAGAGAAACCAAAAGTTGTGTACTCTCAAAACTAAATGAATATGTCTAGAGGAATCTTATTCTTGGGAAGAAGTTGATCATGGTTCCCAAAACATGTGCTTGATTTCTTCGACAGTGGAAGCAAGCAAATCTAGAAGCCATTTTAATTTGCATATAGAACCAACTAGGGTGAGAACAAATACATTTGCATGAATAAACACTTAAAACTTTAGATTTGAACCATAATAGGTGATATCATATCCAAGTGAATGTAGGTGTCCTCCATCTTTTGTGCAACTCTAAAAATCAGTGCTAGCAATCATATAGGAATACATAGGAAGCATGGATCCAAGGAGAGTGAATGTAAACAATCTAAGATTTGATATTCCTTCCACATCTAATGTATCACTCTTTCGTACACTATCAAAATCAATAGAAGAATCATGGAAGAACAAAGATGAGAGATGGAAGGTCTTCTCTTCAACAGTAGTGATAGTAGCAGCTCGAATGTTATCTTCATGAGATACAACTTCTTTGCAAATAGAAGAAGCAATAGAGGAAGAAAGTTGAACTGGATCATTTGTTGAATATTATGCCATTTCTTCATGTACCTACAAACAACACTCTCTGGAATTCCTTACTTCAGCAACATTCATGATAAAGGCCAAAAGGCGAAACCAAATTACCAAAGGTAATAACATGAAGTAACTATGGAAATTGTTTTGCATCATACTAGTTCTAATAACATATTAGAATTTGAAATTCACAACCCTAGGTTATGATACATGTGACAATCCAATCTAGATCTACATAGAAAAAACAATCTCACTTAGAATTATTTGCACAAAGAGATGGCAATAATAGAGAAGAAATATTGGATAGAACACTAGAGGAAAATCACTCCAATGGGAAGTTTACCACTCTAATAGTATTCATCAACATGAGTACAATATATAGATTCTCTTAAGAGACAAAATTTATAGGCTTAGATGCAATTCGAGTAGCTCACAAAATGGTAGGATTAGATTGGACCAATTCCCCCATCAATGACATGCATCCAAGTGTAACTCCTAGATTGCGCCATAATGAGGTTCAATGGACATAAATGGACCATAAGGAATTTAGATATGCCAATTAATGTGGAAGGAATCAATAGGAGAGCACATGAGGTGGTTTAGAGGCTATGTAGTGGCCATTAATTACTAAGTTGACCAATTATCCAAGAGGGCACATCCGTATCGCTTAAATAGTGGAAGTGGGTGCCTTAGATCCTTAAAACATGGAATGAGGACACTANTGTAGTGGCCATTAATTACTAAGTTGACCAATTATCCAAGAGGGCACATCCGTATCGCTTAAATAGTGGAAGTGGGTGCCTTAGATCCTTAAAACATGGAATGAGGACGCTAGCATCCTAATAACAAGGAAAGTGATTGCATAAGTGGAAAAACAAGGAAATATATGCATATCTATAGTTATTGGGATCAAATGTGGACAAACTATTGGTCCAAGACACTCAACTAGGTACTAGAAAGCAATACCACACTAGGTATAACAACATGAAGGTCCACGGCATGTTTNCTATAGTTATTGGGATCAAATGTGGACAAACTATTGGTCCAAGACACTCAACTAGGTACTAGAAAGCAATACCACACTAGGTATAACAACATGAAGGTCCATGGCATGTTTATGATGGGAATATTGTTCTAACACTCACTTTGATCACTAAAGGAATATATTTTATCATTTTTTATATGGATATCAAATGCATTCTTAAAAGAGTTTATGTATATCTCACTAATAGGTTGCTCAAAATATATTGAATCATGAAGCGAATGTGGATTCTTGGTGTTAGCACATGTGCTAAATTTTGAGGATTTTTATAAATACACCCATACAGATCCCGCTGCAGAAGGATAAGCCAGTAAAAATTAGGGGGTAGGGTCAAAAAAAATTTCATATCTTATGACCCAGAGATATGCAGGAAGGGGTTTGAAGTCGCTTGGGAGGATTATTCCTATGCCTGAATGTCAAAATAATCAAGAAATCCTTAGGCGCGACCTTGGAAATATGCTTAAGTAAGAAAAATTCGATCAAGGTTAAAGGCTAACAGAAATGGACAACCTGGATGCACATTGAAGAAGATCTAGGGCCACAATTCATTTCTACCAAGGAAAAATCAAGAGAGGAAGTGCAGAAGAGGTAAGAGTTTGGCTATGAAAAGTGAAATCCCAACTTCCGCCTTCCACAATCCGAGATCAAACAACTCAGAATGTTTCCACCTAATATCGATGGCATGGAGGAGAGAAGAGGGGTGGAGAGCGTAGATCATAAAAGGAAAAGAAGCTCAATCTTGAAAGTTAGAAACCCAACGTCCATTTTCTGCGATCTTCCCGATTGACGGTCCAGAGTGCTCCCGCTCCAGAAAAGAGTAGAGGGGTGGAGATCAAAAGTCGGAAGCATAAGAGTTTGGTCGTAAAATGGTTAGCACTTCCTCTTTTTGTGATCGGCCAGATCGACGGTCCAAA